>CM037788.1:38366322-38416322 GCA_021229015.1 Solen grandis | reverse complement strand
TATAGAAAAGATTATTTATTGGGTATAGTATTTCAGTCATTTGGAGAAAATGTGTACTTGAGACAGATATAGTACTGCCACACTGCAGTATCACACCGTAGACATGTGGCATGATACAACACCCTGTCACATTATCCTGACGCCGGACCAACTAGTCATACCAGTACAATTATGGCGACCTTTTACAGAAATCATAGTAGTGACATCTTGTGACTCGTAAAACATCAACAACAAATCGCAAATATAAGTGAATAGCATGAAGTATTCCTTAGCTCAATCAGTGCTTATTTTTCACGTCCGATCTGACTATCACAGTGCCAGGGTGCCTGGATAACGTAGTGGTTACGCACTTCGCTTCTCACCAATGCGTCCCGGGTTCGATTCACGCACGTGAGGAGGTACAGTGGTCGCCCGTCCAGGCACGAGGGTTTTGTCCGAGTTCTTCGGTTTCCTCCCACAGTAATAACCGCATACGCCGCCACCAGAGCCATCGAGAATGATTAATATAAATTGTAGAACTAATCGATTTAAAAAATGAAGTTTAGATTTATGACTATCACATTTTTTTTTTAGTTTGGAACTTTAGCATCTTGCATTTTCGTTACTTGTGGTTGGTGTCTTTATCTCGGTAGACTTCATTGTAGCAGGCGCTACTTCAGTTTTAGGTTTTTAACATAATTCAATATCCCTCTAAGAGATCAAAACTTGCGTTAACATATTGCAATTGTCGCTTCCATGTCGTTATGAGCTTGCATCATGTCTATTTTTAGACACGAGCCACATTTGAAATTAAATTTGCATGAGCAATCTAGAAGCATATTTGATTGGTTGGTTCGTCAAAGGCGGGAATTTATGGGCGGGGACTAGGACAGTATCGTCAAAACATAATTCCATACATTAAGTAGGTTTATGTTTGTTATCGAAAGTTTAACAAGTTAAACCGCTCGCTCGGCTGCGCCGAGCTTGAGCGGTTTAATTTGTTAAACCTTCGATAACAAACATTAACCTATACTAACTCGTATTGAGGATGTAATAAAAATAAACCCTAGTAAGCAATCAACTGAACGCATGAGGTTTACCCCTTGTGACGTAATTTGTAAACAGACATATTAAAACAATAGATCTATTTATTTATTCGAGCTTGGGCTTGAATAAATTAGCTGCCAGCTTGTTTTAATGCTACTTACAGGCTTATTTAAAGTCAGGATATCATAGATATTTATAATTTTCTATAAATTTGCCTTGATGCTTACCGTCCGCCATATTTCTTTCTAGTCTACCCACTAGTAACCCTACAGAGTTCGTAGGGTAAAAACCCCGCGCGTTTTATTGCAACTCTGATAACTCTAGCTATTAGCCTCACTGTTCCAGCAGCCTATGTGAGATATTTTGTTTGAAAGAATGAGGGTTCGCGTAACTGAATGATTGCACAACGTATTGCGCAGATAATTTATGAACTTGTGATAAGACATGAATAATCGTATCTGCTTGGCAATCCCCAGCCTGACCCGATTGTTGCTTCAAAAAAGAAACGGGCGAGGTGGTCCGAATGGAAACATGAACAGAAAAATGCAACATTGGGGACATACATATTCTCTTAATACATGTATATATGACTCCAACCTTTTTGTCCACACTTCTTCAGGACGATACAAATGGAGACGAATAAGAGGGTCGCCATTACAGAAGTCGGTTCTGGTAAAATAATATGGCTAAACTTCAAATTCCATTGTCATATTTATATAACGAAGACAGACTACCTACCGACCCTATATGTTTTACCCCTCTGTAGGGTGGGGTTGGGGTGGGACGTAAGAAACAAATTGTTTTTGCTTTTGCAATGAACAGACTCATGATAGGGGGATGGCGAATTTACAAAATTGAAAATACATGGTCGGCTGATTGATTCTATGGAACAACTTGGGACTTATGTATTTATTTAACCAGATTTGTAATTTTCTTCACATTTTATATTATTCATCATATCTTATATGTCCACTTTACATCCACTCAATATCCCTTCCCCAATGAAGTAGCCGGTGTGTTAAGGTCACGTGATGTTTATGAGTTCTGATAAAGCTAAAGATACCTCACATCTCCCGGTGAATTTGTCAAATCATATGGTTAAAGGACGATAACGTCTCATTATCTTACTCTTGTTCCTATCATGTTTCCTGGAACTATCATACCCCTACGGCGAGATCGTCACTGGATTGTTAGTATCACTTCTATCTCTCCCTTGTTACATAGAAAAAGAATCTTGAGTTAAAGCAGCTCGTTCACAAATGGTCATTGACTATGATTTTGAATTTCAGCTATATGTATATTACCCATTTACAGACCATTTTCACCCAATGCAATCATCCATGGCTGTAAAAATGGGTTATTTCTCCATCATAGGCAATAGAATTTGGACGGTTTTGAAAATATATGTAGAATTATAAAACCACCTATATTTGGATTTTCTATAATCATTTGCTGTCAATTGACATTGTTCATATACACCCTTCGCGCATGCGCTCATTATACAGGCTGAACTTACGAATGCGATACCTGGAACTGGTGAAGACGCCATGTTTCAGAACGTGTCACGTGGTACCGGATACCGTATTCTATATTTAACTGATTTAGAATACGGCATCACCGAAGCAGGTGATCGACACATTCCCGATTGTGGAGTCTTCATCAGTTCGTTTAGTGTTACTAAAATGTCCAGACTGTGAACTAAGCGCATAAGTGAAGAGTGAATGAGATCAGTCATGTGACGGCACATGAAAACAGAAATTTTAAATATAGGATTTATACCGTTCGTAACGCTACAGTTTGTGGTGGAGAAACAGCCCATTTCTAACAATCACGGAATGTTGCCTTAGATGACCATGAGTCTGTAGATGGGTTATGATTGACGTAGTACACACAGAAGTAAAGACTTGGTCAATGACCATCTTTGAACGAGCTCTTTTATAGATATCTATGCAGTCCGTTTAGTTTCCTTTAAACGTGTTTGTTTTGTATCATGTACGTTTACTACGCTGAAATAGAGTTTTAAGAAGCTTGTGCAATTAGATTTATTGGGAAAAGTCTATCAATCTACTTCCGGGTCCGATTTAGAAATAAAACCTAATATCTACCTCACCATATATCATATAGCAATACCACGTGACCGTGACGTCACTAAAGACAAAAAATACTGTCAACATAGGCTTCCCTTGAGAATAGAAAATTAGTAAATTACCCCGAAAGTATTCATTTCTCCATCGATTTCTAATGGGTATGTGTCAGTCTAAGGGGGGGGGGGGGATGTAAGCTTTCCAAGGAATAGAGGATCTCCATCAGCAGTTGAGCCGTTTTCTCAAGCACTTCGTGAAACCTTGAAACAAAATAGCTTGGAACTGTACATAGTCCGCTCGCATACAAACAAATTCCAAGGTTTCACGTAGTGATGACTGATAATAGTTGTAGTTATTCATGCGTGTGACCTTTGATAAACCCCCAATATGTTCAAAACGTGTCATTTTCATATCTGAGGAAATATCTAAATACATTCCATATAACTCCCCCGGTTAAGTGTTAAGTTATTCCGTTCAACTTCATGATATTGAGCGATCGGCAAGAGTAATATCATACAATAGTTTTTAGGTGTTTTTTTTTGTTTTGTTTTTTTGTTGTTGTTTTTTTTTGTTGTTGTTTTGTTGTTGTTGTTGTTTTTGTTGTTTGTTTTTGTCGTTGTTGTTGTTGTTTTGTAAATCTGTTGAGTATGTGGATAAATTTTATAGAATTATAGATAAACATATTGTAAACGAAACGCAAAGTGTTCGTTTAAAAAACCGAAAAAAAATGAAATTAAAATCAGTTGGCTTCGCTTATGTAACTTGTGATATACCAAGCGTATAACATGTACGATCAACATATTGAAAGAGAAATCGCTGACTGCCTTGATGCAGATCTACATGAAAATAATTAAAATAAAAATAAGAACAATCATGCTAAATAACATGTACAGAAATTACGACAGTTCAACAATGTTGACATTTACGGATCGAACGTGTAAAAGCAGAACAAACTTTAGAAGAAATCGATAAAAAAAAGACGGTGAATTTGTTTGATTAAACAAATGAAGACGATTTACATCTTACTCCATTTTATGCCTGGGGAAAATTTATGGGGGTAGAAAGCAACGAACGCAACAATTGGAAAACGGTTGAGCTTCCAGTTCTATGTTTTGATTTAGAAATGTATCTACATGTACATGTATAGCAAAACAATGGACTGTCAATTTAAAAGGTATAAGGTCTATAAGGACCTGCCTTATCCGACAACCTGTCTTATCCGACATTGTTAGTTGGTCTCATTAGGTGTCGGATAAGACAGGTTTTACCGTATATCAATCTAATATATCGGCTGCACTAGTGAAATAAAAGCAACGTCTTTGTTTCAAAGAAAGAATCTAACAAAGCAATATACAGAAAACACTAGTACCTTCAGATGTCCTTGGTGTCTAAATAAAGTGTCAGAATAATCTCCGGTGTGTCCAGTTGTAGCTGGCTGTCCCCTATCTTCCTCTGTCAGTCAAAAGAAACCAGTCTGTATTTATACTGACAAATTGGACGCACTTTCGTTTTGACTTTAAATATATTACGTAATTTATTTTTGTTGTATTTCTTTCTCTATCTACAAATTAAGAAAAACCCATGGCAAAATGTGTTTGTTATTCAGTTGCTTAAAATACGGTTTTAATTCGGGTTTAATTTTAGCATTATTTCGAAGATTATTAGTTATTCGTTTGTTTTGAATTTCCTCTCTCTCTCTCTCTCTCTCTCTCTCACACACACGACAAGGTGAGAAAAACCGTTGCAATCAGAACGAAACTTGAACCTGGAACCCCTCAGTTACAGGGTTCCTCTGAATGAGCTCTACCATATAGAGGTGACGTCACGCTCCTCGTATTTTGCGGGCACAATAATCGGACCGCGTACACAGATCTGAAATGTATCATTTCTTTCTCTCTCGCCGGAACTACTGTCTATACTAGGAAATGCTTAAAAGATATCGAACTAGGAATTAAATTATTATTGATCCCTTATTTTCGTTTCTTTGTTCGTTTGTTTAATGTGGATAACGTGCCATCAACAGTATTTCAATCATTGATAACTACATGAGAGAGATAAAGTGATGCCCCACAGTTGTATGATACCACGCTTTTTACAACTAGCTGTGGACCTACCATTTTGTACCTTGCGCCAGGCAATAGAGATATGATAGTACCATTTCAAATGACTTTGGCCGAGGATCGAATCCAATACCTACCGGTTACGATAGGCTCTAACCTCTCGGCCACTGGGTACTGTACTTTGAAACCACAATAAATGGATTTCGGGTATCTCAACAGAACAACGCAGTTTATATTATGTGTTACTAAAATAAACCTTTTAAGATAACGAAAGAAGTGAAATACACCGGGTTAAACCACTTCAAATTTGACATTTTGGGGACAATATTTTCCTACACCGTTTAAATAAATAAGACCAGGTAAATTTCTGCGACGTTTTTTCCAGTGTTTTTCACATTAAGATATGTACCTGGTGAATGGATGCATTTCGGGTTGAAAGAAAGGTATTCAGGCATTTCCAGTTTCAAAAGGCAAAACCTATGAGTTAGTCTCTAGATATATGATTTTATCAAAACTTAGAGTATCAATAGTTTCTCGGCAGAATGATTTACACAAAAATGAGTCAAATTAAAAGTTTTTTTTAATTGGTTTATATTTTTCGATTAAAGCATATTTTTAATTTTCCTAGAACTTTGTACTACGTCATTTTATGACCTAAATCAATTAAATTTGGGGGCGTTATTTTATTATCTAAATCAGTTAAATTTGGAGGGGGGGGGTATCGTAAAAAAAAAAACTAATGAAAAAAAAAGGAAAAATATCTAGTACGGTTGAACATACCTAGTCAATGGTTAACCTGGTTTACACAACAGTCGGAAAATAGCTCTCGTTGCTTATGTTATCTGTTAAATACTTATTCGACGTTACATAAATATTCTTGTATCTTGAAGAAAACGACTGAAATTGGTTGTTTTACTGTTTGTGAGCAATTTACATGGCTGGGGGTTTAAGGTAATCCATTCATCATTAAAATATAATCATTGTCCTTCAAATGCTTGAAAAGACTTCAGTGCAAATGTAAGCATCCATTAACTTGGAGTTATAGGCTCTAACGCTTTACGTCTATAAGTCTTGCATTTAATATAAAAATTCATTCGGTCACTTGATGTACCATGATCAGAATATAATGATGGATGGATTTCCTGAAATTTTCACTTCTAAAACATAGAAAAATTATTCTGTCTGAAAAGAATGGCAGGTTCCGGGTATAAATAAGACAAATGGTCACTATGATAAGACTTTCAAGTTGGAGGATTAATAGTGTATTGGGGTTCGCCAAACTGCGTCGCTTGGATTCATTGGCTGTGCATCAGTCATAACCACACTGAGTTACCACCTGTTTACCTCTAATGTCAATATGGATATTGGTAAAATGTTATTTTTGCAAAGTTATTATATTTGCAATTTCTTCTTAAGTAGTTCCTTTAAAATCAAAGTAATGTACGGAAGCACAGAGGGGATATGGTGTTTTTCTTTTTTATTATCTCGTAGCCACGAAATAGTAACTAAGAAAAAAACAACAAATCTTGCTAACTTGTGGCCACGAGTTTGTAACTAAGAAAAAAAAAAAATACAAATATCGCAATCTCGTGGCCACAAGATATTCTAACGATTTGATTTGTCAGTTAACTCGTGGCCATTTTTGGCCTTTTCATATTAACTCGTGGCCACCACTAAACGATATTTGTTGTTACTTGTGTTTTTGTTGTTTATTTCTTAGTTACTATCTCGTGGTCAGGAGATAATAAAAAAAATAAAAATACCATGTCCCCTCTGTGCTTCCGTAGTAATGTCAAGATATTATGATATAGCTGACACTGGGCTATTAAATTCACTGTTTCAGCAGTCTAAGTGAGATTTTTGTGTGAAAGAATGGGGGTTCGCGTAACTGAATAATTGCACAACGTATTGCGCAGATCATTTATGAACTTGTGATAAGACATGAATTATCGTATCTGCTTGGCAGTCCCCAGCCTGACCCGATTGTTGTTTCAAAAAAGAAATGGGCGAAGTGATCCGAATGGAGACATATAACATACACAATCTCCTAGTATATATATGACTCCAACCTTATTGTCCACACTTTAGGACGATACAACTGGAGACGAATAAGTGGGTCGCCATTACAGAAGTCAGTTCTGGTAATATAGTATGGCTAAACTTCAAAATTCCATTGTCATATTTATATAACGAAGACAGACTACCTACCGACCCTATGTTTTACCTCTCTAAAGGGTTGGGGTTGGGGTGGGACGTTAGAAACAAATTGTTTTGGCTTTTGCAATGAACAGACTCATGATAGGGGGATGGCGAATTTACAAAATTGAAAATACATGATCGGCTGATTGATTCTATGGAACAACTTGGGACTTATGTATTTATTTAACCAGATTTGTAATTTTCTACACATTTTATATTATTCATCATATCATATGTCGACTTTACATCCACTCAATATCCCTTCCCCAATAAAGTAGCCGGTGTGTTAAGGTCACGTGATGTTTATGCGTTTTGATAAAGCTACAGATACCTCACCATCTCCCGGTGAAATTGTCAAACCAAATGGTTCAAGGACAATAACGTCTCATTATCTTACTCTTGTTCCTATCATGTTTCCTGGAACTATCATACCCCTACGGCGAGATCGTCACTGGATTGTTATTGTCACTTCTATCTCTCCCTTGTTACATAGAAAAAGAATCTTGAGTTAAAGCAGCTAGTTCACAAGTGGTCATTGACTAAGAATTTGAATTTCAGCTATATGTATATTACCCATCCACAGACGCATTTTCACCCAATGCAATCATCCGTGGCTGTAAAAATGGGTGGTTTCTCCATCACAGGCAATAGAATTTGGACGGTTTTGAAACTATATTTAGAATTATAAAACCACCTATATTTGGATTTTCTATTATCATTTGCTGTCAATTGACTGTTCATATAAACCCTTCGCGCATGCGCTCATTACACAGGCTTAACTTACGAATGTGCTATCCGGAACTGGTGAAGACGCCATGTTTCAGAACGTGTCACGTGGTACCGGATACCGTATTCTATATTTAACTGATTTAGAATGCGGCATCACCGAAGCAGGTGATCGACACATTCCGGATTTGTGGTGTCTTCATCAGTTCGTTTAGTGTTACAAAAATGTCCAGACTGTGAACTAAGCGCATACGTGAAGTGTGGGTGAGATCAGTCATGTGACGGCACATGGAAATAGAAATTTTAAATATAGGATTTATACCGTTCGTAACGCTACAGTTTGTGGTGGAGAAACAGCCCATTTCTAACAATCACGGAATATTGCCTTAAGTGACATAGAGTCTGTAGATTGGTTATGATTGACGTAATACACATAGAATTAAAGACTTGGTCAATGACTATCTATGATCGAGCTCTTTTATAGATATCTATGCAGTCCGTTTAGTTTCCTTTAAACGTGTTTGTTTTGTATCATGTACGTTTACTACGCTGAAATAGAGTTCTAAGAAGCTTGTGCAATTAGATTTATTGGGAAAAGTCTATCAATCTACTTCCGGGTCCGATTTAGAAATAAAACCTAATATCTACCTCATCATATATCAGTATAGCAATACCACGTGACCGTGACGTCACTAAAGACAAAAAATACTGTCAACATAGGCTTCCCTTGAAAATAGAAAATTAGTAAATTACCCTGAAAGTATTCATTTCTCCATCGATTTCTAATGGGTATGTGTCAGTCTAAGGAGGGGGGGGTGTAAGCTTTCCAAGGAATAAAGGATCTCCATCAGCAGTTGAGCCGTTTTCTCAAGCACTTCGTGAAACCTTGAAACAAAATAGCTTGGAACTGTACATAGTCCGCTCGCATACAAACAAATTCCAAGGTTTCACGTAGTGATGACTGATAATAATTGTAGTTATTCATGCGTGTGACCTTTGATAAACCCCCAATATGTTCAAAACGTGTCATTTTCATATCTGAGGAAATATCAAAATACATTCCATATAACTCCCCCGGTTAAGTTATTCCGTTCAACTTCATGATATTGAGTGATCGGCAAGAGTAATATCATACAATAGTTTTTTTTGTTGTTGTTTTTGTAAATCTGTTGAGTTTGTGGATAAATATTATAGAATTACAGATAAACATATTGTAAACGAAACGCAAGGTGTTCGTTTAAAAAACCGTAAAAAAAATGAAATTAATATCAGTTGGCTTCGCTTATGTAACTTGTGATATACCAAGCGTAACATGTATGATCAACATATTAGAAGAGAAATCGCTGACTGCCTTGATGCAGATCTACATGAAAATAATAAAAATAAAAATAAGAACAATCATGCTAAATAACATGTACAGAAATTACGACAGCTCAACAATGTTGACATTTTACGGATCGAAAGTGTAAAAGCAGAACAAAAGCAGAAGAAATCGATAAAAAAAAAGACGGTGAATTTGTTTGATTAAACAAATGAAGACGATTTACATCTTACTCCATTTTTTTCTTGTGAGTTCCTATATACGACCAGTACTTTATGCCTGGGAAAATTTATGGGGGTAGAAAGCAACGAACGCAACAATTGGAAAACGGTTGAGCTTCCAGTTCCATGTTTTGATTTAGAAATGTATCTACATGTATAGCAAAAACATGGACTGTCAATTCAAAAGGTAAGGTCTCTATTGACCTGCCTTATCCGACAACCTGTCTTATCCGACATTGTTAGTTGGTCTCATTAGGTGTCGGATAAGACAGGTTTTACCGTATATCAATCTAATATATCGGCTGCACTGGTGAAATAAAAGCAACGTCTTTGTTTTAAAGAAAGAACCTAACAAAGCAATATACAGAAGACACTAGTACCTTCAGATGTCCTTGGTGTCTAAATAAAGTGTCAGAATAATCTCCGGTGTGCCCAGTTGTAGCTGGCTGTCCCCTATCTTCCTCTGTCAGTCAAAAGAAACCAGTCTGTATTTATACTGACAAATTGGACGCACTTTCGTTTTGACTTTAAATATATTACGTAATTTATTTTTGTTGTATTTCTTTCTCTGTCTACAAATTAAGAAAAACCCATGGCAAAATGTGTTTGTTATTCAGTTGCTTAAAATACGGTTTTAATTCGGGTTTAATTTTAGCATTATTACGAAGATTATTAGTTATTCGTTTGTTTTGAATTTCCTCTCTCTCCACACACACACACACACACACACACACACACGTCAAGGTGAGAAAAACCTTTGCAATCAGAACGAAACTTGAACCTGGAACTCCTCAGTTACAGGGTTCCTCTGAATGAGCTCTACCATGTAGAGGTGACGTCACGCTCCTCGTATTTTGCGGGCACAAATAATTGGACCGCGTACACAGATCTGAAATATATCATTTCTTTTCTCTCTCTCCGGTACTACTGTCTATACTAGGAAATTCTTATAAGATATCGAACTAGGAATTAAATTATTATTGATCCCTTATTTTCGTTTCTTTGTTCGTTTGTTTAATGTGGATAACGTGCCATCAACAGTATTTCAATCATTGATAACTACATGAGAGAGATAAAGTGATGCCCCACAGTTGTATGATACCACGCTTTTTACAACTAGCTGTGGACCTACCCTTTTGTACCGTGCGCCAGGCAATAGAGATATGATAGTACCATTTCAAATGACTTTGGCCGAGGATCGAATCCAATACCTACCGGTTACGATAGGCTCTAACCTCTCGGCCACTTGGTGCTGTACTTTGAAACCACAATAAATGGATTTCGGGTATCTCAACAGAACAACGCAGTTTATATTATTTGTTATTCATATAAACCTTATATGATAACAACAGGAAGTGAAATACACCGGGTTAACCCACTTTGGGGACAATACTTATCTGCACCGTTTAAATAAATAAGACCAGGTAAATTTCTGCGACGTTTTTTCCAGTGTTTTTCACATAAAGATATGTACCTGGTGAATGGATGCATTTCGGGTTGAAAGAAAGGTATTCAGGCATTTCCAGTTTCAAAGGGGAAAACCTATGAGTTAGTCTCTAGATATATGATTCATCAAAACCTAGAGTATCAATAGTTTCTCGGCAGAATGATTTACACAAAAATTAAACAAAACTAAAGTTTTTTTTAATTGGTTTATATTTTTCGATTAAAGCAATGTTCAAATCCGTTGTCATATTTTTTTAGCAATGTTTAGTTACCTAGAACTTTGTACTACGTCATTTTATGACCTAAATCAATTAAATTTGAGGGGCGTTATTTTATTATCTAAATCAATTAAATTTGGAGGGGGGGGGGGGGTATTGAAAAAAAAAAAAAAAAAAAACTAATGAAAAAAAAGGAAAAAATATCTAGTACGGTTGAACGTACCTAACTATGGCTTATAAACAGAGTTTACATAGTATAAACATTAACTCCAGCTTGTTCTGTGAAGGTAACACGTATATGAAATAAACAAAATGGAATACTCCCATTCGATTCTAAACCTTTTAATATCTCTCTATCTCAGTTTAACATCAATTTTCAAATATTCAAACAGAGAAAGAAATCTAAAGAGAAAATAGAAAAAGACATTGACTAACAGATTGATTAATAACAACTGCGTAGTATTGCTCAAAACGGAAGAAGAATTTTCGTTCAGTAAAAAACATCCTGGTCCAGATAGTCAGCCATATTGAAAAATATTTGACAGCAGGCAAAATATCAACAACAAAGGTATGTACATTTTGTATAGATCTACAATGATAGATTTCGAAACTTACGTGATTCTTTGGATATTTATCAATATACTGATGATAGAACATATTTTTATCGGAGAATATACAGTTGTTGTTGTTGTAGTTGCTTAACTGAACAGGGTGAACAACAGATAAACAATACAGTTTCTCTACATTTTTGTTGAGACGTTTTGTTTGTGACATATGTAGATGTATATTAATAAGTTTTTATATCGTGGTCGGACGGTGAGGTATATTAGATACGGATCGGAAGAAAGCGAGACGGGGTTCATATGACAACGACGTGATACCTAATGGCCATAGAATTAAAATATGCCTATTTATATCTTGAAACGTCAACCGCGTAAATCAGTGAAAAGTAGCGATGCCACACCTAGAGATTCGTACGTGCGATCGTACTTCCGGTCTTGTAACACCAGATTAAGTGGGACCTTCAGTATGTCAGTCTATAGCATAACGTTAGTCTGTGCTTAGTATTACCCGTTGTGTTCTACATAAGGAAAGTGTGCACTTTGGACATTGTACCAAGTCGCAGAAAGAACCAGCTACATCACAATAAAGTACAGGGACTAACCATATTCACGAATCATCTTAAGACACATTTTTCATGTCGGGACACTTTATAAACCCTATGTTTTCTAGAATACTTAACTCTTACACCAAACAGCTAATTTACCAGACGGAGGAAACACAAATCTATGGTTACAGACATTGATGTCAAATTCAGGAATGATAAAACAGACACACCACTTTTATAAATAATGCCGTTTTTATTTCAACTTAAGTCAAAGTTATTTGCTTTGTGGATTCTTAAGGTGTCCTAAATTTTGTCTCTAACTACATATGTATTACGCAGAATTTACGTTATAGATTTCAGTATACCCAATAATAATTCTATTTATAGATATTCTGTCCGGCTATATTTCATTGGATTACTTTTAGCCAGGTATATCACTGGGCTAGTGTTAGTCATGGTGGGTATTACAAGTATTTAGTTTCTTTTTTAATCAAAGGTTTTAAACCCCAACAGCGAGAAATATGTATTTACCGGTAAACTTACATACTTGAAGTGCGCAAAACTTTGTGCATTGATGCGTTACGCACTAGAAATAAACCTCCTATACCTCCATTCAGTGGCGTATACAGTTCACCAAGGCCTGTTTTTCCAGTCGGCCCGATCTCGGCCAGATTGTCCCCGATGAATCAATGTTCTGATCGGCCCGATTGTCGTCCTGAATGTCCTCCTATAGTCCTTTTCTGGCCCGATTGAGTCCCGGCCAAAGGACCATGGCAGCGGGGGGGGGGGGGGGGGGGGGAATTACGTTTCCGGAGTACCCGTAAGTACACACTGGTACACGATCCTCGGAAGGTAGCGGCAGAGGCTAAACGAATGCTTAAGAGGGCGGGCGAGACAAGAGGACCTTCAGGGGACCCTGATACGACCAAGACGACAACGACTGAAGGTTTTAAAAAACAGTAATGGGTCACTTTTTCGGTACCCGTCCCTTGGGGGACTGAGACGATCGCGCCAGATCTTCCCCCTAAGGTATAGGGTAGTGCTAGACAGTGCTCACAGGTTCCCGACTGTTTTCGCAAAAATGAAGCCGATCGATAAAAAAAAAAAAAAAAAAAAAAAAGATCGGGTACTATCTTGACCAAAAAAGTCCTTGGTGACCCTGTTATGGAGTAGTAGGTTTAGATGTAAAAAGATATGTAAGACGTCGAAAGGTAAGATAGTTCGAAACTCATTTCACTTTCCTTATTTTAGCTCACCTGGTCACCAAGTTGAGGTGGTCACGATGAGCTTCGAGTATTAGGATAGTTGGGTGCCCGGTGTCCATTCATGCCGCCTCGCGTCTCTCTATACATGCGTTTGTTTACAGTCTCCGCAGATTATTATGGCCATCGTCTTCCAAGTTCGATTATGACTGATATTGAACAATAAGGTCAGAGTTATGCCCCTTGAATTATGCCCGAATATCGCCATTTTTACAGTCTAGCATCCGCGTCTACAAAGCAGTCTTGACCATACGTGATCATGAACTTTTACTTAGTTTAATTATGGCAAATATCAAGTGTGATAACCCTTGAATTATGACTAAATCAACAATAACATATTCTCTCTAGCATCTGCAAAAAAATAAGGATTCTAGATCAAAACTTGAAAATAAAGTTTCTGGCCTATATTTTTCCAATATCGCACTTTTCTCCAAGAAATATTGCCCTTGAATTATCAAGAGATGCTAGGTTTCACCTTGTTTACATTCTAATATCCGCATTGAAAGAATTATGGCCAATATCAATTATGTATGGTATCGGTCCATTAGGTCAGGATTGACAACCTTTTTAAAAAAAAAAATGGATAGCAAGTACGCGAGTAGGGCGTCATTATTGTGTTCATCATGTCTTTATGTATTCCATTGATTAATGCCTTGGGAAAATTTAAAAAAGGCCAGGCCAGATACTTTTTGATGCACCCTAGTACATGCAAGACACCCTTCCTTGGTTACTCTACACTTCCCATTCGATTTTTTTTCGTTTTTATTAAACCATTAATGACGGCCGGTTTCTGTTTCCTTAATCTGACTTTTGAACAGTATCAACCAATCAGATTACCTGTCTCATATTTGAGAACTATTCTAATTGTAAGTCCGGGTGGAAAAAGGTCAACTCACTGAGTAAACAGACGGAAACGAAGGGAATTTACTCTCGGTTTCCCATTTTTGCAGTATTTCGAACAATTCCTTTTTGGATTATCAAACTTAATTGTACATATGAATGAATAATTATTTACCATACTAGTTTCAGAAGAGGTTTTGTTAATGAGAGTTTGGTCTTTTTTTTTTGTCTTTCTTTTTATTTGTCAACTCAGCTCATTTCAGTGTATTGAGCTTTACCAGTTTATTGCCACATGCAGCATTTTGGTTCACAATTTCATAATTTCTTCCCTTTGACAGAAGAGTATGACCCAAATAAAACTCTGATATAAAGAATTATATATACAAGTCAACCCTTAGGTCCCAGTCCACCTAGCCTTACTCGACATTAAGATTTTACACCATTGATATTTCCTATATGAAACTAACCAAAATTTTAGGCAAAATGTTTCACAAGTATGGTAAGGAGCGTTGCTAGAAACTAATTAAGTTCATCTATTTCCGTTTACTTCTATGCAATGGTGTGATTAAAAAAGAAAGAAAACTCGAGCTAAAAAGTGGAACACTTCAAAGCTGTATCGCGCACTGCCACTTATTATCGGGATTAACATGGCATACAATGATTTTGATTTCCAGATTTGGAATGGATATTTCCCTACATTCATTAAAATCGGAAAAACAACAGATTATGTTTGTCGTTTCTATTTAAGGGTGTGAAAAGTGTCACAGTAAATGTTCATGTGCCAGAAATATGCATGGACTATCTTGTAAAATGATACGTGTTGCGATGGAAAATAGATGTTGACTTCATAAGACGCCATCTTGAAAACTTCTTTTCCCGCTGAAATCGCTACATAAATCATAATATGAAGCGAAGGTATTCAACGCAACCCTGTGTTGATTTGTTTCTATGGCAACTCTCCTTTTTCTAGAAAACCAAGATGAACGTTGTGGCAGGCTCTCGGGAAACAGATGTCAAGGAATTCGGGCGTTTCGTCGACGTGTCGGACGATCCTAGGGCAAAACTCATGTACTACCTAGACTCCATGTGTCACGTGCTAGATTTGACTGACCAGGCAAACTTGCGGAAACTTCGGTGTGTCATAACTTACATTTTATCTTCATTTATGGTTTATTTTGTCGACAGTGCTCTTACTATGTTCGAACATCGTCTAAATATACGTGCAATGCTTCCTTGCTTTGATATATCACGCCGTAGAACAAGTTACATATGGTACCACACCCAGTCACATTATCTTGAAACCAAACCAACTATTCCTGAGCCTAAACTACCCTTACATGCTGGCCGCCAGGCAAGGGGGATTCCATATTAACGACTTAAATGACTTATTACTCGGTTCTTCCCACTTGGCCAACATGACCGAAACACGAATATTAATAACCATGGTATTCTCAAAATTGTCGAAACAGTACCTTCATAAGGATTTCATGACTAAAAATATGGCGACTACATACTGTCAACTATATTGACCCCATCCCTCCTTCTGTCTCCATAGTGACTACAGGCAACATCAGCGTCTGACGGAGGAGGAAGTGGACACATTGGTTGCGTTGTGCTTCATGTTGTCCCCGGACGAGCTGAACAATAAGGTTATCTTCCAGGTCAGGGCTTGTAATCAGGACTCCTCCTTTTCGGAAAATATATACTGTTTAATCATTAATTTTCGTTGCGTTCAAATAGTCAATATTTCGTGGTTGATTTTATCAACGATTATGAATCCCCAAGAAAAAATGTTTATTTTGTACACACTGTTTTCAAGAACAATAATCCACGAATAATTGTACACACGAAATAACCTTAAATACATTTTTAACGATATTTAATGTAAACGAAAAATAGTGATTTTACAGTAGCATAAAATTTTTATTTGCAGAAATATTGCTAAATTTAGTACCAATGTCAACTGACAGTACTATTGATTTATTCAGTTTAAGGACACATTGGTTCAGTGGTAGAGGCAGAAGGTTACGGACCCGAAGGTTGGAAGTTCAATTTCCGCTACGGGCGAGAATTTTTAAGACCTTCCCGGGCGCAAAGTACTGGTTCAACCCAGGTAACGTCGAGAAGAGTTATTACCATATGTCAGAAAACAACGTGTTCCATTTTGACGTGAAAGAAATGTTCAAAAATTTAATGTATTAGTTTCATTTATTCCGTATAAAGGTATTGGGCTATGGCGAGGGTTAACTGCGAAACTGTTCCGTCTCCTTTTTTATGCCCCTGCGACGATAGATCGGGGGCATTTTGTTTGTGGTCTGTCTTTCTGTTTGTTACAAAACTTTAACCTTGACCATAACACAACAGTCCTTCCACTTACAACCTCCAAACTACACAGGTACATGCACCTTGATGAGCTCTACCCGCAGGTGACCATGACCTTCAAATGACCTTGACCCCCAAGGTCTTAGCCCCTCCCACCCCACCCCACTCGCGGGGGCATGACGTTCATTCGAACGTAGCTTGACCCACAAATGCAGTAAGAACAGTTTCGCGGTTAGTCCTCGTTGTCCTACATCTATTAAACGAGGTATTTGGTGTACGTGAGTTGCTTTTCTCTTTATTGGCAGGATGACGACTTGTGCAGAGGTGGACTGAACAACTTCTACAAGATTGACCAGGTTTCCAAACATATGCTCATCGCGGAAAACATAGTAATTGGCGGTCAGACACGGAGAGTTTTGAAGATCATGGCGTATACACGATACTGGATAAACGAAAACTGGGTGGAACCCATGAAGCATTTCACACCGCGTCTTGCACGCATCGCAACTGGCCGACCATCGACTGCGCAGCCGCAGTCAAGGCCGGCGGCGACTGGGCGTCCCCAACCTCGCCCTGTGTCGGCACCAAGACAACGTTCTACACAGCCTCAGTCCAGCAAATCATGGTGTACCATCTCTTAAACGTTCATCCAAGTTCCGACTCGGTCCCATAACCGATGGCGAATGCACAATTTCAAATTTATTCAAAATAGTTTCACACACACACACTGACTTTCATCATCTCGCTTGGCCTAATTTCACAATTATTGCAAATGGCGAATATCTCAAACAAAATATCACTTTTAAAACGCCCGGTCCCTTGAGAATGTTTTAGTGATGTTGCTGCCAATCCGATCGTAAATTTGTCAGAATTAAAGGGTTTATTGAAGTACCGTGAATAATGTAGGACTGGCATCAACGACTTTTTTTATTGTGCAATATTCGTCGTTTGTATACTTTTCAATATACACACAAGTTCTGTATGTTAACATTGTTAGAGACAACCTTTTATTTGTGCTTATCGGATACGCAGGCTCATGGATTCATATACATGAACATATACTCTATGTTAAAGAGTCCCTGGCAAGATGAAAGGCGTTTCAGTGTTGTTTTTTTTTTTTATGAGGGCATTATTTTTCTAAAATTTTGGACAAAAGTACTTTAGACCAAACCTAAAAGATAAAGGGGGTCACCATGCTCGTTTTAAAGATCAAGCTTACGGTAGAACATCTCTGTTTAAAATTTTGTTTAAAAAAAATAGAAATATTTCAGTTCCTAATCCTAAAAAAAAATGATATTTCCAAAATATCTTCTCACAATTTGTAACTTATGATGTATTTTATAAGATGAAGGTGAAAATCAAACATGCATGGTAAATACAAAACAAGCATAAAATTTCCACTGTGCCAGGACCAAAATGTATACTATAACTACTCCAAAGCTATGAAAAAAATTATAATTATCTTTCTTAATAAAAAATGATCAACATAAAATGTTCCTTTATTTTTTTCATATTCAATTACTGATATCTAGGCTTTCTGAAAATGTAAAATAAATAAATATGCCCCACAATGTTATGTTAGTAAAACTGCTTTTCTTATTGTAGCCAAATTTGAATAAAAACACTGAAATGCGAATTTTTGGACCTTCAAATTTTGGCAAATAAATTTTTGATAATGCTTTTTTACACACACATTTTAAATTTTGAGGTTTCCTTAACGTTCTACTCAATACCAAACTTTTAAATAGTGGTTACCCGCTAAAAAGTATTTTATGTATGAGTGATTCGTTGTTATATGATTTCTCAGTTGTTATAAAATTGTTGTTGATGACCGACTTCTCCACGACTTTTTGTGTACGTGCATTACGTTTATATATGAACTTTTTATCATGAGACGAAACAATAAACCAAAATATTTACATGTGCACACTGTTTTGATGACATGATGAATAATTGTTACCGATTAACATTAATGATGTACGAATGATAGTTATTTAAAATATAAAGATTGATGTGTCGGATTTGCGTGTTACAAACAAACATTTGTAAATTTTTTCAATTCAATAGTCTATTGTTATTTAGGTTTAAGAAATAAATAAAATCGCAGGCAGGAGAATACTGCCTGACCAAGTTGATCTATTCGTTTAGTTGTGTGGCGTTTTAACGACTTCCGGGAAGGTACGTTCAAGCCTGGCGTCGGAATTATTAATATCAAACAGTTAGTGTCCATGAGGTAAAAGTTAAAAATTGTACATGGTCTAGGGTAGTACAATTCATAGCTTGAGCAGTATAATGGACTATCTTGGGTCAATTCAATTTCCGTCAATTTTTATCCTGCACATGATCTTTGTATTCAAGTCTTAGATTTGTGATCTTTTTTCCCATTACGTTTACCTTGTCCTAAAATTTCTTATATCTCTAACAGTTCGCAATAAAACTATTATGGCTTAGCATTTGAAAGTTCTCATTAATGCCTCAATTCTGACCTTATTTCCAATTGCTACTCATACCTTCCTCTTTGAAATTATTTAAAAATTTAACATCAACTTTAGTATCGGGACAAATGAGTCTTAGTAATTAATCTTATTCTTTTGTGTTTAATTTTTAATTGATTTACTGTAGTTTATATCATTCTTGCAATAGGCTTGGATAGGTCATGAAATTCTGACAGTTGAACTTAGCCAATATCTGTAGTTATCCAAAACATAGGTGGAACGAAGACACGAAGAAGTTAAGTCAGGCGTATCACGAAGAGAGTGCCAAACGTGGGATGAAACCAAAGCATTTCACAGCTCTTAGCGTCCAACGGCCGGTTTATTAGTCCCTCTGGTGTAAGCCGCGTGGGCAACCAATAAGTTTGGCACGTCGGTCACCCGTCCTCATTTCGTCCGCTTCGGTGCTTATACTTGAACTCTTAGGGTGGATTTCAAACCCTTCTAACGATGCAATGTACATTACAAATTTATTGCTGTGCAGCACAACCATGAGCCTTAATGGTCAATGGTACAGCATTTTGAAGAAATTGTCTTTGTAAAATTCAGGTTTAAATCTTCGTGTTGCTCTATAACTTTTTTATGGTGGATTTCCAAAAAAATAATTAAATAAAGTTTTGAATCTAAAATAACTAAAGTTTTTTGAGGCAATATCCTATGCTTCCTTTAATTCACAAAGTACGTGTAGTTGTTAGAAAATTTTTGGTATTGTAACGCATCTTTGTGTCCACATGTAACCTCAATTCAATGATTAGTTTTTACTTGACTTGACTATTTGAGTTTACCGTCGCTTCGACAGTATTTCAGTCAAATAGCGACGTCCAGCTAATTACAGGTGGAGGAAGACCCCGAATACACGGAGGCATCCGAGTAGATATACCGCAAGCCAGCCGGATAAATTTTTATAACACTTCGAAGAAGTGTTTGTTAACACAAAGATGTATAGCGCGCATCAACCATATGAACGCTTAAACGGTCAAAAGTGTTGTAAGAAATTCTCTTTGGTATTTATAGGCTACGTACGTGTCCACTTTGTAACTTACATATCTACGGATGGATCTTCATTAAACTTTACAAAAGTGTTTGTCTTTACATGATGAGTTAGTCAAACAACCATACGCGAGTATGAAAGGTCAAGGTCACATCATCGTCGAATACCGACGGCCGATCGATAGATTACCTATCATGATGTCATGATCATGTAGTGAAACGGAATGAGTTAGGATCTAAGTTTGAAACACGGTTTTGCCATGAAATCTTTATCTTTTCGAATTTAGAAAATTGAATGCCAAGGTGAAATCTTCATACTAAAATACATCTTCTGTGAAAATTTCAGGACAATCCAACCAGAATTGAAGGCTCTTGATAGATAGAGCGCGAGCAAACTTTTTGAAGTTGATCAAACAGTCTGCAAATATGTCCAATGCAAAATGTACAATGAGCACCGCATACTGATTTTTTTAAGCCTAAAGGTAACAAGAGATGTCAGAGGACAGCACGCTCGACTATTCGAAATGCTTGTTGGTAAATCAAATGAAATCTATTTCAATTCTTGCCCTTCATATACCCCGTATATTAAAAGTCAAAATGTAGAGACAGCACGCTTGACTATACTAAATGGGTTTTGGTAAATCAATGAATCTTTAATCTTCCCTTAAGATAGTTAAATGATATCTTGTAGTCCGATACCCCTTAATATATTTATGATGTCTAAAATCAATCCCATGCCTAGTTACTGAGACATAAGCACAATAACACTGGCATGCAAAACTTAAACCAAAATCCATGTAGAAAAGTGCCATAATTTGTATAAAATTCAGTCCAAGAATTATCCTCTTTGGTTTTCTGATGCCCCTGAACACACTCCTAAACTTTCTAGTCAATAACATAAACAATTTCTGAGATATAAGCTGGATAGTAGCTTGCATGCAAAACTTTAACCAAAAAGTCTAAGTAAAAAAGTGGCCCTTATCTGCATTATATTCAGTCAAAAACTATCTGCAACTATAGTATAATACCATTGAACATATGTTTCAAATCAACCCAATGTCTGGTTACTGAAATATAAGCATGAAATTCCTTGCATGCAAAACTTTAACCAAAATTACTATGTTAAAAAGGGGGCCATAATTTGTAATATATTCCATCAAGTGTCATCTTACTTGATAGTATGATACCTCTAAACATATAAAAGATGTTTTAAATCAATCCCATGCCTGGACTCTGAGATATAAGCATGATAATACCTTGCATGCAAAACTTTAACCAAAAAAAACAAGAAATGTTTGTGAAACATATATGCCCCCCTCATATGCCATAATATGTATATAGCTATATTATATGCAAGGAGTTTGCCTTCATAATGTTGGCTTGTCACAAAAAATTCTCAAACTTCAAAAATTTGAGTGAAAATATAATGTGCTAAAATGTGGAACTAAACGTTTACTGAAATAAAACCAGACACAATGAGATTTTGAGTTATTAGTCAGACAGTGCTTAAATCGTACAAAATATTTATAAGAATCCAACTTATTAATGACAAGATTTAATTAATACTTGGGCAAGACATTTATATAATGAAAATATATCAACATGTGACATTGTGAACTTGTCCTTTGGATGTTGACACCCAAATCAATAGAGGTCATCTACTCATTATAAGGAACAACCACATATAGTCTGAAATAGGACTTAAATTTTATTTGGACAAGGCCAAGTCATCAAACATATATACAAATGCAACCTTGTGACCTTGACCTTTGAGGTATTGACACCAAAATTGATAGGGGTCATTAACCAAGTTATCACTCGGACAAGGTCTGGTATTATACATACACAACATGTGACCTTGACCTTTGAGGTAATGATACCAAAATCAATAGGGGTCATCTACTAATCATGAGCAACAACCACAAGAAGTTTGAGACTTAAAGGTCATATAGAACTGAAGTTATCACTCGGACAAGGTCTGGTATTATACATACACAAAATGTGACCTTGACCTTTGAGGTAATGACACAAAATCAATAAACAACCAATGAAGTTTGAGACTTAAAGGTCAAATAGAACTTAAGTTATCACTCGGACAAGGTCTGGTATTATACATACACAACATGTGACCTTGTGACCTTGACCTTTGAGGTAATGACACCAAAATCAATAGTGGTCATCTACTAATCATGAGCAACAACCACATGAAGTTTGAGACTTAAAGGTCAAATAGAACTTAAGTTATCACTCGGACAAGGTCTGGTCTACCGACAGACCGACGGACATACGGACCGACCGACATGAGCAAAGCAATATACCCCCTCTTCTTCGAAGGGGGGCATAAAAAAAAAAACGTTAAAAAGGGGAAATAACATGTAATATATTCCAGCAAGAGTTATTTATCTTGATAGTATGATAGCCCTTTTACATATTAAAGATGTTTCAAATCAAGCTGGGTAGTAGCTTGCATGCAAAACTTTAACCAATTTTTCTATTGCATGCAAAACTTTAACCAAATTTTCTATTGCATGCAAAACTTAAACCAAATTTTCTTAATTAAAAAGGGTCCATAATTTATATTAAATTCAGTCAAGAGTTATCTACCTTGGTTGTATGATGCCCCTGAACATATTGCTAAACTTAAGTCAATACCATAAATGGTTATTGAGATATAAGGTTGATTGTAACTTTCATGCAAAACTTTAAACAAAAGCTGCAAAGCCGACGCCGATGCAAGGGTGACTACAGTAGTTCTCATTTTCTTCAAATAGTCAAGCTAAAAATGTACCTAAGAGTTGTGGCCCTTGATGAGAATGTAGCCTTTGTGATTGCGAAAAAGTGAATTTTGATGATAGACAATTTATAGATTACAAGTTATGGCCAATGTTAAAGGTCACAAGTCCGCCGCCGTCAACAACATCACTGTGATGACGATACCTCGACATTCTTCCTTGAAAAACAAACAACCTTAAAATACCAATAGAGCAAAAAAAAAAAAGGTTTGTATGATTCTAGTTAATTATTGAAATCACTGCAATGACCATCAAAGGATCATTAACTTCTGCCCAGTTATCTCAAGGTAGATATCATTGACAGTTTATGGTTGGCAATGCATGGATAACAGGGGTATCATGGGGTTCATACAAGTCTATCTTTAGTCCACTGGGCTCAATGCTCAGGTAAGAAAAACACAATGAAAAAATAAAACACGTCATTAGATTTGATTTTTTTTATTATCAAAACATAATAAAATATTTTATATACACATACGACAATAAATATAATATTAACATTTTGTCTTTAACAGAGGATGGATTTCTCCTTCAATAATACCTGTCACATGTGTACTCTTCTTTAAAGTTCTTAACTTGAACTGTTACCAATAGTTCTCTATTACATCAATATTGCAAAAACATGCACCAGTCTGCATCACAACGATGTTGAATACTTTGTCACATATCTCATCTCACTCTTCTCTCCTTTTCCTTTTTAATTCCTCTGCAATATTTTTCAGAAATCTGTCTTTGAATGAGCCGTCCGAAACTTTTTCTGAGGACTTCTTTAGAACTTCATCCATTTTTTCATTAGCTAAAATATTATCAAAATAATTAGTTTTCATCTGATAGACTGCCATCAATGATTTTTCCAGTGTTTACAAGTATATCTAAATTAAACAAGCGCTGGTTATTGCAAAATATGCCCGTCAATCAATTCCATTAATTCAAGGGCCGTAACTCTGAATATTACATTCTGGCTGATAAAAAATCTGGTCATTGTGTCCAATGGAAATTTTTTTTGTTGCTGTTAGAGAGCAGACCCCCCACCCCCAAGCCCCAGGTGAATTGATACATATAATATATACCATCACCCAAAAGTATTACTTGGATTCCAGTTGGTTGTTTGTTGGGTTTAACTTCCAACAGACAGTATTTCAGCCATTTGGAGACTATGTCTACTTGAGACAGATATTGTCTGTCACACTGCAGTATCATGCTGTAGACATGTAGCATGATACCACACCCAGTCACATTATCCTGACACCAGGCCAACTAGTCCTGGAACTACCCTTATATGCTGAGCACCAAGCAAGGGAGCTATAACAGTACCATTTTTTACGACTGGTATGTCGCGGGTGGGAACCGAAGCCACAACCTCCTGCTCCCAGAGCAGACGCTCTTACCACTTGGGAAGGTGACAAAAAAGGATATGAAAGGCTAAAAAATTTATATACTCAATTTAAATCAAATGATGAGAGATTGCATATTTCTGAACTTTTTCAAATAAATACAATGTATTCAATTAATTTTGAAAATTAATGGTATTTAATCATTCAACAGACAAAAAAAGCAGGTTTTCCTCTGATTGATGCAAGAGTAAGGTAATATATGTCTGTCAAGGCATTCGGCACACTCTAAGCTTCAAACATCATTGACTCTTCAGCCAAAATTTTCAAAGGTCAAATTCATATTTTCTAGGGTCAAGTTAAACTTTCCCTCATATAGACTCATTTTGACGCACTCAATAGGTACCACATAAAGCCTGATCTGCAGAAAGCCAAACTCAAACCTTACCAAATAAATGTAAAATCTCATTACCAGACCACTGAGGAGCAGCGAACAACATAAAACCTGATCAGCCTGCGAGTTACTCGCAGGCTGATCTGGTTATATGCTGTTCGCATAGGTCTTTTCATGGTATCCTCTATGAGGGAAAGGGTTAAACTTTCAGGAGGTAACTAAAGACAATGTTCTTTTGTATGTACATTTATTGCTCTATTGCCATACATTTGCATATTGTAACTTAATGGTACGTAAAACTTCTTTTCCATTGTAATTATTGTATACTTATATTGTATGCATGTATTATGTATATTTGTGCATTATGAGTAGACTATATGTATACATGTTTTGATATTGCACAACACACAGAAACACTTTGTATAGATTTGGGGATCAAAATATAAAATTAAAAAAAATATATTTATTGTTTAAATGTAATTAAGAAATTATGCTGGTTTAGGCTGACAGACTGAACTGCCAGTGTTCTCACTCTGGTTTTCAGTACTGCCCTTTTTTAAGGTTTTTGTTACAAATTTCTTACAGAGTGTTACCAAAAATTCAAGAAAATCACAAGTTCTATCCTAACTTTCAAATCTTAGTAGAACACTGACAGCTAGTACTAACCTTTGTATTGACTTCTAATGAAGAAATGAACTGTTGCCTTTGCTGCCTTTCTAATTGGTGCTGAATCTGCAAGCTGAGAAAATGAACATAACCTTGTCAATTTAAAAAATGTTTGTTTGGTTTAACGTCCCACCGACAGTATTTCAGTCATTTGGAGACGATGTCTACTTGAGACAGATATAGTGCAGCCACACTGCAGTATCACACCATAGACATGTGGCATTATCCTGACACCAGGCCAACCAGTCCTGAAACTACCCTTATATGCTGAGCACCAAGCAAGGGAGCTATAACAGTACCATTTTTACGACTTTGGTATGTCACGGGCGGGGATCAAACCTACGACCTCCTGCTCCAAAGGCAGACACTCTAACCACTCGGCCACTGGGGACGGTAAATCTTCCTAATACGAAACATGATGTTAATATTGAACATAAATCATGCATTAAGGCTCCCTATTGTCAGTGAAACTCAAAGGTCAAAATGTTCCAAAATTGTAAAAAGAACAATATTTTGAGGATTTTGTGAGTCTTTTCCTTCTTACTTTAATATAAATTTGACCCCTGAATATTTATTTTCAAGAATCAAAAGGTACAATTTCTAAATTTAAATGGTCAGTATCCTGACTAGTGTGTCAAAGAAGAGCCCCATGCATATACATGTATCAAAGGATGGGTGTGTGGAGAATTGCTATATATTAAGTTTGATACTAGTCTGAAATGAGGACCAAAGTGGCTCTTGCTTATTTACATGGGTTTGACAGTTTGCTTAGGTTAAACATTCCACTACACAAGAGTGTTAAATTACACTCACCCTTGCACTCGCCATGTCAAGTGAACATTTAATAAGTGCAGGGCGAGTGAAAATACATTTAACAGGATACACCTCGTATTTAGTAGATAATCACCAGTATGTACTCTAGTATTCATTTCAGCCCTACAGTAATCTATTATAAGTGCAAGTAGGTAATAGTATACTTACATACTGTATAATTCTCTCTTGATTTGGTATTCTGAAACAAAAAACATTTCAAGATGATTAAAACATGATACCTATCAGTATGTATTGTTTACTAGAACTTAATTTCTTTGTTTGTTCCACTTTAAACATTGCCAATATATTGCTTTATGCTGTTTTGTTTTAAATAAATTCATGTTCCTACACATCAAGCACACTTTGACAAGGCAGGCTACTCTATTTGCAACTTGCACAGGACTTCCACAAATTTTCAGCAAAGTTAAAACATGAAGGATATTCAAAGAATAATGTTCTAGGGTATTTAATTAATTAATAAAAAATGCTCTTGACCTTTAGAATTTTTGTATCTGGGAAAACAACAACAACAACAACAAATGGTTACACTGATTCTTATTGGTACGTATCATACCTGGAAGCATTTTGAACCACAGTGCACTGGTAAAACTGGTTCACAATTTATATAAAAAAAACTGGAATAATTAAACTGAGATGTCCATACAGAAAAACACCAAAGCCATTGTTTTTTTTTCACCTTAGGGGGATAGGGTCTGGGCCCATAAGAGGGGAGAAAAGTGTGTGAAATCTATCTTTATGATGTAAGTGATTAGAAGAGATAAATACAAAAAACTTTAAATATCCAGTTGGAGTTTTCATAAAATAATCTTTAAAACCTAATTTTGTCTTCATTATTCTAAAAAATGTATATAAAATAAGTCATATAGATTGTCTATATTAATTTCAACTTTATTTTACATTTTTTCCCAATATTTTCTTCAGTCATTAGTTTTTAAATTTTGAATATTTTTGTTTCTTGATTTCATATAGTTTGTTATTTGTAGATTTTTATATTTTAACTTTTGATTTAAACTGTCTTTATTAGAAATGTTTTTTCATAGTTTATATGGATATTTTGCCTTATGAAAGTTCCTACGGGCATTTTTACATTTTGGTCCAAACCAATGTGGTAGTTTCATTTTAGTGTGTTAAATACTATACTGTTTATTTTGTATTTTTGTATGTCCAAATGACTCAAGCAGAAATACATACTTCTCAGATAGAATTGACAATGGAATCGGCATCATTTTGATAAGATTTACTGCCCTCGTAACTAGTTAATTTTTTACAATAGATTATTTATGACATTTCTATCTATATTCTCTATAAAAAAACATTTGACTTGTTTTTGTGATGATGCGTCGTCACAGGTATAAATACAATCTCTGACAACTCCATCAGGGAGCCAACCCTTTGTCTCAGTGGTTAGAGCATTGGACTTGCATGCCGGCAAGGTTCGATCCTGAGCCAGGTCGAGTTAGTTACATTTTTATCCCATAATTTCAATTTTGGATATTTAGGATTATAGCAAAAAAATAACATTTAAAAACACAGGATTATTTTGTGTGTGTATATATATATATATATATAATGAAATAATTGACACAAATACACACTCACACATTTGATTTGTCACACTTAAAAAGGTATCGCTTTGCCTTTTACACATTGCTTTAATAAAATTATCTAATTGCTCACACATTCATAAAGGGTCCATTTATATGGGGCCATTTTAAATAATCTTCACACCAAGATGGGGCAGTTTTGACCATTTTGGCATCGTTTTAACTTGGATCCTTTTTGACAGAATACTGTTCGCTCACACGACTAACCGAAATACTGGAATACAACAAAAAAAAAACGGAATACCAACCAAAATACATTTATTCAGGGGTATTGCGGTTACTGAAGTCGTCTGGTACATATATAATTTCAAAACACTTAATAAACATACACAACAACATTTAGCAATATATTTCATATTTATAAATACACTACACAAGCACATAATCGATTACACATTCATTCTGGGATATTCTGGTTGAGGGAGTGTTCCAGACTAGCAATTTCTCCTACCGGAAATTTCACATTATCTCATATTTAGAAAAAAATAAACATAAACAACAGCACAAAACATATGGTACTTCATATTTAAAACACTAAACAAGCACAACAGCAATTTATAGCTAATAATCCCTATTTTGTGGAGGGAGGGGGGTATTCTGGTTTTTCGGTAGTATTCCGGTTAGTTGTGTGACCGGGTCGAAGGGTAGCATCTAACTTGAAAACCAAGTTCAAATTGCAATGACATCTCTTTTGTTTATTTATGCTGAACATTTGCAATTTCTAAAATACACAAAGGGGATTTGAATAAATGGTAGAGGGACCTACAGATCATTGATTAATGTAGATCATCTAAATGGTAGAAAGATAGAATAACCACTTGTGAATGTCATGGTTACATAAATCAAAAATATCGTTTTCAGGAAATTAAAAGGCAATGTTCTTTATAAAAATATCAAAGATAAAATTATAGCGAATTGTTAGTAAAGTTTTATAGACTCCACTACCTGTACGGCATCTTAAACTATTATACCGACCAACTCGGTAACATTTTTCGTATGATGTAAGGCACACTTCTGAATGCTCAAAATAACATTAATATTTTGATTATCAACACATTTTTATCCTGTCGAAAAAAATATAATACAGATCTTTTCAAAACAATATGAAATCAAAAAACTCGTTATACATCCAACGTATTTATAACAATTGAAAAACCAAACTTAGCAAATTTGAATTGATGGTCATTTTGTGCATTGCGTTTAATAGATTTTGGTCATGTGACATCGCCATTTTGAATGAATTTTGACCAAAATAGCTGTCATATCGTATGGATAGCCCTGTAAGTATTTAAACGAATTATCATGAATTGAAAATTATATAGCTGAACTGTAGATGCTATTTAAATACAATCCTACCCTTTTTCATGTTATGTTTTCTAAGTTCAAGCTTGAGAGTTGATGTTTATTTTCTTTTTCATAAAATCAAAGCACTGAAAGGGAGATGTGCAGAAAAAAAAATAGGAATTGCAATACAGGGCTTTTTTTCCGAAATTTGGGAAGGGGCCTTAGCCTTCTATTTTGGGAAATTGAAACGCGATTTCGGGGCGTTTTGGGAAAAAGGTAGACTCAATTCACATGTATACACAGTAATATTCTAACAGTCTTATGCATACCTGTCAACATTTCAGAATGGCAAGGAGTGAGATTTTTACGTGTCGCGAAGACCGGATGGGAGTGTGGGTTTGGGAGAATTTTTTTTTATTCGACATTCGATTTGTAATGTACTTTCGGTTTAAAAATAATTGTGAGCGGTCTTTTTCACGGCGATTATAACAAAGATTACAATAATCAGTTAGTACTTTTATTGTTATGAAAAGAAGGAACGTCGAAGTATGCTTCAGTGATTCATAATTAACATTTAAGTGTCTGTTTACAAATCAAATGCTGTTGCCATAGTATCAAAATGTCGTTTAGATGGCGCATGCGCAAAAAGTGGTATCAATAATACGCTGACGAATAAATTTGGGTAAATCCGCGTTAATTTGATGTTTTTTGCTGCACTCCATGTGTATTACTTTCAAAATATGTTGTTACGTCGAATATTTTAAACATTCGATATATAAATTTTAAATACAATCGATATATAAATTTTAATTACATAGAAATACCATTCAATTATCTTAAACCTACGACAATAAAAAAAATGAAACGAATGCAACATACCTCCTACACAGTTTGCAGAAAGCAAAATTGGGTCCTGTGTCAGATTTTGAAAGCCAGGAAAATTCCAGTTCCCACGCGTTGTTGTACTTTGAGGCATAACTCTTTTTCTTCTTTTCTGGAGTCTTCATGTTTTGCAGTCGACATTAAGTGCGCGAATGGTGATCATGCAATGTCCGGGAATTTAAGTAATAGTTACCGATAATTCCCGTATATGACTCGGAGGGATTCGGAAATTCAAGCAACATTGTGATTGGTGGATTTTCTCTCGGGAAGCCCTGGAATGCCCTGGGATATACGAGTATAAGCAAGACCGGCGATAACCAGTTTTGTGACGTACCCTGTATATTGGAATGCCCCTAGACAAGCGTCACAGGGTGGGCTGTATATTGGGGCTTGCATCCTGTGTTGTTTTAACGATTAGAGAAGGTAAATTAGACAAAATTTCTGACCCACAATGTTTTTGGTATTTTTTTATAAAAAATCGTGAGAAAATGGCCAAAAATCGTGAAATCGTGACCATGAACTTAAAATCGTGAGAATCACGATTTAAGCGTGAGACTTGACAGGTATGCTTATGAATCTTAAAGAATCAAAACAAATTGATATAACAACTAGACATAAAACAGAGCTGTCTTTGGTTCAAATCGCTGCACTATTTAAAATGGTACTAATGTCCATAAACAATCTTCCTCCTTGGTGTCAACACCAAGACTAGCACTAGCTGCAAAAATGTTTTCGCATTCACCAGATAGAGCCAAATCTCTTAAGTTGGAGGCAGATTTTTTAACAAGTGGCTCCAATATATTTTTGTGTTTATATATGCTTTAGTTGAAATGTCAAATGCACATTCATTTGGTACATTATATTTAAAAATAAATAGAAATAAAAACATAAAAATTAACTCTAAGTTTAATATAGAAAATTGTTAAAATATTTTGTCAAATTTTAAAAAAAATTAAAAAAAATAATTACTATATAAAATATTTTAAAAAAAAGACTAATAATAAATCAAAAATGAAATTTAAAAAAAAAAAATTGAGTATGTTATGTTTGGGGGACGTTTCATTTTGGCTACGTTTTTGACTTTTTCCTTAGCAATAAGGAATTGGTTATTTATACATCAAGGTAAATAACTGATGTGTTTATGTATTGAAAACTTACTTGGTGAACCGAACAACTGATCTGAATGTTTTAAAAAGATAAACAAGCAATAAAAATGCTAATGTATCTTCGCAAACAGCCGCCATTGACTGAGATGATTGCGCAACTTCATAACAGCTCTCTAAATGAAGGTAAAACAATAGTCGGTAGAAGGTGTGACAAATGATAGTCGTCCAATAAGATCCGAGTATTCCACATTGAGCCTTAGAATGCGTGTTGATTGGGTCATCGAACAGCAGGTGCTTTACTTTAAGTAGCATGCAGTGTAGAGTGACGTATAATTTTGTGCATTACGGAAACAACTGCGTTACTTTTTTTTCTCTGTGTTAATGAATATTCGCTTATAGGTTTAAGGAGAAAAATAGTTGGAACATATTGGGAATTTTATCATTAGATTTTGGGAATTCTTTTGGTCAAAATTGGGAAAAATATAGCCTTTTTACGATTGGGAAGTCACCGAAGATCGGCCTCTAATATAGAAGGAAAAAAAGCCCTGCAATAACAGGGCTCTCTTTCTGTTTTTGGGGAACAGTACTTGTACCTTCAGGAGGGAGAATTTTCGTGTTGTTTTCCCCTGTAAGGGAAATTTTAAATCATTATGCTGCACATAATGTGTTAACATACAATAATAATATTATATTAATAAAAAATGTACAAAATAGTTCCTGTCTAGTCACTTTATTGGTTAAAAGTGAAATGGAAATCAACTAGTTAACAGTACAGCTGTATTGTACAACAATTTACCACTTGACCATTCTTGCTATTTATATGACCTCTTGTATTTTCGATTGTAGGGGGAATTTTGCTTGAAAATAAGGGGGGACAATATTGATACCTTTTGGCTGGGGGAATGCATGACATTAAAAAATGGAGGCCAAAAGCCTTGAATGTTCAAAACTGAAGGGAGACTTGTAGTCCAAATAAATAGTAAATAAGAAGCATGCACTTTATTCCGTCACTTCCCATTTTTATAAAAGATTTTGATTTAGCTTTTTCTAGCTTTCATATTTCATATTATTTACAGTTAGTTGACGTCAAGGAAATGCAGTAGAGGTATTGACCAATCTCATTAAAATCAGATCGAGTATGCTAACTGGGTCTGACCACATCGTACAGATTGACCTTCGTAAAAGCCAATCAAATCGGTGGCTACGGCATTGTTCGGTATATCAGGGGGAAGTAACCGCATCAATCTCACAATAGAGTAGAAAGATGTCTTAGTGGCCGGGTAATAAGCTCTTTCGGTAGAGCATTCGTCCTGTTAGCAAAAGGCCCCGGGTTCCAGTCCCAGTCAAGCTGCACTTTTTTTTTCACCCTTCGGCAAATATTTTACCAAAGTCATTTAGAAATGCGCTATTTAATTGGTTTAAAATCGAGCACAGTCACTATGGCAGTGTCAGGTTTCTCAAGGCCTATCCTACTTAATGTCATGGACAGAAATCTGACGCCATTAATATTGGAAGACAAGAACATTTGTTTAGCAAAAACCTTACATATGGCACTAGAAAAGCGCTATTCCCCAAGGTTTTGTATAACCAAAGACACTTCTTGTGATCATGCATGGACACTAGCGTCAAAGGTTAAACGAAGAAAACCAACATTTATGGGTGGTTCATGGCTTTCAAGATGACCCTGCACACAATGTTGCCGACAGCCCAAGATCTGGACGTCTATGCACGGCGTTAGGAAAAGAAGACAAAATTAATGAGTTATTTTGGAAACAATCAGTAAAATTCCACAGGAGTGTTCTTATACCTTGGATGGCATCTGCACGTATATACCTCTTGCGGAAATCTTACGGGTACTTTGAACTTGTGCAGTGGCTGCAGGAGCTCATAAGAGCTTCCCACGAGCTGTCTATAAGATTCGCATGAGCTCTGTACAATTTCTTGCATCCAAATTTCATCTGATATGTGCCAGTCTCATAGCCTCATGACCACTACCAAAGACATCATATGATATTTAAAACCTGTGAAAACTTGCAGATTCATACAAGTTCTGTAACTTGTAAGTTTCTACAAGTTCCATGTGAATGATGTGACCATAGCATTAGACAAGAAGGAAATCCTTCTGGTAGAAAGAACCTTTGTTGACTGACATATTCTTTACTTCTGAAATCTTCTGTATATACACCGTTATCCTAATGAGGAAACAAATAATCTACTACATGTAAAAAATGGATGGTTCCTTAACTGTCAATCAAGTATGTTTACATTTACCAGTTTATCCAACCAGTTTGAGTGTGATGCACATGGTGAATGGTTGACCTACTTTACACAAAAGAACCTGTGCTTTTTGTTTGTGACACTGTTTGTGAGCACTTGACCTAGGTATGAATAGAGATTGTCAAATTATCAATAGGGGGAGGAGTTTCATACAAATTGCAGAACCGTCCATAAACAATGGTGGTCTCAATTTTGAAAATTTAACCCATAGTGAATTTATACATATAATATTCCCTTGCAACAAGCAATTGAAAGAACTAGGCCTTTGGGAGAGTCCTGGGTTTAAATTTGCCCTCCCTGTTAAATTGTAAGTTTAGAGGGCATTGGGGCTTAGGTCTGCTTAAAAAAAAACTGATGAGGATTTGTGTCAATTGTTTTAGAGAATGGAGGTTTTCTGTCCTAGACTCTTATTCTGCGTACTATTTTAAATACTTTACTGATCATACTGACCACTGCAGAAAAGAATGACCTTGTTAACTTAATCAGTCCAGATAGGGTAATCCGTGACAAGGAGAAAAGACACTGGACATTTATGTTAGATAAAACCCCTTATGAAATAGTTACCTATGAGTGATTGGTAAAATGCCTTAGAAAATTGATGAAAAAAGTAAATTATATTTTTTATTTAATAGAGTCTGTCTAGGTTTATGTACTGGATTCTAGGATGACATATGATACATATTTATACCCCCGAAACGAAGTTTGGGGGGTATATAGGAGTCACCCGGTGGTCGGTCGGTCGGTTGGTCGTTCCAGCGGTCCGTTGCATTATTGGAATTCAATACAACTTCATGCAATGATCAAGCACATGGAGAGGAAGTGCAGTGCACAAGAACCATAACTCCATCTTGACTTATTACAGAGTTATTGCCCTTTGTTACTTTTCCTTGTCCGGAGCATAACTTGTAACCTTGTCCGGAGCATAACTTGAAAAGAACTGGTTGGAATTCAAAACAATTTCATACAATTGTCAACCACAATAAGAGGAAGTGCAGTGCACAAGAACCATAACTCTATCTATTGTAATTACAGAGTTATTGCCCTTTGTTACTTTTCCTTGTCCGGAGCTTAACTTTAAAACTACTGGTTGGAATTCAAAACAATTTCATACAATGGTCAAGCACAACCTGTGTAACCCGGCCAAAAATCTGGAAAAAAAACTAATGTAAAAATGTCTTTTTCATACTCTTCTTCTTAATCCTAATAACTTCATCATTTTAAAGCAGTATTGCGGGGGTATTAATCACATTTAGTGATAGTTCTAGTTTTATATATGTAAATATTAAACAAAATTAATATTCATATCAATATTACAAACGTACAAATATATTTTCATGGCAATATCAATTAAAAGGTTGATATATAGGATTAACATGTATATAGGATTGATATATAGGGAAACTTAAGATAATTCACACGATAAAAGGTCTAAGTAGTTTCTAATATTGCTTGAGAACATTGAAATATCAAAATGTAGCCTATATAATTAACAGTCTGTGCTGTCTGCCTCCTGTTCCCCAAAGCTTCATTCAGACAGAGCAGCTTACGTCCTGCTCCTTAGCTTCTCACTGCTGTGGGTTCAAGTCCTGGTAGGTTCATGGGGATTTATCATATCAGGAAGCTAGGCTCCAAGCTTTGGCACCTCTGTGTACACAGGGTCTTATCTTTGATGTGCAATCAGCTCTATTCTCTTAAGTTCTATATGACTAAAATACTGTAATATCAAAAAGTAACTCCAAAACAACACCAATCTGTATATCTGTAATTATCTTTAACTTGACATTGCACAAAGAAAGATGGATAAAATAGTTGTCTTAACATCGGTATTGTGTTCAGTGATAGTTGATCTGAAAATTAGGAGTTCTTTTCCTCTTTCCCTGACGGTAGTCACTCACTGCTTCTGGAAGGCTCAATGTCTGCTCTGTTTGCTAAGGTATCAAAACACGCCAGTATGAGGTAAAGTGCTATGGAAGTCACATTACATTCTTTATCATCATCATTTCTTCATACTTAGTAATCACAATAAGCAGTGTTTTACATAAAGGTCAAGATATGAGGTTGGCAAAGTCTCAGTTTGATTCATTGTAAGAATCCAGTCATTGCAAATAGGTGTCCCTTTTTATTATACCCCGGAAACGAAGTTTGGGGGGGTATATAGGAGTCACCCGGTGGTCGGTCGGTTGGTTGGTCGGTCGGTCGTTCCAGCGGTCCGTTGCATTATTGGAATTCAATACAACTTCATGCAATGATCAAGCACATGGAGAGGAAGTGCAGTGCACAAGAACCATAACTCCATCTTGACTTATTACAGAGTTATTGCCCTTTGTTACTTTTCCTTGTCCGGAGTATAAGTTGTAAAGTACTGATTGGATTTCAAAACAATTTCATACAATGGTCAAGCACAATGACAGGAAGTGCAGTGCACAAGAACCATAACTCTATCTATAGAAATTGGTCAACACAATAGGAAGTGCAGTGCACAAGAACCATAACTCTATATATAGGAATTACAGAGTTATTGCCCTTAGTTACTTTTCCTTGTCCAGAGTATAACTTGTAAAGTACTGGTTGGATTTCAAAACAATTTCATACAATGGTCAACCACAATATGAGGAAGTGCAGTGCACAAGAACCATAACTCTATCTAGAGTATTACAGAGTTATTCCCTTTGTTACTTTTCCTTGTCCAGCTAACTTAAAAACTGGTTGGAATTCAAAACAATTTCATACAATGGTCAAGCACAACCTGTGTAACCCGGCCAAAAATCTGGAAAAAAAACTAATGTAAAAATGTCTTTTTCATACTCTTCTTCTTAATCCTAATAACTTCATCATTTCTAAAGCAGTATTGCGGGGGTATTAATCACATTTAGTGATAGTTCTAGTTATTACTAAAGTATCAAATTATTAATATTGATTATATATATAATTAAAATTATTTTTAACCTAATTTATGATTTTCTAACTCATTAATGCATAAATAATTATGTACTGGTGTTTTTGTTGTGATCATAAATTTTCATGGTTAGGGGAAATTTCATGGAAGTTTTTATCCATAAATATTAAACCTCCTCAGAAACTCCATTTAAGTAAATCATTCAATTTTGAGAACTTAAATCTATGAACATAAATGTACCAACACAATTATCTTTAATACAATCATAATCATCAAAATTTCATATAAATATATATATAATTTTACAGTATTTTATCTTTATAATTGAAAATTTGCAACATCTTTTTGTTCAAAATTCATAACTTAAGAAAAATCAATGGCAATGCAGGATTAGTTCACAATGCCCTTTTATCTGTTTTGATAGATTTTTCTTTCGCTGTAACTATTTCTCAGTCATATTGCAATTAGTCCAGATAATTGCAGGTGGAGGAAGACCCTGAGTTTACAGAGGCATCCCGGTAGAACCTGATCAACCAACCGAAAGCCAGCTGGAAGGCTTCGTCACATGATCAATGTTTTGTGCATATATATAGGCAGGAATTTGTGTTGTGTAAATCCCTGTATCACAGCAGCAGCTGTCAGAGAGTAATTTATAGCTTAAATCGTATCTCAGTATCTTAGATATGTATCTGGGCTTCACTGGCATGGATAATTAAACAGAGAGAGGGAGAGGAAGGAGAGAAATGAAGATAGGGAGATATTAGTGGAGGGAAAAGTGGATAGAAAGGGGAAATAGAAGCAGATAGAAAGAAGAAAGTGAGATGAGTGACAGGGGAGAGAGAGAACATGAGATAGAGAGAGAGAGAGAGAGTGGAAAGAAAAGAGATTACCAGACAGTTTGAGAGAAAGTGAGAGAGAAAGAGAGAGAGATTACTGGAGTGAGTCAGTTAGATCAACCAGTCAGACACTTATGAATAACACATTAACTCTCATTGCAAGATAAACATTAAATTGTCGCCTTTGACGGGAATCATAATCGGCTGCCAGAAGAAAGCCTCACACCTCAGTCTCCTGATGCAGCTTCATGCAAATCATAGGAGAGCAGGCTTGCAGACAGTTATACACAAGCTTTATCCTTGAGATTTGGTTCTTTTATGTTATTGTTGCTACTTAAAATCTCTTTGAAATCTGCTAAAGATAGGAGAACATCATCTTACCAGTTAATGGCCATATGTGATATTTCCAGACTGGGCTATCCCTGTATATACATAAAGTGAAATCAGTGAAACAAACACCACTCATGGGAAACTAAAAATTGACCTTTATCTACAAGTGACTGTTATTTAGAGGTTAAATTCTTTATACAGTATAACTGCTTGGTATCTAAGTCACTGGCCTTCACAGGCTATAGCTGTTATTCAGTCTCAGGTTACCTCTAAAACAGGTTTTGCTGTATACCTGTGTATTATAACTTGTTCTCTGAGCCTGTTTAAGAAAAGAATTAAATAATTCACAGTGTCTGTTTTGATGTAGCTGTATACAGTTGTATGTGATATCCTTTTAGTTTGATTATGTGTGTTATCTTTTCCTGTTGGATATATATTAAGGATGTTATGCTATTCAACCTAAGGGGCAATTAGCAAATTGTTTGTTCATTTTAGGTGATTTATATCAATCACCTTTATTGTCATTATAATATTTATATACAATGGGAGAGATTCATTGTTACTGCTATTTTTTTTTTTTGTAATGAAACTGGTATAATATTGTTTTTGTGTCAATTGCTGTAAGCAGAGGTGACACATAGGGATCACTTTTCCGTCATCTGTCTGTCAGAGTTTCCATCCGTCTGTCTGTCCATCACATTTTTTCCATCACACTTCAGCAGGTAATACATGTGTTCCAGAGAACACTCTTTGATTATGAACACAGTCATCATATAGAACATTTAAGTGGACAATTTTTACAGTCTTTGTAGTAGCATGCACATCGATAAGGCCATCATTAGAAACTTGCTTGTTTAAGGTTGCGCTGCATCTAGCTGTCACACCAAAAAGGGACAGATGGATATCCTGGAATATCCCTTGAAATTTGCAGAAAATTTCCATTATTACCAGAAATTACCAATTCCTAAAGTCGGAATAATGTATTCAAGAAGTATTTTACCATTACAGATATTTTTCATGATTTTCCATGGTTTTCTGTGGATTACACTTGACCAAACCAAAAAGACTGCTACACAATTTTACTCAATTCTGAAGGGGAAGATTTTTTTGCCTTTTTTTCTAGTAGTTTTACTTAATTATTTATAATGATCACTTTTTTTCTGATGATGGAGAAAGGGGCCATAAGAACATATTTTGTGGGTTTAAGGTACCATTTTCTTGAGTTTTGGGGAAAGGAAAATCATCTGGTTAATATATAATTTTTTTGGGGAAAACTGCATGAATTTAAAGAAATGTTCATAGGAGAAAATGTCTAAGAATGGCCACTTGATAAGGAAGGTTATGGTTTAAGTATTTTAAAATGAAGAGTTCATCATGCTTATCATGATCGGGAGATCAGCACTTACAGATGATCATAAGTGACAGATGTTGAGTGTTGATAATCCCACATGTGAGGAAAGGCAGTTTAAGGGTAGATTCCTTCACCTTCGGGTTCAGTGGAAGCATACAGACAGATTATTTTATTATTTGAGTCAAATTGTCGATAAGTTACAACATTTAATGTATAAGATAATAATTATGTTAAACATAAGATGAATGAAATACTAGTCAAATCAGATGACTGACCTTCAATTATTAAACAATGGAAGCATGCTTAGTCATTACTTTAAAATGAACAATCAGTTGTGACCACTCAGCAAAGTGAAAGCTCAGCTAAATCTGTCAGTTTGAAAGATATGTAAAAATTGATGTTTTTTTATTAAAGATACAAAATCATTTGTTTATGAATTCCTTTCTTGTTGGGGATATGGCCTTTCATGACCTAACCAGGTACAAGTACTGTTCAGTGGAGCCTATGAGCTATTATGAGGGATGAGTTTATGATGTAAGAACTTATTTCCTAATCAATGTGAAATGAAATAGGATTAAAGTTAACAAATTCTGCCAGCTTCATTTTTATTAAATAAACACACTGACAAAATGTCATAAGTAATGTCTGTATGTATAGAAATGATTATCCTGGTAGACTTTTGCACAAAGAATGCAATGGATCCATAACCAGCTTTGACTTCATAATGGACATTTTGATATCTTGGCAAAAAGAGTATACCCAAAATAGACAGCTTCTGGAAGGAATTGTCAGATCAGGGTCTCCTTTTGTGCACTTTTGCAGCTCAGGTGCTACTCTGAGTCTGCAATTTATATCATTCAAAATTGATATTCATATCACATCATATATTTGTACACAAAATATTCATGATGAAATTTCTAGGGTTTTAATTAAATACACAATGTGCTTTATGTGCTGGAGAAATTCACAAAGTATATTTGACATTTAACAAATACCTCTTGATGACTTTTTTTATCTGTAATAAGATATCATGGACAAGTTTTTCAAAAAAGTTATATGTCACCATATTCATTTCACTGCATTAATGGATTTGTTTATAATATCAGTATTAGAAACAAATACAACAAAGGCAGTTGTTTTTCAATTTTATTGTCGAAAACTTTTTACCAACATGACAAAATAATGTTAAATTTATTACAGACAATATCATATTGTAACAAACTCAACCCGACCCAGGATCAAACCTGGTCCACCGATGTGCAAGTCCAATGCTCAGACCACTGAGCCAAAGCGTTGACTCCCTGACACAGTTGTCAAAGATTGCATTTATACCTGTACGCATTGTCACATTACTTTCCCCTCCGAGAAGTCTCGACCCGAGACTTGGCCTGGGAAACATATGGGTAAGGCAACTCAAGTCTGGCAGTTGACATTATCCAACCACTGCCACCAATGTAACAAACTCGACCCGGCCCAGGATTGAACCTGGTCCATCGGTGTGCAAGTCCAATGCTCTAACCACTGAGCCAAAAGGTCGACTTCCTGACGCAGTTCTCAGAGATAGTGTTTTTACCTGTGACAACACATCGTCATAATATTATCAATATAATTATGCAGTGTACATGTGTGTGTAGTTGGAATCTCAGAGCTGCGACATACATATTCTGTGAAAAATGGTTCTGGTTTATCTCCCTTGCTTGGCGATCAGCATTTAAGGGTTAAGCTCCAAGACTCAGGATGACCCGGTTTCAGGATATGTGACTGGGTGTGGTACCATGTCACTTGTCTATCGCTTGATATTGCAGTATTAAAGACATTTCTGTGTCATACATTATGTAAAAAAAAAAAAAATCCATTGCCATTTGCTTTTGCAAATTATATCGTTAAGGCTTATTTTAAGTCTTGGCACGAGCTCAATTTTTGGATGGGTTTTTCAATAAAAAATTCTGTACTTTAAATTGATGATGTCCGGGTGAGTGCCTCGTGTCCTCTCAGGTTGACCTTTTTCTTAATCTGCTTAACTTATATGTCCTTCATTGGATTGCTTTAATATTTGGACAGTTGCTTAAATGGATGGACCTCTTCATTATGCAGTTGACCTTGACCTTTGACCTACTTCTGATAAAAAAAGCCTGAAAAAAAACAAACATCCATAACACCATCAGGTTTTGTATTTTCATGAAACTAAGATTAATATAAAATAATATATGCTTTTAGAATCTTGCAGTTTCAATAGGGACTTGAGCTTTTTACTCATATATGAGCCTCAGAGATCGTACCATGGAGTTTACAGTTATAATTTTCGAAAGCATTGGGCCTGAACAAGCTAGAGCATTCTACATTTTTTCTTGACAAAAACATATACAGATTATTCTTTAATGTTTGACATTCTGCAATAAATACTACAACAATGTATATGGGACATATCTCTAAGATTTTTTTCAAAATCTTATACCAAAGTTAGAATAGATTAAAGTGTTTCATTTCTACAGTTCTTATAAAACAATAAAATCATTAGAATTTTTGTTGAGCTTTAGAACTTGATTTTTGTGGAGGATTGATTTTCATGCAGTTCATGGGAGATTTTATCAACGAACATTAATCACCATGAAAACTATTCCTATAGTAGACCTCACAATATCTTAAACAAGAGTCCTCAAAAAATTATACTCCTGAAATTGCCTTATATATATATAAGGTAATAAAACAACAAAATTTAATGTCAGCTAAAATTAATGATTTTATGGTAATTCTGAATTAGATTTATGTCTCCTCTCACAGATGTTTGGATATTTACATCCCTATGGCTCTGGGACAGAGCTAATGCATGCATTAGTTTTGCAATAATATTGATCTTTGTCATAGAGATGCTTGCTTCTCTAGATCAGCCAGCTATGTGATTCAGAGTTTTGTGTGACTCACTGAAGTATATAAATTCGCTGCCAGAAATGGTAAGGTTTTACTGAATGTTTTAAATAATAATTACATATCCTAATGGTAATTTTGAATTTTGTAATTGATGTAAAGCATATTGGTAATTTTAGCTTTTTTATTGGAAGAATGGGATTTTTCAACACTGTTTGGGATGACAATGTTGTTTTTGCATCACAACAGTAATCTATGCATATGTTAAGTGACACTGTTGCTGTATGCACCATTATTGGCCTGCTGTTCAGAAATTATGGAAATTTCTTAGTAATTAGGAGAGTTAATTGCATCCATCTGTTGATATTTTGCGTATATTACTGAAAAGAATTGCATCTCTTGAAAATGATTTTCAATCAGCTTATTTGTATAGGATATTCAGTTTGTCATGCACATGAGTCTGTAAGTTACAAAAACAATTATTGTAGTGAAATGATTCATTGTTTTCTTTCATTGATTTTCTGATTGCATTGTTTATTTATTTATGTTCCGGGTCTCCAGGAAAAGGCTAAATTTTATAGCTTGTAGTTTGTATTTGCCATCATGACAAGGTCTAAATTTAATATGATTTTAATTTGCTTTTATGAAATATTTATGAATATATTCTTTTTGAACATAAGCCACAAAATTTCACTTACTGTGTAATCATTATTAACTTTTACAGTTTCGTGGGCAACTGATTTAAATTGATTATTTTCATGAAAAGTTTAAACTATGAATATCAATTAACCAATGAAAATTGTTTATTTTATATAGTTTAAACCTTACATTTTCTAGAACATGTCAATCCACAAAAACATGTATCACGAAGTTGAATTTATTACAGATTTCTTGGAATTTAATGTCGCAACATAAAATTTAACAATATTCAAGAACTATTTGTATATGTAGAAAATTATATTGTAAGTATTTTGCATATGGTTGAAATTGAATACCACTTTAATGATATTGCCATTATAAATAATGTATTTACTCTTTGAGTACTGTATATCAAACAGAGTTACAGGGCTGTTATGGTCGAAGATTAAATAACTGATTTCTAGAATGCTGATTTGGAAACAAGTTTTTATACCTTACATAAATCTAATTTGATGTTTCCTGCATTGGACCTGCAGGCATGAATTCCACTAATCACACTCAGTGTTTAAGTAATACTAAACTACTTATGTGCAAATTTCATCATTCTTGTTTTCTCATATAAAATACTCAAAGGAATGTTTCATTTTTAACAAATATTGTATGAATTTATTAAGGTAATAGATTATATCTACTTAGATGATGAACTTGAATATTTGTTGAAACAGGAATAGTGGAATGCATTTTTGCCTTATTTAAGAATTACAGTATTATACTTAGTGTAAGTGTTTACTCAAATCTAATAATCTAATATAACTAATGGGCATAGACTGAGTATCATGAAAATCATACTTAAGTTAGTACCATTTTTATTTTCAAGAACACGGGACCAGTCTCAGCCTGCAGCATGTATTTTAGGCTCAGACTTAAATGTGCATGTATCCAAAGTTATGTTTTACTCAAATAAATTAATATTTTAGTGACTATAATTATATATTAATTCATATATACTACTCAAAATTTGCTAAGGATCACTTAGTGAAATCCCATTTACTTGTGTATTTGATAGATTTGCTTTTGACGATCACCATTTTCAAGAGTGATACCTCTTAGCTAGTTTATTTTATTATTTGAGGCAATAATAATAATCATTACAAGTTGCCTTTCCAATCATTATAAAAAATTTTAAATGAACAATAAATGATCCTTAGCAAATTTTGAGTAGTATATAATGGTAATTATTGTCAGAATGTTTTTTTATTTTTGGAAATTCATTCATTATTGATGAAGAAATTGACTGTAATATTAGAATTTGAATCCGATCAGTCTAAAATATGGACTTAAGATATTGATGAGTTAGGGTTCTGTACTAAAATTCTGCCTTGAAAGGTCAAGGTCTCGAAAATACATCACCCAGTGGAGAGGAAGCCAGCAATATTGGTTAATGAATCTAGAGCATGGTTTCATAAGACGTAACAAAGTTTGGGGGCAGAGTGGGTATATAGGAGACACCTTGTGTTCGGTCGGTTTGGCAGTTGGCCAATGGAATTTTCACCTCCAGAAAATAACTTGGAAACTATTCAAGGCATTGACTTGAAACTTAAATATAGACAGATGGCAGCTAGGAGAGGTGCAGTGTCCTAGAACTGACACTACCTGGTACCATTTTTGCATTATCTCTTTGTTTAATTCTTTTTTTCTTGTCCGGAACATTAAAGAAAGTTATACAAGGTATTGACTTGAAACTTAAAATGTAAACAGAGTGAAGTGCAGTGTCCAAGAACTGTAAGTCTACACCTATTAGCTCACCTGAGCACAAAGTGCTCAAGGTACCTGAGCACAAAGTGCTCAAGGTGAGCTTTTGTGATCACCCTGCGTCCGTCGTCAACAATTTACTTTAAACGACATCTCCTCTGAAACCGCTCGGCATATTTGATTAAACCATCATCAACAATTTACTTTAAACGACATCTCCTCTGAAGCCGCTAAACATAATTTGATTAAATGTGGCAGGGATGATCATTGGGTAAAGCTTCACAAAAGTTGCTGAAATTATTCCGATCCATAAAAAAACATGGCCGCCAAGGGAGTGGCTAATTTGCCTGATATGTACATGTATACAGTGAAATCTTTAAACGACATCTCCTCTGAAACTGCTGGACAGAATTTGTTAAAACTTTGCAAGGATCACCTCCTTTTAAAATACTGGCCAGATTTCAAAATGTTTTAATACAGACTGATGTTCCTTGGGTAACCCTATACTCAGGTGAGCGATCCAGGGCCATGATGGCCCTCTTGTTTAAACTACTGTGCCAAACTGACTCTCTATCCCCATTAAAATATAAACTTTACTTACTTATTTATTACTTACTTATTATCATAACCAATATACAATGTATACAGGTTCTTATCTATGCTCTACCTGGAGTCTGGCTTCTCCTGTATCAAAGCATTTTGTGGGGGTATTAATCACCTTCAGTGATAGTACTAGTTATAAAAAATGATCGCAGACAAGAATTGCTATGTAAATTTTATTCAAATAGGTTATTCATTAATAAATAACATTGCATTATATCTGTGCTTGAACTCTTTTATATTTGCATACTGCTGAAACTGAATTATATAAAGGTAAAATTCAGTGTACAATATATGTTGTTAATTGTAGAAGATGTTGTTGCCAACACAAAGTGATTTCCCTTGATCATGAGTCTTGTATGTTATAGATATTAGGTTTTCCCATCCTAATGGCCAAAAATTCCACCAAAACATAAAAGTATAACTTAACAGTATTAGCTTAAAGATGTCAAACTATGCAAACCCAAAGAACATATTGACAAGATTACATAGTGATTAAAGTTCTTTTAATTAACTCTCCCTAATTTTGTTTTCCTGAGTTTTCTCCCCCTGAAAACTTAAATACTGGTTATCATTACCTTTTTTTCTACAATGAAATGTGGATTTCTTTATTATGAAATTTGAAGAAGACTTTCTACCATGAGTTTTTCTCAAAGATTCAATTTCGTTTTTTTTTTCACAAGTAAGGAGTTTTATAATTTCCCATAGGCTCCAATGTTAACTTTAATATGGATTATCTCCCCTAAATATGACAAAAATTGAAAAAACTCTCGGTGAAACATTTTTATTTTTAGATGTCTTTAAAGAGACAACAATTTGTAGAAATATTACCATCCAATAACTAGATATGAATCCTGACAATTAGGGTGGGAACGGGGAAGACCTTACATACATTAATTTCTAAAATCAGATATCAATTCTTCATTCAGATATTGCAGAAATCAAATCCTCAGTAATATACGGCCAATATTTTGTCTGCTGAGTAAGCTGCAGAATGGTAGATGAAATATTTATGATTCCCATTATGTATGGTTTTACTTTTAGATGTGTCCAGAGAACAACTAATCAATATTGATCTATACAACAAAAGACTGTCCCCCTGCTTTCGCTCTTCTGATCTCATGTTGACTGTTAGTATGGATTCTTGCCTGTCATGCCGCTCAACCACTTGTGTGCTGTCGTATGACTTGTCTGGTTTCTGTCGTGGATTCCCTGTGGACATGTGTCAAGTTGTCACATTTCGGTAATATTGGACAGCTGTGATTGTTGCTCAGGAAACCCAATTATTGGGGGTCATTTTGGCAATGATAGCATGCAGTGATCCTCGCTTAGGGACTTGAGACTTGGACTTAATTTCAATTGATTTTTTAAGTGTTGACATTAATGTAATAAGTGTATGAAAATGAAAGGAAATCCCCACTGATAGAAAAATCACTGAACACAGGAGTTATTAAAAAATACGGTCGTCTCAAAATCTGTCTAGTTAATTTTAAGTTTTAAAAACATGATCCTAGTCCCACAGATGTTTTTTTTCTCCCTCTGTCTTTCCGTCTCTCTAAAATAATCTCTCTCATAACCTTATATATATATATTTTATTGTTATTTTGGTCCTTCTTTCCTTCTTATTTATAAACATGTACACAGGTTTGCAGCATACTATACATACATTATTTTTAAAGAATGAGACACCTTTGTACACCCTTAATAAGAAGGAATAAAAACCTTAATTATGTTATATATATTTATTTTACATATGATAAAAAAAGTTTGCATACTTTTTCATTAATATTCTGTACAGCTGAACCTGTACTAACGGCCAAATGTATTAAGCAGTCAACTTGCATTTTGTGGTCAGTTTTTATATTACCAAACTAGAATTAAGTCTTTGATTTGTATTTAATCTTCAGTTTAAGGGTCAATATTTGTTGAATAGTCACTTTCTATTGTTCCATTGACTAACCACTTAAGACGTTTGACTGAATATATGTATCATCTCTGGATGACTGCAAAATCACATTTAGCCTGGTCAGTAGTTCAAGACGTGCTGGCACAGCATGCCAGAGGTATTAGAGTCCTGGTCAGAACATGATTTTTGTCCCACCTGCTTAAGCAAGCAGGCTGTGACATAGGTATCTTCTTTTCATCCATCTGTCCATCTGTCTACAATTTATGTCAACCCTAGCTTCAACATTTTAAGTTCATCTGAGCACAACATGCTCATGGTGACTGGTGAGCTATTAGGGTGTGTTGGTGTCCGTGCGTCCATCGTCAACAATTTCCTTTAAACAACTTCTCCTCCTAAACAGCTGAATGGATTTTGACCTAACTTCACAGGATTGTTCAGATTAGTTCAATTGGTTGAAAAAGTTTGTCACAGGGGCTAAAAATAGATTTTAAAAATGCGATCTTTGAAAATCTTCTGCAAAACTGCAGAGTCTAGAGCTTAGATATTTGGTGTGAAGCATTTTCCAGTGGACCTCTGCCAAGTTTGTTCAAAGCATGACTCTTGCTTTAAAATTGGCCCCCCAGGGATCACTTGATTTTACATTGAGACTAAAACAGGAAATATTGAAAAATCTTCTTGTCAGAAACCACAAGGCCTGGTCCGTTTAGATATTTGGTGTGTAACATGGCCATATGGAAATCTACTAAGTCTGTTCAAATCATAACCCTGGGGTCAAAATTAGCCCTGCCGCAGGGGTCACTTGATTTTACATTGACTTAAATAGGAAAAACTAGAAAAATCTTCTTTTCAAAAACTTTAAGACATTGAGTTTAGGTATGATATGTGTGCTGTACAGTGCTGTATGTGGATTTCTTGTTTCTGAAGTTCCTGTTACATCAATTTTGAAACATTGTTTCTTACACTTCCAGTAGTGTTTGACCTTCCCTTGAGGCTGCTGGTAAATTGATTCAACCTTCAGAGATCATTAACCCCTGAGGCTTTAAATTGTCTTCCAATTTGACAAGACTCATTTGTTATTAACAGGAGTTTCTGTGGAGATTCAATAAGGAGTTTGCTAGTTTTAGACAGTCTGACTGTTCTGGGGAGACTTTATTATTAAGGTCATGCTGTGACTTTAGCTAAGGCTGTTCAGCCAACTGCATATATCTTTGTTACATATCTTTGGGTCGTCATCCTCTTGGAAGAATAAGGTAATTAGCCTCATTTTCAACACCACTGAGCTGGGCTTTGCAACTTTCCTGCATTGCAAAACAATCATCTGATTAAATCCCCCCAATCATCTTTCTCTTGACCATTTTCCCTTCTGACCATGTGTCCAAACCATTGAAGGTGCCTCCTTTATGGATTACATGATGACATTTTAGGATGCTCCCCGAAGGGAGAGCATGTATTTGCCGCTTTGTCCGTCCGTCCGTCCTGTCCGTCCATCCGTCATAATTTTGTCCGGAGCATAGCACAAAAACTATAAGAGATCTCGACATGAAACTTCATAGGTAGATAGATCTCAATGAGGAGAAATGCAGTGTACAAGAACTACAACTCTGTTTTGCATAATTTTGGAGTTATTGTCCTTTTTTCTTTAGCATTTATTCGGGGAGCATCCATCGGTTCTACCGATTCTCTTGTTTAATGGGCTTTTTGATGGTTTACCTCGAAATAACTGGATTATATCCTAATGTAACAAACACGGCCCAGCCCGGAATCGAACCCGGTCCGCCGGCGTAATAACCCAATGCTCTAACCACTGAGCCAAAGAGTAGACTCCCTGACGCAGTTGTCAGAGATTGAACTTATACCCGTGAGGACGCATCGTCACATTACTTCCCCCTCCGAGAAGTCTCGACCCGAGACTTGGCCTGGGAAACACGTGGATAAGGCAACTCCAGTATGGCAGTTGACAATATCCCACTTCTGACACCAAATGTAACAAACACGGCCCGGCCCGGAATCGAACCCGGTCCGCCGGCGTGATAACCCAATGCTCTAACCACTGAGCCAAAGAGTCGACTCCCTGACGCAGTTGTCAGAGATTGAACTTATACCCGTGACGACGCATCGTCACACTAATAATTTCATTGTTTTTGAACAGTGAAATTATCAGAAAAACAGTGAAATTATCAGGAACTTGAACCCGACCCTACATTATAATTGATCTGAGCATCAATTGTGCTTGGTTTTACGCAAGAATTGACGTCATGAATAATGTCATGCACGAAAGGTAATCCCACCAATTTGACATCTTTTGTGAATAACACAGCTAATTTCAGGCCTTTAAAGCATTAAATCAAAAGATAAAATATTTGTTTTGGTGAAAGATCGATGTATAGTTTCATTCATGAACAAAAATTGATGCATTTTCACTTATGGCTTTGCCACTCATGAAAATAGCCCTTTTATGTTCACTTAGTGAAATTATTAATTGATCTTACACCAAAACAAGCAATTATCCTCTATATATCCCTGCATCAAAGAAGAGGGGGCTATATCAAGATTCATGCTTGTGGTGTCCCGTCATGTCATGACCCCACTCTAAGCTTACATTAGATGGAGGCAAAGTTGTCTGGGGGGGTTATTAATCACCTTCAGGGATAGTTTCTAGTTTTATTCAAATACATGCAGGATTAGAAATATAGGGGGCAATTCCGTGTCAGAGAGAGTAAAGTTCTTGACTTTAACACTCACTCAGGCCATCACTGCGTGCCGGTTCGAATCCCAGCAGGGTCATTCAGATTTTCATGTGAGGAAACCTTCCACTTGCGGTAGGTCAGTGGTTCTACCCAGATGTCTCCGTGCATTCAGGGTCTTCCTCCACATGTTAATAGTTGGACATCACTATATGACTTCAATACTGTTAAGGCGACGGTAAACTCAAATAGTCAAGTTAACCCTTTCCCTCATAGAGGACACCAGGAAAAGACCTATGCGAACAGCATAAAACCAGATCAGCCTGCGAGTAACTCGCAGGCTGATCAGGTTTTATGCTGTTCTCTGCTCCTCAGTGGTCTGGAGATGAGGATTTTGTAATTAAATTTGTTAAGGTTTAACTGTGGTTTTCTGCAGATCAGGCTTTATGTGATACCTATTGAGTGCGTCAAAATGAGTCTATATGAGGGAAATGGTTAAGTCAGAAATAAAGTTTTTATATCTAATTTCCCACAATACATTATATCTAATTTGATGTTGATATTATTATGCTATTATTCTTGGTAATTCTGAGACAAAGATAATAATGTAGTGTCCAGTTGTCCACAGCTTGATCAAGGTTGTTTATTATTGGAAG
>CM037788.1:38316222-38366222 GCA_021229015.1 Solen grandis | reverse complement strand
GGGGAGGTAGACCTGACTGCTGAGAAACGTAAACTGTTTTATGTGAGCAGTGAAGAGAATTCCGAGGCCATGGACTCGCCCAGTGACCCACTTTCTGGCAGCGGTCATCCAAATATCAACTTCAAGTTGCCTGTTATGCGAGACTTTGAAATGGAAGATTTGAAGAATGATCGGACAAAAAAGCGAACCAAGAACATGTATAAGTCTGGTGGACCGAATGATTGCGAGTCAGAGTTTTCAAAGTCTTGGAGTCCGGATAGCAATACAACGGACATTAGTATAGATTCTGAATTAGAAGAAAGCCCAAATCCTTTGTATCGGATAAGGGGAAGTTCATATCATGAGTAATGATATGATCAGTGGACAGTCAACTCTGTGAATGGGTGTCACTTATGTGGAGGCCTTTTAGTGGGAAATGCCTCTGTTCAGATGACATTAAACATAACAGCTATTCTAAGGGTTAAATTTGTCTGAATTTAGAGTACAGTAAATTAATAGTTGATGGAGAAGATGGCAAATGACCATATTTAGTTGAATATTTCTGCGCAGTGGCATAAAATGAATATGAAATCAGTTTTATGATATGCGTCACTAACCACTGAAGATGGCTACTTATCAGAGGTGCCACTGACACAGTTTTGGTTGTTGTCTTGACAACTAGTCTGACATTCTTACTTTACTGCCATATAAATGAGGAAAGGCCTGTTTGTGATAGAGGATTTTATTCTGTTTATGTATATCTGAACTATATAAATATATGTATATATGCTAGTGTGTAAATGTTTTATTAAATATATAAATTATTATTCATATTCCTTAACACTGTAGGAGACCCCTTTTGCCACTAACATAACACATAGGTACATCAGTCTATTTGAAAATGTTCCTGTACAAAAATTCCTGCAATAAACCTATCCCTTTACAAATGTAATGCATTACAACTGTGTTTTAAGTAATGTAAAATGTTTTCACATTTGAAATGATTTATCATGATAAGACCAATCAGCAGACAAGGGTAGATAACTGTGTCAATGATTTTGTTTGAATTATAGCCCTTTTTCTATGTCTAAGTGGTAGTTCAAGTTATGAGAAATATTAGTATTTTAGTTATAATGGAGTGCCGGTAGTAGATCTAAACTACAAAACCTTCAAAGAATTCAATTGTTGTAATGATTGGCTTAATGAGTGTGCAGAAATAGGATACATATTTTGACATGATTAAACACAAATTGGGGATTTGATTAATTTTTGTGCTTGAGATACAAATTAAAATTTATAGAAAAATATAAATGTATATTTATATATCTGAGCTTGAGATTTGTATTTTTTGTTCATGACAATTGTTTTTATTCTTATATCTAACCAAATTTTTTTTTATCTATGTTATTTCATTTCTTATGCATTCTCTATTATTATGTAGTTGTTATTTATTTCAAGTGAGATGAGACATTTGAATTATTGATATAGCCTGTCATAATCTACCTATTTGATATCTGTTAAACATAAGTGGTTATATCAAACATAAGAAAATCAGAAATTGGTCATCTCAAATCAGTCCAGTAAAGAATTCCGAGACATATATCTTGCCAAACCCCCATTCAGTATTTACAATGCACTTCCCTACAGAAAAGTAAACACTGCCACTTCACAAATAACATTATGGCATTCAAATTTTGAAACCATCAAAATAACATCAAAACATGTTGATAAATAAAACCCTCTTCATTTCTGTTAGCAATAATTTATATATATTTTTTATGAAGTGATGAAATTTTGATTAATTATTAGAAAAAAAGAGTAGAAACATTTCCCCATGTACTTTGATTTGGAACCAGAGGATGTTTGAACCTAGTTGGGAACAAGAATCATACATGATCTTTCCAGGTGATATACTAGTACTGGTCCAACCCTTAGACTATTGGGAAAGATGAGTCATAAGACTTGTATCCTTTTCAGCATGGGAAGAAATAAGTTTAAAAAAATAACAAGTCAGCACCTTTATTTTTCAAGGCATTTATAACATCACCATTTCTGTCAGAGAGGTTTTTAAGTATGATAAAATTTATAAATGTTTGTGAAATTGAAATAGTAAATTTAGCTAAAAAGAATATTTGAATGATAGATCATGTAAAATGTATATAAGAGATCTTATATTTTCTGGTAATTAATGAAACATTCAATAAAACAGGGCCCACTTATGTTTGTCTACATCATTTTAGGCTAGGGAGTTAAAGATGAATTTTTAATGAGATCATACTTACCATGAGCTACATCCATACAGGCAGCTTTCTTGGATATTTCAGTACCTCTGTATGTCTCATACAATAGAGATAAGAGAATACTTTCAATGGTTTGAATGTGGTAACAGGCACCTGTTGTGAACAAATTCTAGTCATATTTAATCTTAGTTCATTTGAATTTCACTTTATAAGAGAAGTTGTTGATAGAAACAAATGTTCAAAATTCACAGGTCTTCAGTGTGTTCAGGAATATATTTTTCCAGCTATTTTTGATCGCTATGATTATTATATTGTTCTTAAATATTTACAACTTTTCATCAGTTTTTACCTTTGATTCACACCAGAACAAAACTTTGCATAGACTTTTAATATATTTAAAATGTATAATTCATTTCAACATAATGTTTTTGTGTGTCAGATTGTTTAAGTGTATATTATGAACTTTACTTGTCAATCTGTAGTTCATCCCTATTTTATGAATTCGAAAAGTTTTTGAGGCTGTCGTAGCTGTTTTAAAAATTCTGTCAAACCTGAATTAAGGACTGAGTGTTTGTTCTTAACTGTATATGATCAGCCCCACCTCTTTTTGCCATATTTTCATTCAGATTTTAAATTCCATGAAGGCAGCCAATATCTTTCTTGAAACATTTTAGACATATTTCATTTGGTAGATAGCTGAAACTATCTCCTTGTGAACACATTGTATGCGGGTTTCCAAATGTTAACATGAATTTTGGGATAGAACAAACAACCAATCAGAAATTGGCTGCTTGTTCTGATACTCTGCTTCAATGTTTGCAATCAAACTTTTTGTCCATTCCAAGGTACTTAGTTATCATACTGGGGCCAAGACTTGAACAAAATCAGTCAATGGTTAAGCAACAAATGCTGGTTAATAACAGACTCGCCAAGCCTTCCTTTTAAAAGGAAATTTTATAAAAGTGATCATCCTTGCTTAACCTAATACCTCATGAATATTCATGTGCATATGTATGATGAACATGAATTTTCTAAACTTTAAATGATGTATGAGACAATGATCCTTTTTCATTGCTGTGTAGAAATTGAGCTACAATATTGAAAGGGCAAACAGAGTAGATGTCTGATCTTAGTCTGGTCTGTTTGTTCAATTTGTGTCCATATGGTGTAAAGTGTTAACCCTTAACCTTCTGAATTTCTCAAATGGACTTAGCTGGCATCTTTTTTTGGAACTGTCCATTATCAATTTTAGGGATAACAAGATGAAAACTTGTAGTTGGTCAGCCAACAGTAAAGAGCCAGGCCAGTCTGCACATCCGTGCAGGCTGGCCTGGCTCTTTACTGGTGGCAAAGGTTAGCACTTATGGTTCCAGAAGGGTAAGTGTTAAGGATTTCATTGTGTCTATACCTCTGTTAGCATGAGCTAGACAAGTGTCCTCTACATTCCTTAACATGCTTAATTTCTTAATAGGACTTGTCCTTTCTTCATTTTGGGCTGTACTATTAGTTGTTGAAAATTTATCCACTGAATCTAGCTATCAGTGCAGACCATGATCAGACTGCACAGTTGGGAAGGGTGGTCTTGGTCTGCACTGGTTGCAATGACAGTCACAAGTGTCCACAGCATTGTAAGGGTTAAACCATCGTATAAGTTTCAGTGACTGGAAAAGCTTTGGGCCCTGTGTCATAATCCCATTTCAACAGAAAATGACACAGTGAAATTTCCAATCTTATCCATTTAAAATGATAAATGTTACAATTTTTTATTGAAAAATGTGGAGACCATGCCAAATGTTACATTGAACAAAATCTTCATTTCTTTTTCCGCTTCTGTATATAATGTTGTTTTTCAATTTGTTTAAATTTGACAATATTTTGTGCAATATACTCGCAACATTTCAGTATCTTATAAATACCATATTAATTGTTAATCATTAAATTTAATATTCTGGTATGTACATGTATGATATTTATGTGATTCTAGTGTAGGATATTAGAGTGCGTCTTAAATTCTATATTTCAATGAAAATACCATTCAACATGTTTTATGATTGTCCGTAAAAGCTATGTAGTGCTATTTTTGCTTGTTCTGCAGTTTCTCATCATTTTTTACACTAGTGCATTGGCCAAAACAAGGAGAAAGTATTATGTATTCTATTATTGTAATTAAGTCATTTTACTTCTTAAAAAAGGATATCATTAAATTAATTTGTTAATGGAGTAGTTGTTTTCGAGTAACCGTTTATTATATTTAAGAAATGTGTCCAAAAGGAAAAACTGAAGAAATCACCTCATTCTTAATATTAGTTATGCATTTTAATTTTTATGAATAATTTGATCATTAATATGGCCTAACTTTTAATCAGCAATTAATGTGTTTGAAAAAGAGTACCTTCTTAAAATGATTGCCTTATACATTTTTTCACATTGCAGTTTCATTGTAAGTTGAGACAGGGGATCAATGTTTAGAAATTGCATTATATTTGACCATATGTAACAGTGTTGAAATACACTTTAAGTCTGTTAAACAAATTTCAATTATAGATTGGGGTTCAATGGCCCGTGTTTTATTGGATTTTGCATTATAAAAGAGCATATTGTATCTACATACTATATTAAGTTCATCTTAAATACAAGATTTTTTTTAAATTTAATTTACAATTCACAAATGTTATGTGGGAGCTTCCTTGGCCATTTGGTCAAAGTCACTAACATTCTGTCACCACTGACACAATGTCACTCAGATTTTTATGCCCTCGGATCGATAGGTCAGGACATATTGTTTTTGGTCTGTCTGTTTGTATATCTCAAAACTTAAATCTTGAATATAACACAGAAGTCCTTCCAGCTACAGCCTCCAAACTGCATGCACCTTGATGAACTCTTCCTGCCAGGTGACCTTGACCTTCAAATCACCTTGACTCCCAAGGTCTATGCCCCTCCCCCCCCACCCCCCATCCCACCCCACCCCACCCGAGGCATGGCGTTTGAACGTAGCTTGTTCATGTCAGGAAGCCTTCCAGCTGGCTTCAGTGGTTCTAACCAGTAGCCTCTGTGTACTCAAGGTAATTCCTCCACCTGTAGTAAGCTGGATATATCCCAATATGACTGAAATACTGTTGCAGCAACAATAAGCTCCCAGCTGCCCCACACCACTGTGGGTTTGAATCTCTGTTGGGACTTCAGATTTTTTATATGAAGAAGACTTCCAGCTGGCTTGTGGTAGGTCATGGTTCTACCTGGATGCCTCAGTGTACTCCGAGTTTTCCTCCATCTGCAAATAGCTGGATATCTCTAAATGATTGAAATACTGTCGCAGTGACAGTAAACTCTAACACAACAACAACAAAAAGCTCCACCACAGCAAGAAGCATAATGTGGATACACATAGGATATGTCTTCTTATCCAGGTCAATCTCATCGTATGTAATTATCAATTGTGTGCCATATCATGGAAACACATCTATATGAAGTATGGGGTTACATTTCATCACTGAACACAAGGACCATGAAAAAGAGCCCATGTCATATTATATAATGCAATAATCCTATATTTTTTTGCTTTTTTAAAATAAAAATATCTATATATACAGGTAACCATTTGAACAAATTTGAATACACTTATCTATTTATGTATAAAATACTCTCCTTTTTGTATGTTGTACTTTTTGTTTTTGTTAAAAAGTAATTTTTACTATTTATGCCCATGAATATACATTATAATTGTTTAACTACACATGCTTAAATAGGCTTTGTTTGAATATATATTTTATTTAGGAATGTGTCAGTTTTATTTGTTGACAGAATATTGCTATTGATTTTGTATAGATTGATATATTGTTATTAGTTGTTATTTTTAGCTCATCTGTTTTAACAAAGAAGAAATTTCATGGCATTGTCATCACTCTGGTGTCGTTGTCAACATTAGCTTCGTTGTCATGGTCAAAAACTTTGGCCGTAACTTCTAAACTAGTAAACTGTCTGTCATCAAACTTCATATACTTGTTCATTAACACAAGGGCCATAACTGTTTGGTCCATTTTGACCTGATTTATCTCCCTGTTTAAAAAACAAACAAACAAACTAACAGACGAGCACCTGCTTGCGGTGCTCTTGTTATGGGAGGTTGTTGTGTTTTATGTCTTGAATGTTATTTTGTTAAATAAGGAGGGGAGATACAATATAACCCTTGCTTGTAAGACGCCACTCCCATTTTGTTGGGAAAAATCCGGCCTCCATTTTATGTGAACATAAAGGCACACAATCCTTGTACAGTGAAACCTCTTTAGTCCGGACACTTTGGTCCTCGGGTAAATTTCTGGATTAATGAATTTTCTGTATTAATGAATCAATCCATACCTCTCTTCTTTTTTTTCTTCTTTTTTTCTTTCAAACTTTATCATTTTACTCTCAGCGTGTATGTATATTTGTTATATTTGTATTCCATTAATAATAAGTATATCTAAAATAATTTACTTGGACCTATATATGATTATGTATTTAAATTGATGGTTACAAATGATGCATGTTTGAATTATTTTAATCCATCCTTGGCATCAGCATTCTTTAAGAGAAGAAAAAGACACCTTAAGTAGGTGACAGCATAATTGTGATCCATTTCTTGTTTTGCATTCATGGGTAACATGAATTGGATTTAATTATTTAGCCAAAACAGTCACCAAAAAATAAATAATAAATGTATGCACTGAAAAAAACAAAAACATATGAACAAAAAACAATCTAAAGGATAGTTGGCTTTTATGTTTCTTTTTACAGCATACGCCTTCTGTTGTGAATAAATATTACCTTCCTCACTTGCTAATTAGTACAATATATGTAGCTTGCGGCTATACCAGCCCTTAATTGCCCTCTCCTCTCCTGACTGATTAGTGTGAATCGCTTGCGGTTTTGTGTAAACAGTCTGCAGGTCACTCTTCCATGGCAGTCACGTGCCAAGAGAAGTCCAAATGATGTCTAAAAATAGTAGGAGGGAAACCCAGTCTGAACTGGTACCTGGATTATCGAGTCATTTTGAATGGCAAAAAGAAGATTGGTTCCCTAAAGGGATGTCCAGATCCGGAATGTAAATTTCCGTATTATTGAAGCATTTTTACATTGTGGAGATCCGTTTCAAGAGAGAAGTGTACGGATGGCGAGGTTTCCAATGTAGCCTGGACTAACAAGGTTTCACTGTACTTGTAACTTGAAACTTTACAAAAAACACAATATTGTACAAACAAACACAGATTTAACCTTTAATTCTTGAATAATGAATTATCAGAAATATAATGTGTACTCTTTAAGTTTGCTGTCTTTTGTGCAAGTACATGGAGGATGGGGGTTGTTTTACAACCTTAGTTTAATGTGACAAAATTGAGAACACCATGAGAGTAATTAAATACATGTCCCATTTATCCATAGTTTGTATGTAATGCACTGATTGCATGTTAAAAGTTTGGGCATTTTTTTCCAATTGTCAGTGGTGAATATGTGTTTAAAGTTTGTATATCCATAGCATTAATGTTCATTTACCTTTGTGTGGTATATTTACAATACACATAGTGTGTAAGTAAATGTGGTTTATTTTACATTCAAACATGATCAACAAAATAAGCTTTACAAACATAGAATCCAATATATACATGGTAAAGCTGATGAACTGTTTTGGCTGTGGGAATTACCTCCCATGTGTTAGTCAAATTTTACTCGTTATCTAGTTTTGTACGAGTTGACATTTTTTGTCCTCATTTTTTTTTTTCATGTTTATGTATTTATATCCTAAATTTACAACAGTATCTACAAATCATTGAAGCTTGATATTTTTTATTTGTAAACACTAAACACAAGGTGAAACTGAAATTATATGTTGCCAAAATTTATATATTATATGACATGGTCACATGAATCTTAAAGTAACTTGTGCCTAAGTGTAGTAAAATAAACCAACACATTTGTTGCCCTTTTAAAATTTTACAGTCTAGTAAACGTTTTAGAATGGAAGTAGGGTTTTGTTCTTTGAGATAAATTGCAGAAAATAAATGGTCTTGCATTAAGATGCTTTGTAATTAATCACACAGGCCTAAAATAATGGCGTTCTTGATTAGATTACCACACATAGGACCTTAAGCAGTTCATTATTCTGTGATATGTCACGAAAAACAAAACTCTTATTTTCTAGTTTTACCCATTGTATGTAAGTGAGTGTGGTTTATTTTACATTAAACCATTCTTTGTCTTTGTTTAGAAATATGGTTAATTTTTAGCTCACCTGAGCACGTGCTCATGGTGAGCTATTAGGATCACCCTGCATCCGTCATCTTGCATTGTCTGTTGTGGGTGTCAGCAATTTGCTTTAAACAACATCTTCTCTGAAACTGCTGAACAGAATTTGATTAAACTTTCAGGGATGATTCTTCAGTGAACCTTCACAAAAGTTGCCAAAATAAACTTGATCCATGTAGAACTCTGGTTGCCATGGCAATGGAAAGAAAGAAAACTTTAAAAATCACCTCCTTCAAAACTGCTTGCCATATTTCAAAGTGTTTTAGTACAGATGTTCCTTGGGTGACAGTCTACCAAGATTGCTAAAATTATTTCGATCTGTCAAAAAACATGGCCGCCAGGGGCGGGCTAATTTGCCTAATATGTATATAGTAATAACTTCAAACTACATCTCCTCTGAAACTGCTGGACAGACTTTTATTAAACTTGACAGGGATGATCCTTTGGTGAACTTTCAGAAAAGTTACTAAAATAAACTTGATCCATGTAGAACTCTGGTTGCTACTGCAACGGAAAGAAAAAAATATGAAAACTTAAAAATTATCTCTTTCAATACTACCGGTAGATTTCAAAATGTTTTGGTACAGATGTTCTTTGGGTAATCATCTACCAAAATTGCTAAAATTATTCCGATCCTTAAAACAACATTGCCGCCAGGGGCGGGGCTAATTTGCCTTATATGTATATAGTGAAACCTTAAAAAAACATCTCAGAAAGCACTGGGCAGAATTTAATTAAACTTGGCAGGGGTGATCCTTAGGTGAACTTTCACAAAAGTTGCTAAAATAAACTTGATCCATGTAGAACTCTGATTGCATTGGCAAAAGAAAGAAATGAATTATGAAAATTTTAAAAATCATCTTCTAAACTACTGGCCAGATTTCAAAATGTTTTAGTACAGATGTTCCTTTGGTAACCTTGTACTCAGGTGAGCAATTCAGGGCCTCTATGGCCCTCTTGTTCAGTATGAATGTGATTTATCAAAAAGGAGCATCTTTCCATGCACCATGCCTCATCTGAGATATATTCCCAGTTCTGGCCATGTTAACCCTTTCCCTCATATATACTCCTTTTGACGCCCTCTATAGGTATCACATAAAGCCTGATCTGCAGAAAACCACAGTTAAACCTTACCAAAATTAATTACAAAATCCTAATTTCCAGACCACTGAGGAGCAGCGAACAGCATAAAACCTGATCAGCCTGCGAGTTACTCGCAGGCTGATCTGGTTTTATGCTGTTCGCATAGGTCTTTTCATGGTGTCCTCTATGAGGGAAAGGGTTAAGGAAAAATATTCAGATATCTTATCCTCACGATTATCCGTGCATTTCATTTTTCCCTACCAGCCCTTTAATTATCGCAGTTTACTGTCAAATTACATATTGTGAGTAAATGTGGTTTAATTTACATTTAATAAAATGTAGCTAATAAAAATGGAAAGATTTGTATTTACCCATTAAAAGTAAATATGTTTGTTTTTTTATTTTTACTTATTCATTGTTAAGAGATGTGATTTATTTTATATATATAACCCTGTATGTTCACTGACTGTGGTGCTGAGAAGTCATTTATTCATTCTTTAAAAAAAGCTTGAAAGACCAGTAAGTTTGATTTGACCAAACAATACTAGTGTATGTTAATCACGTTGGGTGTGTCTCAATAGAATAGGTTATGAACTAACAGTACAAAAAGAGTAGCCACAAAACTACTTATTAAATCAGTTCTAAAGTGCAGTTCTTAATCCAAAAGCATTTTTATGATAATTTACTTTTAATTAAGTATTACCGGTAATTAATTGATATATGATACTGCATTATATTTTGCCCTCCTTTTCAGTGTGATTTTGAAGTGTATAAGCAAGCGTAGATTGACATACAGATAAGAAATATTAATTCCAATGTATTGTCACTTTAGACATTAATAAACAATGTCATTTATCAAGCAAGAGTTGGTTCTTCTATTTCTTTCCTGTTATATATATATCACCACAGTAACATTTTAAGACTTAAAAATTGTATGGCCACAAGAAAACGCTATAAAAGGGCACTGTGGTTCAGAGAAATCTTACAGGACTGGAACTGAAGGTTGTTGATTCGATCCTTGTAGGGGGACAGAAATCTTTCATGACCTTCCCTGGCACAAAGTACTGGTCCAGCCCAGGACTTTTCAAGAAGCATAAGTATAAGGAAAGAAAACTTGTTTTAATACGCCCATCTTAAGATGGGGCGTATTATGTGAACACTCACGGCGGGCGGGTGGGTGGGCGTGGAACATTTGTTGTCCGGGCTCTAACTTCAATACCGTTTTCCCAATCCTTTTCAAAGTTTTCACACATGTGCATGGCCATAATATCGCAGATGAGTTCGATATCCAGCATTATCGCGTGAATGACTTAGAAGTTATGGCCCTTGACGTACACAAAATACTTGAAATTGTGATTGTCTGGGCTCTAACTTCAATACCATTCGTCCAATCCTTTTCAAACTTTTCACACATGTGCATGGCCATAATATCGCGAATGAGTTCGATATCCAGCATTATCGCATGAATGACTTGAAAGTTATGGCCCTTGATGTACACAAAATACTTGAAATTGTGATTGTCCAGGCTCTAACTTCAATACCGTTAGCCCAATCCTTTTCAAACTTATCACACATGTGCATGGCCATAATATCACGGATGAGTTCGATATCCAGCATTATTGCGTGAAAGACTTAAAAGTTATGGCCCTTGACGTACACAAAATACTTGAAATTGTGATTGTCCGGGCTCTAACTTCATTACAGTTTGCCCATTTCTTTTCAAAGTTTTCACACATGTGCATGGCCATAAAATCGCGGATGAGTTCGATATCCAGCATTATTGCGTGAATAACTTAGAAGTTATGGCCCTTGACGTACACAAAATACTTGAAATTGTGATTGTCCAGGCTCTAACTTCAATACCGTTAGCCCAATCCTTTTCCAACTTTTCACACATGTGCATGGCCATAATATCACGGATGAGTTCGATATCCAGCATTATTGCTTGAATGACTTAGAAGTTATGGCCCTTGACGTACACAAAATACTTGAAATTGTGATTGTCTGGGCTCTAACTTCAATACCGTTAAACCAATCCTTTTCAAACTTTCCACACATGTGCATGGCCATAATATCGCGGATGAGTTCGATATTCAGCATTATCGCGTGAATGACTTAGAAGTTATGGCACTTGAATAAGTCAAAAGAGACATTTTCCTTCAAATTAATGGAAATGTTTCAATATGATTGTTTTAATAAGTAACATTTATTAACTAATGGGATTTAGGAGACAATAGCTTGTTTCTCTGAGCTATTTCTGAGAGTCCCCATACTGTGATATACGTATTTTGTGGCAGTCCTGACCCTTGTTGAAATTATATTAAACATAATTATGTGCTTTGCAGTATGTTGAGAAAGAGGAAACCTTGCAGCTCCATTATAGTGCCTTCTATTATCATATACATGTAAGCCAATATTACCTAGTCCAAAACTGAACCCCCAAATTTTTTCTCTTATTTCTTAAGATGATCTAAGTGCATTTTAGCATTAAGCACTTCAATATACTGCAGTACATTTCGAGGGGTGAAAGCAAAACTAGTCTAAGTGCTTATATAAATATATGCACCTAGCCTAGTATTGCTTTCACCCCTTGATCTGTATCTAAATGCTGTTCATAGCATTATTATGGAGCTTTTCTTGTAGCTTAACTTCAACTCCAAATGTAGCATTTTAGTTCAGCTATTCTGTATACAATCAGACTCCAAATTAGCGTAATAAATGTGCTTCATACATGTATATAACAATACTGTGACAATACCATATAGGTTGTCCTGTATCAAGACTGAAAGAAGAAAAAATATGAAATGTTTACTTTTATTCTCATTGTAAGTCTGGGTCAACATTCTGAGTCAATATACCATGCATGTACCAAAGTATTGTATGTCCTGCAAATATTTACATTGACATTGTCACACATAAATATGTGTATATAAAGAATTATGTTATCAGTATGAAAGGATAATCCCATTATATAAAAGTTCAAATTTTGTTTTATACGAGGGCGGGTCAATAATTAGTGTCGTTACCTTAGTAAAATGAAAACCACTGACACAAATATCAATTTCTTTATGTCATTCCTTCAAAGTAATCACCTTTATGTAATACACAGAGTTTTAGTCGTTTAATCCAATTTTCAAATGCTTTTCTATAGTCTTCTCTAGGTATACCTTTACATAATTGATACAATGCGGATTGAAGTCCATTCCGGCTTCTGTAGTGGCGACCCTGAAGGTGTTTCTTTAACTTTGGGAACAGAAAAAAGTCACAGGGTGCCAAATCTGGCGAGTATGGTGAGTGGTTTAGAACAGTCACATGTTTACTTCAAGAAATTTCTTCACAATGTCCGCTTTGTGTGGTGTAGCGTTATCATGCAAAAGGTACATGCCCCTCATTCCGGTACTAGGACGAAGCTTACAATAATATTTGTCAACTTTAGTTAGCACTTTCCTTCTGTAAAACTTCGCATTGACAGAGCATTTCTTTGGAACAGCAACTTGTGCAACTAATCCGTGAATTCCGAAGAATATAGCATACATTACTTTCTTGGAGCTTGTCACTCTTTTGGCTATACAAGGCCTACGGGCAGGTTTCATTGCCCATATTTTATTATTTATTTTGCGAGTCGGCTCAAAAAAGGGGAACCAGTAACAATGCTAGAAAACTTCCTACTGTCATATTTTGGAAACATCTTTAATAATTTTCTGGCACATTTCACACGCTCTTGCTTTTGTTCAGGACTTAACAAATGTGGTATCCACCTAGCAGCGATCTTCCTAACTCGAAGATGCTTCTTCAGAATGGTAAAAGCTGACCCTTTTGACATGCCAGCATACCTAGCTATCTCAGAAATCGTATATCGTGCTTCTTTACCAATGAGATTGTTTACTTTTTAAATGTTGTTTCTGGTGATAACTGACGGTTTCCTGCCTCTACCACTGGCATCCTCCAACCTCTCTCTGCCATTCTTGAACATAACAATCCATCTTTGAACTGTTCTTAAACTAACAACAGAAGACCCAAAAGAGTACAGAGTTCATTGTGAATTACTGTTGCGCTTATTCCTAAAGCCATACGCGTTTTAATATAAGACCGTATTTCTAAAGAGTTCACTGAACGTTTGGCAGACATTTTTATACGCAGTTGATCGTATGTACCTCTTTCAGTACTTATTTTCTCACTGTCCTTGTGTATAGATATACATGTATGATACACTGTTTGAAAGCTAAAGAATTTGTGCATATGATAGTATAACTTTGCATGTCCTCCATGCAGTATTCGTGAAATAAACTGAGGGACGACACTAATTATTGACCCGCCCTCATATCAGTCGCAAAACAAGTTCTCATAACTTACATAAAATCACTTTTGATGGCACTCTGGTGGCATAATTATGACATCATTATGACATCATTATTGTGGGAGAAGAAGAAAACCCATGTTTTGTGACATTAAGACAGGTGAATGCTGTACTGTCTTATGCGCAAGACCAGGCCCCGTGTTCTCAAAAACTATGTGTATAAGATAGTGATGAGAATCAATTTGAGTAATTGTGATCAATTAATTGGAAAAATCAGTATCCCTAACCAATTTGACTGAATAAATTTCACTCAAGATACTTGGCTGTTATTCACATGATATTAGCATACCTTTGAAAATTTAACCCATTTCTCCATTTGTATAAAAGAAACAAAACAAAAGTGTCAGTTTGGGTCCAAGATCATGAATCACATAATATTAGACTGGTTCCAAGTATTATCATGATGTTCCATCTCCATCTCAAAATAGGAGAAGGAGATTGAGGAACATACAAATTAACACAAGTAATTAATGCTTATGTGCAAGTCAAAGTTCCTGATAGATCCAGGACTGGTTGGACCAGTGTCAGAATAATGTGACTAATGTGTTATATATGTGTGTGTGTGTGTGGTATCATGCTACTTGCCATCATAGCTCAGTGAGGCAGCACAATCGTCTGTACTCATAGACAAAGTCGTGTACTCATAGACAAAAGTCCCCAAATGGAAGAGAAAACAAACATGGTGCAATTTTCCAGTTTTCAGCAGTGAAAATTTCAGCCCAGTCTTCATGACTTGTTCAACTGCTCAAATACTGCAACAAAGACAAACTAAGTCAACCATTGACTACCTAATGTCCCAGTGTAGATATTGTAAAGTTTCATCTTGATACCTCTTATATTTTTTGAGTTAAGGCCCTGACAAAAATTAAGTATGAAAATTCACAAAGGGTAATAACAGCAAAATTACACAACAGAGAGTTATGGTTCTTCATCACTACACCCCCCTCAATGAGATCTATCCACATATGCAGTTTCATCTTGATACCTTTTATACTTTTTGAGTAATGACCTAGACAAAAATCAAGTATGAAAGTTTACAAGAGGCAATATCTACAAAATCATACGACAGAGAGTTATGGTTCTTGGTCACTGTGCTCCCCCTCAGTGAGATCTATCCGCATATGAAGGTTCATCTTGATAATTTTTATACTTTTGAGTTATGGCCCAGACAAAAAAAAAAAAAGAGGGCCATAGAGGCCCCCATCGCTCACCTAAGTGTAAGGTTACCCAAGGAACATCTGTACCAAACCATTTTGAAATCTGGCCAGTAGTTTTGAAAATGATTTTTAAAGTTTTCCTAATTTTTTTCTTTCCATTGCCATGGTAACCAGAGTTCTACATGGATCAAGTTTATTTTAGCAACTTTTGTGAAGGTTCACCCAAGGATCATCCCTGCCAAGTTAAATCAAATTCTGTCCAGCAGTTTCAGAGATGTCGTTTAAAGCAAATTGTTGACAGCACACGACAGACGATGCACGACGACAAACGCAGGGTGATCCTAACAGCTCACCATGAGCACATTGCGCTCAAGTTAGCTAAAATGACAGACAGCTAGACAAGCTGAATCCAGTATACCCCCCTTGGAATTCGTTGTGCAGGTTAGTTTAATGCTATTTATGTTTTGGATACATGAGGAGGTAAGAATATCAGTGGTGGGGGGGGTATAGGATATAGAACAATATGAGCAGCTACCATGCACTCAAATGGATAACTGTATCGTTTCCATCTAAACAACTTAACAGTAATGAAAAAACCCACAGGTGATGTATGGAGAGTACTGTAATCAGCAGACGTGGGTTATCCGAGGATGCAAGATATCCTATTATCATGAACTGTGTTAAATAACTCATCTGGGAAACAATTGAAACTTTTGATCCTTGACATTTCTAACTTGAGTATGGTAAGCTCATAGTGGTATATTACTTGTGGTGTGGTAACACAACCTTCACAGCACTACTGGACAATAGTCTCACAGATATGCTTCTAGATTGAGAATTCTAGTGTCAGTATCATGACAAACTACCATAAGGTATAATACCCCGTTTTCCTCAGTATAATGCCAGATCAGGGTCTCCTACTTTCTAACAGGCTGTAGTATCACCCATAGCCTACATCAATGAGTGGTGCAATGTCTCCCAATTTACCCTCAGGGTAGAGGGTAACACTGTGGTAACAAATACCCCCAAAACAGGATACAATAGTATGGCATAACTATGTGGATTTTTAAGTACCGTGAAATGTAACACTCCAGTGATGTTATGATACTGGGTTTATCCACAACAGATGTTCAATACACAAAACACCTTCACTGAATTACATTAGGTAATGTTACTTTTTGGATGTGCAAAAATAACACAATGAATATTATATTTCATATTTATTTCCAATAATAAACAACAGTGTTCCTATAATAATAACTAACTGATTAACAGAAACTTGTTTATACCAAATCAAAAAGTACGAATTTGATATGCACAGTGAACAAAATCTCAGGTTACAATTTTATTACACAAAAATATATGCAAAATAATTGTATAAAAGAAGCATAATAACAAAAAGCAATATACTCTGGCAGTAAAAATATACCCTTAAACATATGGTATTGGATCCTTGAACAATAAACATAAACCATCCATCTGATGTTCAATATAAAATAGAGATAAATAAATATATGGAAGTGTTCAAATAGCAACAATAAAGCTACAGTGTACTACTTAGATGTAATATAATGGAATAATTTATATCAATACCAAAACTGGGACCTTTTGTTGCACATAAAATCATTAATTAGCACCTTCATAACTATATTACAAGACAATATGATAAAATATGAACTAAAATATTACAGGCTCCATCCTTAGCACTAAGTAATAATTAAATACTTAGAGGCAGCTTCTATCATCTAACACCCTTAATAAAAATACCAAAATATTCAATTTCTTAAAAATATTATTCGTTAAAGTAACTGGTTACTGTGAAATCATTGATTTTTGTGGGACACTAATTTTCGTGGAAGTTTTTATCCACAAATATTAATCGCCATGAAACTTGTCTTTTATATAGACTTTTCTGAACATTATATCCACAAATAAACGTACCCACAAAATTCCCTTAGGTAGATAATCAATGAAATTTAATGTCAACAAAAATCAATATTTTACAGTATGCCAGTTTAATCATGAGTATTACATAAAACAAGATTGGTCTGCATTTATAAGAAATTAAAATTTAATAGGATCCAAGTATTGTTGATGGGATTCAAGCTTAGACCCAGTATATTATAGATACCCATGTATATGCAGCTCTATTGGACCACACTGTAACACATGACAACAAATAATAAAGGTATGGGGTCAATGGTTTGAACCAAATACCAAATATGTTATACTTATATACTTTTATGCTTTATAATGGAGTGCATAGTAAAAGATTTAAATTATTAGAAGTTTTAGTTTACCAAAAGTTCCTTCCAGGGCATTTCTTAACTGAAAGCTGTTTTTCGGCATTTTCATATGGAAGATATAACCTTAGACTACAAAAAGGACAAAATATATGGAATATTATGGTTGTAAATTTCTCCAAGTCAAAACTTTCTAAGTTCATTTTTTTTCCTTTAAATCATGGTAGCAAAGGAAATGAAGCAAAAATGCAAGAAACTCAAGGACTTTTTTAGGGCTAAGTTCAATTTAGGATAACATCGTATTTTCTTTATCGGACTTTTTTAGGGCTAAGTTCAATTTAGGATAACATCGTATTTTCTTTATCGGGACTTTTTTAGGGCTAAGTTCAATTTAGGATGACATCGTATTTTCTTTATCGGACTTTTTTAGGGCTAAGTTCAATTTAGGATACATCGTATTTTCTTTATCGGGATACTATTATTTAGGGCGGGCTTAAGTTCAATTTAGGATAACATCGTATTTTCTTTATCGGGACTTTTTTAGGGCTAAGTTCAATTTAGGATAACATCGTATTTTCTTTATCGGGACTTTTTTAGGGCTAAGTTCAATTTAGGATGACATCGTATTTTCTTTATCGGGACTTTTTTAGGGCTAAGTTCAATTTAGGATGACATCGTATTTTCTTTATCGGGACTTTTTTAGGGCTAAGTTCAATTTAGGATAACATCGTATTTTCTTTATTGGGACAACAGGAAGCTGTAATTTAAACCCACGTGCACCTATTAGACTGACACCCAATATTTGCCACTGATTTGCTGTAGACTTGACAGAAAACATGCACGTCATAAAAAAAAGCTAAAATGGCAGACTTTGATATCACGTGACTTCAGGCTGGATCCTGTCTCATTGTAAGAATCATGAAGTACACATAAAACTGAGCAGGCAAACATCTTCTCAGCTGCTCATCTTATATCAGGCAAGTAGCGAGGAACGACTATAGATGTTCCTTCCCAAGGGAAGGAGCAATAAAAGGTTGTGTTATCCTTTATGACTGCAAGATTTATTATCCTTCATGACAACAATATTCTAAGGAGTTGCATTATCCTTTATAACTGCATTGCTCTTAGAAGCTGCATTATCCTACAAGAGTTTGCATTGTTCTTTGAAGATGCATTTTCTTTTATGACTGCTTTGTTCTTAGAAGTTACATTATCCTTTATGACTGCATTGTTCTTAGAACTAGCATTATCCTTTATGACTGTTGTTCTGAACCTTTATGACTGCATTACCTGTAACAATATTTTTATACCATATATACACCTCAGTTGATATCTAATTAAATGCTGATTATCTTATTACCTGCTGATTATAGGAAAAGCATACATAAAAAACATAGCAATGTGTATCGGATTACAAAACATGACACTATCATGACAAACAACACAATGTTCCTATCACAAGATGTACCTGAATGGCCCACATGAAGGTATTGCAGGGTCAATATTATCGAATCTCTATGTAGCCAGTAAGGTTTTAGCAACCTTTATTTAGGAAAATCAGATCTCTTGTGAAGCTGAGTACAAATCTGAAGATAAGATGAATGATTCTTTCTGAAAGTGTCTGAGGACCATTAAGTCTATTTCTTATTAAGGGCCATTCTAGGACCGAGAGCAAATCTAGGATTTAGCACAGTTGCTTAATGGATTTTTACAGTTTTACTGTACCTGTCCTTATGAATAGTATCTTAATACATTACATACAAAAAATTTTAATCTTATGATGCCACAAGAAAGATATCATGGAAGTAACTTATAAAAGCAGATCAGCCTGCAAGTGCAAAAGTCAGAGACTGACCAGGTTTTATACTGTTTGATACTCCTCAGTGCTTTGGCAACCATGAAGAAACACTGTAAGACCTATTCAAACTGGAAACTGTTTTCACTTTGATTTTGCTTTTCTGTTGTACACCATTGTGTAAAAGGGAAAAAGCAATAGATTCAGTAAAACGCATCATGCTGGCGAGTTTATGACTGAACTAAATAAAATATTGGTAGAAGAAAAAGTAGTGTTTCAAACCCATCACATCCAAAATGTATGCATACCTAATAAAAATTCATGAAAAATTTTTGGATTTATACTGTATTTCTAATTAATATTCATGAAAAATTAAAAGTTTTACTGCATGTCTAACTAATATTCATGAGACATTAAACATTTATAGTGAGTACCCAATTAACATTCATGAAACATGCACTATCCTGCATATCTAATAAATATATTCATGGAAAGTTAATTCAGTACTTTTCTTCAAATACACAAAATCAGAAACAGAAATAATGGATTTGGCAGCTTATGATAGGGACTGATTTCAATCCTTTAAATGTATAGGGATACTTGTGTAATGGAACATGATGAAACTAAATATCTACATGGACACTTCAAAGATGTTTCTCTTCATATGATGAGTTACGTGGGGCAATACCATAATTAACCCTTACCATACTAAATTTCCTAATTGGACTTATCCTTTCTTCATTTTGGACTGTACCATTAATTGTTTATGGGGATGCTTGCTGAAATTGACTGAATAGGGAACAGTGCAGATCATGATTAGATCACACTGATGTGCCAGCTGATCTTGGTCTGCACTGGTCGCAAAAGCAGTCACAAGAGCCCACAGCATTGTAAGGATTACTGTAAACTATTTTTTTCTGTTCATATAGAAATGTGAATATTAATGTATCTAAATGGATAATAGACAGGACAGGGCAACACGCATGACTCCTACGTACCGCTTCTATTTCATTAAAGAAGCAGGCATAGTTTCATATATTTGTACCAGTACAATTCACAGGCATAATGCACAAATCACATTTTAACATACATCCCTGTCTGCAAAAATTTCACTCTTACTAATAATTGATTATACCCTGATATATTGTAATATAGCTTGGTAACTGCCTGAATAATAGAAATACTTAATTATGATATTGGAAATATCCAAGTTAGACACACACTACAGTGAAGATCCATTATAACACTGTTTCGGGGGTTCAAACCTAGCTATTGGACTGTGCTGTTTTTGTAGTAAGTAAAGTTAAGTATATATTGATATTGGCTAATCTTATGTATGGTCAAAATTACATGAGAACATTAACCAATTCATGACTTGTGACCTTGGCATTAACAGTGTTGTACAGGCATTAAAAGGCATTATAATGGAGCGTGTGGTAATTGGTCTACACTGTGAGTAAAAACTTTACTAAATCATGAGATGCAAATACACAGAAAAAATATATGACACATAGATAATACAGATCTTAACAAACACAGAAACATCACTGTAACAAATATAAAGACTTTCAAAACTAGAAACAATGATATATACACTTAGCATATCACAGATATAAGTTCCCATGATAACAATCAACTGGTAGCAAATAACATGGATTTGGTATCCTCTCTATACAAAAGAAATATATATGAGTGAAGTGTTTTACTAGGATATGCACTGATGTTATTAAGTCAGTAGGCATTAATGCTTTTAGAGATTACAAAGCTGATAATTATTTCTAAACAAAAAATTATTTGCCTTTTTAAACATACATGTACTGAAAAATACAAGTGAAACTTAATTAAATACAGTGCAGCTCCATTATAACACTATACTGGGGTCCATGTCTAGATACTGTGCTATTTTGGTCCACACTGCACAGTGCAGCTCCATTATAACATTTTATTTGGGACAGAAATCCAGAAATTGCATTACATTGGTCCACATTGCACAGTGCAGCTCCATTTTAACACTAAATTTTGGTCAAAATCTAGGTACTGCATTACACTGGTCCACACTACACAGAGCAGCCCCATTATAGTGCTATATTTCAGTCAAAATCAGGATACTTCATTACAGTGGTCTGCATCCAGTTCAGCTCCATTATAATGCATCCAATTCAAGATACTGTTGAGAGCTTGTGACAATGTACCTAACAACCAAACAAATATCAAAATAAAGATTCAAGGTCCATTTTTGACCATGTTATACTGGAAACATAATGGAGTGCGCTGTAATGGATCTATACTGTATCCAAGCAGCTGTAAGGAAGATTGACACAATTATAGCTTATAGAATATGAAGAATGTTAATTTTTTTCAAATAAGAACTAATTAGAGTCTTATGATCAGTGGTGGGTTCAATACTTGAACCAATGGCAATGCGAGGCTAAATGATAAATAAGTAAGCAACTGTGACCACTAGACCATGGTGACCCCTTTGAATAATAGCATACCAGAGGACATATGAATATTTTAGACATTACTTGATGCCTGAACTAAATTCTCAGACCATTAAAGCCAAGCTTGAGATAAACTGGGGGGACAACAAACCTGGCACAATGACTGATCAGTGAGCACCAGACAACACACCAACCAATGATCAATATCACCTTACAACCCCTGCATTTCCATGGCAACTGCCACATCATTTCAACTCATTTTTTATCAAATGACTGCATTTTCTGCCTGTTTCTGTCAGGCTCATTCTTTCTCAACCTTAACAGTTTTTATCTTGAAAGTGTCCAGAGAGAATAAACCATCAGTTCTGCCCATCTAATCTTTGGCTAGCAGTCAATCTATTGATATGACAACAGACCTCAACAAAATCAAAGTGCATGATGCGCAGAAAGACTGTCCGCAGAATTACCTAGTGAAAAAAACTATAATTCTAATTCAAGCGTTAACTTGATAAGAGGCAAGGGTCATTGATGCCAAAAACTCAACTCACGTTTTCCTGCAATTCTAGTAATTAGTAGTAAGTCAGCTAAACTTGCTCTTTGTTTCATGAAAACACCACTGGCAGTCTCTCAGTTCCTTAGGTGCTTTGTTTCATAACAATCCGGACTGAGGTTCCATTCATAAATTACATATCTTACAATCACACTAAAATGATACACTACTGGGTGCAGATAGATACCGGACGGTGAAAATGGCTGTGGTATTAATTCAAATCAGCAATTCCTGCATTTGATTTACTGCTATGTAAAACTGACGGTTACCAACGGTCTAAAAATGATGCACCATTATTCTTCCTCTTTTTTTAATATTTAACCTGTAAGCATTTTTTTCTATCATAAAAACAATATGGCAAAGTAATGTATGCCTACTAACAGAAATTAGTAATATATATTTTTTTCTCGAAAAGGATTTTTTTCAGACACAGTGTTGCTCCATTTTACCCTTTACTCGATTGTTACTCTTGACTTGGTGTCCATTAGAAGTAATGTTACTACCTTGTGTCTCGCTAGCGCTCGACACGGTAGTAAATCCGTCCCTATATACTCTATGGAGCAGAGCGGTCGTGATTCACAACCGCTGATTTTTCAAGAAGATGAAGCAAAAATATGCAACTAAAAACACATTGGGCTATCTATTGACAATTAATCTCCTATCACAAAGCGAGAAAAGTATCGTCAATGTCATTTTCGAAGTTTGTAAGCACTTTTTCTGAAACCGACGTGTGTTACTGTGTTCTAATCTGATCTTCCGGTACCATTCAACTCGAAAACGAAATCCGATGATTTTGAAAATGTTTGTGTATTGAAGGGTTGCAAAGTGTTTTCTTTTGAAAATACGACCAAAATCGGTAACACTTTCATAAGATACACCGATTTATAGTTGCAAAATCCACTGTCAAGCCGTATTGACGAAAATCAATTTTGCTCCAATAAATTATGAACATGGAATCGTAACGTCGCTGGCCCGAAGGATTCGCCACAAGACGTTTCGACATCGTAACTAGGTGTCCATGGCAGGGGTATTTGCTTTGCAATGGAGCAATGTCGTAATGGATCTACAGTGTATACGAGAATATGAACTACTTGGGGTAATGAACTGTTTTAATGGTTAATGCGCTTTAATGGAAAGAGCAGGAATTGGTCTGAAATATATATGTATTTATATTTTTAAGTAAACAACTGATTGCAAAAATGCTAACTATGGCAACAAAAACAAATGTAGTTTTATATTTATACTGGTAATAAAGAAATGTAGCTTTAAAGGCTTGTGATAAAAGTTTTGCAACTTGAGATATTCATATAAGAATTCAAGTAGCTATTGGAAAATGAACATGATTAAAAAATCAAGTACTCTAAAACAAACTAATACAAGTTTAAAAATGCGAAAATTATAATGTACATGTATTGCAATGTATCATGTGAAGTTTGCTTTACAGAAAGTAATTAACAACATACAGATGCAGACAAATATTTAATTAACAAAGTCTGCATTGATTTTTGCAAGGGATAATGACGACAACAAAAACACATTTAATGACGCACATTATGGCAGGACAGAGACTAATTAACAAGCTAGACTAATTAACAGCATTTATAACCTCCAATCCAGGTCTGGCACTTCTGAATTTAAACAAGAGGGCCATGGTGACCCTAGATTGCACACCAGAGTACCATCAGGCTAACTAAAACAATTCAGGTCACCTGATTTTACCTGCAGTTACTTTCGGAAGCAAACAGATTCAAATCTCAGATACAATTGAAGTATTCTCAAGTTTCTATTTAGATTACATTAGCCTACTAACTGGAGGCTTCATTTTCCTAGGAATAAACCATTAAGAAACTATAGTAAGGGACCAAGAGGTTTTCACTGGTGCAAAACAAAACATCATTCAGAATTTTGAAATAAGCTATATGGAGTGTATATGGGAATTAGTTAACCCCATGTGGGCCTAATTTTTCAAGAGATCAGCTTTATTTCAGCAATTATGGTAGAGGGCCATGTCATTGAGGTGCCTCTTTGTATCAAATGAAACTAAATTCTGACAATTGGTTTCCGAGGAGAAGAGTTCTTTAACTGTTCTTTTTGTTTTTAAATAAAATTTTGTTGCAGAGCTCTGCATAGATCATCAGTTTATTTTAATAACTTTTGTGAATGGCCTACCAAGGATTATTCATGCTAAGCTTCATCATTTTCTACCACTGGTTTCAGAGGAGATGTCATTTAAAGGAAGTTGTTGATGACGGACAATGCATGGCGACAGAGGTTGATCTTAACAGCTCAACTTGAGCATGATGTGCTCTGGTGTCAAAGCTGGAAATATACATTTTTTAGGCCATTAACTTTCAATTTCCAGACTCTTTTATTTTTTATCTAGATCAATGAGGAATCTAAAATAGTCAATTTCTTCTTTAATAATAGATGAATTTACCAAAAAAAAAAAAAAAAAACTTTCTGGTAATTTTCCCTTTAAATACTACGAAATATAGTAAGTCTCAGCTTATGTTTTGTAACACTGGACGAAATACACTTGATTAAAATGTAGCCCCCATCCCTTAAAAGGATCAGAAATCCAGTGGTTAATGTCAATTTAAAGGTTTAGTTTATAGGTTTAGTAAATCATCCCCTTGAAAATGTTCATCTTATGTGTACAATAGATGTATATGAACTTATATAATTATATGACAGATTTGACATAAACAGTAATAAACAGCTTAACCCTTTCCCTCATATAGACTCATTTTGACGCACTCAATAGGTTCCACATAAAGCCTGATCTGCAGAAAACCACAGTTAAACCTTACCAAATTTAATTACAAAATCCTCATTTCCAGACCACTGAGGAGCAGCGAACAGCATAAAACCTGATCAGCCTGCGAGTTACTCACAGGCTGATCTTGTTTTATGCTGTTCCCATAGGTCTTTTCATGGTTTCCTCTATGAGGGAAAGGGTTAAAAAGAAATAACAAATAACAGGCTCGTCTGCAAGAAGCAAGACATCATAAGTAATTAAATATGAATGAAGACTGATGCTTTGACAAGATTGTTCCTTTAGTTTGGAATGTTTAATAACCCAAGAACTTAATGGCTGATTAACAAAAGTAAAAAATCACAAGTAAAAATTATAAGCTGAAAAATAACACTGAACACAATCGAGACACACAGTCTCCTGGAGATCCATTATCAAGCTATACCTGAGGTGTAAGTCTACATACTGCTCTAAATTAAACCACACTGCACAGTGCAGCTGCTCCATTATAACCCTGTATTTGAGATACTGCTTTATATTGGACCTTGTCAAGAGTTTGTAACAACGAACCTTAAGTCATTAAACAATGAGTGAAATAAAGATTTGTGGTTCAATTTTGGACCATGATAACTAGAATTTGTGTTATAATGGAGAGCATTATAAAGGAACTATACTGTATTAAAAAAAATGTTGAACTATATTTCCAGTCTTAAATCGCAATTGGTCCTAATAACAATTGTTTTGCTTAAAAAATATCTAACCCTGATGCCCTGATGAAGATGAAGACTGAATCTACGGCTAGTTGAATTAAATAAGATACTGACCATTGCTTGCATAAATTTGCCACTTTTTATACTTTCCTTACCTAAAATTTTCTATCCTTTGTTATTCATTTTCACGGAGGGCTGATTTTTGCTGTTTTTGTTGATGTTTAACCTGTAATATTAGCACCACAAAACTCCAAGGGTTTACTAGAGCATGTGCCAACAATTAAACATACCTATGAAATGCTTACACAAATTCAATGGAATTCAATGCCACTGAACTGATGAAAATCTATGCTTTTTCGGTATTCAGTTATGTCAGAAATTGTTGTTGCTTTTAAACTGAAAAATGATGAACCATATATCTTTTCAACAGTTATACAGTGCAGTTCCATTTTAAGTCTAAGCCCATGTCTAGATACAGAATTATATTGGCCCTCACTATAATATAAATTGGGGTCTAAGTCTAGATATTGCACTTTATTGGAACGCATTGCAGCTATATGAAAAAGCACTTTGATCAGCTACAGACATTACAAAACAAAGATACGGAATACCATATTGAACTGTGATATTTCGAGTTGGAATGCTTTACAATGGATCTTCACAGTACATTTAAGACCAGTAGATAATTATAACCAAGTATAATTAGTATTGACCTCTTGAACTTGCCTTGAACTTGATCACACATTGGTCATGTCAACTTTGATATATCAAAACTTCCTACATAACAGATATAACCGTAAGGTGTGCATACTTGGCATATTTACAAAATTAATAATGTATATTACTGACTAGTAGTCATTTTACCTTCCACAGCCTAAAATGCTTGCAGTAATATGCATTCACATTCCAAGAAGGAGTTTAAAACAAGTTATCACAACTTATAAATTACTCACTCTCCAAGAAATAGTGTCTCACACTGGGAAATAAACTTACCAAATATGAAACATACATATATCTTTAGATTTATCACTTTTATAAGTATATCATCAACACCCTAAACTATGGATGACATCATGCAACAATAAAGCAAAACAAACCACAGAGCTGTATTTTATTGGTAATCCTTCGAGTCTATATTTTAGATTCTGAATTTTAAAATTTGCAATGTTCAGTCCTCCTTTCATTGTGAAAAAATTTGCTTCCTTTTAAAAATTGTTTCAGTAACAAATTAAGTACATGTATCAGATTTTCATATAACACCACTTTCAAAATATGATTTTTGTAAGTCTAAGGGAAATATAGACTAAGTAGATTCAAATAAAAAAAAAAGCCCTGAGCCAATGTTTGATACAGATCTATTAAAATGCTGTTTCAGGCATCCATTCTTAAGAACTACGATACATATCAGACAGTGTTAACATAAGTGAAATAGTCAGAAATGTATTACACCGGTATTTGCCTTAAATTGTAAAACAATAAAACACAGAACTGAACAAGCTAGCATTCTGAAAGTATTGCTTTGACAATACTAAGTCCCCTACCAGCAAATAGAAAACTAAGAACCCCCGCCCCTCTTCACGCTGAAACAAGTCAATTATTTGATCAATACTTACGATTAAAGTCAAAATGACAATAGATATCAACTCCTAAGACTCCTCTGAGCCTGAATAGCTAATCTGGTGCATTTTCTTAAAAAATCAACAAATCAAAACAAAACTCGAACTTGATCTTTAACTCACTGTGGTAGATTCAATACCAAATATCAGATCAATATTTGCAAGGATTTAGAAAAAAAAAGAGTCCGGAAAACATGAGTTTGACTGACAGACTGACAGATGGACGGAGTGCAAATCTATAGTCCCCTTTGGCAATGCCAGTAGGGGACTAATTAGCTTTATAACAGAGAGCAAAGTAACTGACTTACACTATGTTTGACAACATTTACAAATTACTTTGGGTCCATGGAGTGAACCATGTCATAATGCTATATTTGTTATAATGTTATAATATATGTGTTATAATGGTGTGTGTAATTAATGTATATATATGGCATTCTACACTACTTTAGCACTTCTGAAACTTATATATCAAAGTTTTCTAAAACATCTATACACTTGAGGGAATACATAAGATGATAAAAAGAGAACAAAACATTTTATACTGGTACCCAATTCCAGACCTTATATCCAATATTTGAACACAAATACCTATTGGCATCAATTTTTAACATAAAACATGTGGCAAGATTACAAAAAAAAACAAGAGGGCCATGATGGCCCTGAATCGCTCACCTGAGTACCATTGCTTCAACTGATGTCAAGGTTTTTAAACAGACAAGGATTCTGATATAACTTAATCTAAAACATTTTACCCCTGACAATACTACACACCAAATATCTAAGCAATGGGCCATATGGTTTCAGAGAAGACTTGGGCGCAGGGTCATTTATCACCGTAGGGCCAAGACTTTGAAAATCTTTGTAATGAACCATAAGATGCTACTACATACCAAAAATCTTAGCTCTAGGCCTTATTGATTCATAGAAGAAGATTTTTTAAGATTTTCCTATTTAACTCTATGTAAAACAAGTGACCCCTGGTGGGGGGTCATTTATCACCATAGGGCTATGATTTGTACAATCTTGGTAGTGGCCCATAAGATGATGCTTCATACCAAATATCTAAGCTCTAGGCCTTATGCATTCATGGAAGAAGATTTTTTAAGATTTTCCTATATAACTCTGTGTAAAACAAGTGACCCCTGGTGCGGGGTCATTTATCACCATAGGGCTATGATTTGTACAATCTTGGTAGTGGCCCATAAGATGATGCTACATACCAAATATCTAAGCTCTAGGCCTTATGGATTCATAGAAGAAGATTTTTTAAGATTTTCCTATATAACTCTATGTAAAACAAGTGACCCCTGGTGCGGGGTCATTTATCACCATAGGGCTATGATTTGTACAATCTTGGTAGTGGCCCATAAGATGATGCTTCATACCAAATATCTAAGCTCTAGGCCTTATGCATTCATGGAAGAAGATTTTTTAAGATTTTCCTATATAACTCTATGTAAAACAAGTGACCCCTGGTGCGGGGTCATTTATCACCATAGGGCTATGATTTGTACAATCTTGGTAGTGGCCCATAAGATGATGCTACATACCAAATATCTAAGCTCTAGGCCTTATGGATTCATAGAAGAAGATTTTTAAGATTTTTCTATATAACTCTATGTAAAACAAGTGACCCCTGGTGCGGGGTCATTTATCACCATAGGGCTATGATTTGTACAATCTTGGTAGTGGCCCATAAGATGATGCTACATACCAAAAATCAAAAGGCTAGGCCTTGTGGTTTCGGAGAAGAAGATTTTTTCAAGTTTTTCCTATATTAGCCTATGTGAAATCAAGTGACCCCTGGGGCGGGGCCAATTTTGACCCCAGGGTCATAATTTGTACAATCCTGGTAGACAGTCATAAGATCATGCTACATACCAAAAATCAAAAGGCTAGGCCTTGTGGTTTCAGAGAAGAAGATTTTTTAAATTTTCATTTTTAAAATCTATTTTTAGCTCCTGTGACCTAATTATGCGATGGACCAGAACCATTTATACAACTTTAGTAGAGCTTCATCCAAGGAACATTCCTGCAAAATATTTTTCAAATTGGCCAAGCCGTTTAGGAGGAGATGTTGTTTGAAGCAATTGTTGACGCCGGACGCACGGACGGACGCACGGACGACGGACGCCGGACAAAAGGCGATCAGAAAAGCTCACCTTGAGCACGTTGTGCTCATGTGAGCTAAAAAAGATGTTACCATATTTCTTTTTTTTTTTTAGACTTCTTATTGCAAAAGTGTAAGAAAAAATTCAACACCTCGTTATGGCCACTAAGATGACAACCCAGCTATCTCCTACATGATTGATTAGCAGAGCTAGTTTCCAATGCAATTTGTGAAAGAAAATGAAAAAATAAATTACCAAAGTTGATCATTTTTTCAGATTCATCAAATGAAGATTCAAACACAAGATCCAAGTATTGGTATAGTTTGTTGTGCAGCCATAAAAAGTATATTATACCCTGTGTTGAAAAAACAAAATAGTCCAGGGGGTAACAAAACATGACAACAGATCCTAAGGTTGTGGGTTCAAAAACCGATGGGGGACAGGAATCTCTCATAACTTCAGACACAAAAACTGGTCCAACACAGGAATTATTGAGGAGGTTTACTGGTAGTATCAAATGTAATAACCTGTTCCCTATCAACAAAAAGGAATAAGTAAATTAAAAATAATTTTCTTAATAAATGGATAAAATTATATAAAAATCACATATTTATACCAAGATTTTCCCTTATAAATGATCACAAGTGAGCCATGTTTTAACACCCCTAAGATGACTTAACGTTTTTCTGCCATGTTTTAGAGTAGAGACGGAAAGAGTACAGGATGACGACGATGGTGTTGAGACTCAAAACTAACGTGACGGTCCCAAGACTTGACATGACATCCTTGAACTCCCATAATTCCTGGTGTTCCTCCTTCCTCTCCTGCATATCGTGAAGAATTGCCTGCATCTGTTCCATTGTCCCCACTATAGTACACACGTGGAACAACTGGTGACTGTGTCCAATGATATCGAAACTTCCTGGAAACATTCTCTCTGGGAAATGGGCACCGTAGAGAAAACCAGATGTATACATGAACAAAAGTCCACGGAAATGATGGCCGTACGAGCTGAGTTTCATTTCATGGTCAGATCCAAACAGAAGCAGATAAGTGATAGGAATTGTGTCATAAATACAAGGCAATCCTAGAGCACCAAGACGTAAAACTTTTCGGAATGTTGACGGTTTCATGAATCGAGTTTGGCATGAGAAGACGATAGTCAATATGGAGTTGACGATGGCAATGGGAATGAACATATCACCAAACCATGTGGTCTTAAGAGCCGAAGGAAAACAATATGCTCGGTAAGCTATTGCCACACTCAACGCTGACCCGGCTATTGCACTGTAGTCGAGGAAGAAACAGATGTGTCTAGCACTGTCCGACATAGTGTTGAAAGTGTGGGCAGTGGAGCTGGCCAGGGGATACACAATACACATACACATATAGGCCAACAAAGGCCAGGTGTAGCAATCATTCTGGAACTCTAACGTTTCAGACAGTCCCTTCAGCACCCACATAAAATACCAGGAAGGAAGAAAATGTGTCCAGAAGTTCAAAGTCTCATTGGTAGCATCGAATAAGCTCAGGATACACTGAAACGGCGAGCTCTTTGGATTTCTGTACCCCCTGAAAATGAAGCTTTCATGGAAGTGTTCCGGGAACCTGGTCTTTGTTGTAGAGAGGGCCACTGAGGCCGTTTGGTCCCACAACAAACATGACTGCTCCCTACTGTCACCACGCCAGCTTCACCACCTTCTCTCAGGCCTCATTTAACCTGAAATGGAAAAGAAAACAATTGCTTACCCTAATACAACTTGGGTACACCATTCTACACCAAATATACTGTGAAATCATTAATTTTTCTTGGGACACTAAACTCTCATTGATTTGGTGGCAGATGACGGACAGCTATTGATCCTAAAAGTTCACATGAGCACTATGTGCTCAGGTGAGCTAAAAATGTAGCACCAAAAAGTAAATCTAAATTTAGACTGCGAAGCACATGCACTCTCAACTCTTAGTGTAACATTTTTATACATTGATGTATTACTATACAGGAGTAGTTGAGATGCAAATGGTATTTCATACTGAAATCTGTCGGTTAAGAGAGTAAACTCCAACATTTTTCTATTTCATGAGCATAAAAAACACTACAGGTATCTATAAAAAAGTCATATATATGAGAATATATATACCCGAGAAATTATATAGTGTCCTTTGTAAGAACAATCACATTATGTTTAAAGCAAGATATATCTCATGTAAGGTCACTTTATCTATGTTTCATCCTAACATATATCTTTGCTTTGCTCAAGTATAAAGACAACAATCCCCTTGTTCATCAAATGCATACTTGTGCATTTACAAGTTGCTCATTAAGAATGTTTTCATGATGCATGAATAAAGGCTGAAGGTGATTTTAAGTTTTATCACTTCTTGCAAGTACATGTATCACATACCGGTATACATACATCTTATAGTCCAGAGGCGACTGTGTTTCAATGTCACATATTCTTGTTTTCTTTGTACTCTATGCAACCATTTTTACTCTTTTATTGAATGAAAACTATTTACAAGATGGCATCTAACGTAGACAACATTTATTTTCCATTGAAACAAATATCATTCTTCAAGATTTAGCAGATGATCCATGGCACATGACCACTAATTATATAACTCCAAACAGAAACAACAGGCAAAACACGTTTTTTCCACATGTTATGAGCATTTAAGGAATACCCATTCCAAATCAGATAAACAATCAAAGCGCACAATGCGCTGAGAGACGGCGACGGGATAATTAACATTATAAACCCAGAGTTTCTGAAGTTATTGAAGCAGACACATGACGACAAAAACTCCACCCGCTGTTGCTACAGGATTTCTGTTTGTAACATAATAATCCAGAGTAAAGGTCATGAACCTTTCATTCATAAAGAGCTGCATACCTAAGTAGGTCATTCTCTTTCTCTAGTGCTAGCGAATTCTATCTGTTGTTTTGTATATGTAGAAATTGACCAGGTATTTGATTATTTAAGATACTAGAATGTTTGCCTATCTATTTCCAAGTTAAGAAATGCCCTGAGAGGAACCTAACTCGCCATCATGCAACATATTGTGTGGACTACTTTAGGTCAATTACATACATACGGAGCACTATTTTTTCTTTTTACAGGAGTAGATCTTCATATACGTAAGATGGGTTGCTGTTCTGGTTAAGAAATGTCACGGATATTTTTTTCACGCTTAAAATTGATGCTTCCAATGCAAAATAATGGCAAAAGAAAACATGTTAACAAACAATAACACACTAAAAGTGGTTACGGTTATGATTTAAACGTCTGTGTAACATATTCCACTCGTATTCGTTAGTGCAGAATCGCATTGCATGGATCCGCACTAAGCGCGGAGAGGTACAGTTAAAATTGTTGTGGAAAATATGCAAATTAGCAAGGCCTGATTTCGTTCTTCAGCATAAGACGGCTAATCGCCATCTAAAAACCTTTTAAGCCATATTTGTTTACTACATTACTGCACAAGGCAGCTTTGAAGATGTGCCTTCCTCAGTACCTTGAAACTTATTTTTGTAGTATCAATGGTTGCATATAATTCCACCGAAAACTTCATCGCAGTTTACTGAAACTCTTTGAGTGAGCAACGTGCCCCAGGCTTTACTTCTCTCCTGCTTTCTGATCACTTCTCAGTAATTGTAAGTTCTAATTACTCTCTGTATACACAATTAAGTTCTGCCTATTCACTGCATGCTCAGAAACTGACACAGTTTGGATCCATTTCTTAATACGATTTCCAATATCACAGAACTGATACCTTGGACCCCAAAATTATAAATTGTAAAATGTCATATGAGTATAGCAGGGTTCAATGTATAAATTGCTCCCCCCCCCCAACACACACAATTCTGACTACACTATGAAACAGTCATTATAATGAATTGATTTGCACTGAATATATCTCTTGAGAATTCTCATAAACAGTTTTCTGTACCCACTGTATTTATCCACTAGCCGTCCAGCCTGCTGTCTGCACTATATGCTCCTCTCACAACATCCTGTTTTCAATAGACTTAATCACACTATAGGTCAGTCTGACATATATACTCTCTGATGATTTCTCGATATCCGGTTTCTTTCCACATCACATATCTAATACAGTCATCAATAAGGTTTGTAATCAGCATTCACTAATTGTTCTATTCAACATAACTAACTGATGATTTACCCCTTTATACATATATCTATAAATATTAGTTGATTCTACCTGATACCTGAAAATCTGTGGTTTGCCATTATGTATTTAAAACACATAATGTAGTATGCTGGTTACTAAAATAGATTAATGGCTGAGTATATCCCCATACATGAAACTAAATTACTCAACTAGTTGTGAATACTCAAACAGTTTTCACTACTGCATGCACAAGCCATTAAACAACTGGCAATCTCCCATCAAATGTCCAAATTTAATTAAAACAGTGAAAACCATTCATTCAACCCATTAGTTCTTGTAAAGACCTATCTAACAGAACATATTTTTACAATTTTAAAATACCATGAAAATATCCTATTAATGGCCATGAAAAGAGCAAAAAATCATAAATAATGTGAAAGTGTTAACTGAAAAAATATAGGCCATAATTTTTTGTAATTTGTAACTTCTAACAGGTTTTTGATGGCAGTTAAATTATTTTCATGCCCATTAAAGTATACAAATATAGATTAATGGCATGATAAAGCCACATATTTTTAATTAAACCCCAAAGAAAAGAATTTTAATTGCATTTTCCATATGTATATACAACACATTTAATATCTGGGTGAGGTGATCTTTTAATGGCCATTAAAATTCAGAACATGTGACCACTATATGAATATATATTTTAATGAGTTACAAAAGCTTCCTCCTCTGTCTGAAATGGGTTGAATTAAGATTTAGCATATTAATTTAGTCAAGCAGGTTTTTACTGTTTATTAACCTTTTTATTTCCACCTCATGGCAAATTAGATTAAATCTGATTGGCCAAATGGACTGTCTTTCATTTAAATACCAGCCAGAGCTTCATATGAAACTATGAAATTTGTCATAATAATTAAGAATTTCTAACCAGAAAAGCAAGGAAGTAGCAAATGATCAAAGAATTCTTTCCAAAAAACAAGAGGGCCATGATGGCCCTGACGCGCTCACCTGAGTACCATTGCTTCAACTGATGTCAAGGTTTTTAAACAGACAAGGATTCTGATATAACTTAATCTAAAACATTTTACCCCTGACAATACTATTACACACCAAATATCTAAGCAATGGGCCATATGGTTTCAGAGAAGACTTGGGTGCAGGGTCATTTATCACCGTAGGGCCAAGACTTTGAAAATCTTTGTAATGAACCATTAGATGCTACTACATACCAAAAATCTTAGCTCTAGGCCTTATTGATTCATAGAAGAAGATTTTTTAAGATTTTCCTATTTAACTCCATGTAAAACAAGTGACCCCTGGTGTGGGGTCATTTATCACCATTGGGCTATGATTTGTACAATCTTGGTAGTGGCCCATAAGATGATGCTACATACCAAATATCTAACTCTAGGCCTATGGATTCATAGAAAAGATTTTTTAAGATTTTCCTATTTAACTCTATGTAAAACAAGTGACCCCTGGTGCGGGGTCATTTATCAACATAGGGCTATGATTTGTACAATCTTGGTAGTGGCCCATAAGATGATGCTACATACCAAATATCTAACTCTAGGCCTAATGGATTCATAGAAGAAGATTTTTTAAGATTTTCCTATATAACTCTATGTAAAACAAGTGACCCCTGGTGCGGGGTCATTTATAACTGTAGGGCTATGATTTGTACAATCTTGTGTGGCCCATAAGATGATGCTACATACCAAATATCTAAGCTCTAGGCCTTATGGATTCATGGAAGAAGATTTTTTAAGATTTTCCTATATAACTCTATGTAAAACAAGTGACCCCTGGTGCGGGGTCATTTATCACCATAGGGCTATGATTTGTACAATCTTGGTGGTGGCCCATAAGATGATGCTACATACCAAATATCTAAGCTCTAGGCCTAATGGATTCATAGAAAAGATTTTTTAAGATTTTCCTATATAACTCTATGTAAAACAAGTGACCCCTGGTGCGGGGTCATTTATCACCATGGGCTATGATTTGTACAATCCTGGTAGTGGCCCATAAGATGATGCTACATACCAAATATCTAAGCTCTAGGCCTTATGGATTCATAGAAGAAGATTTTTTAAGATTTTCCTATATAACTCTATGTAAAACAAGTGACCCCTGGTGCGGGGTCATTTATCACCATTGGGCTATGATTTGTACAATCTTGGTAGGCACCACTAGATATGCTTACATTAAAATATCTAAGCTCTAGAGCCCTGCAGTTTTGCAGAAGAAGATTTTTAAGTTTGCATTTTTATATCTATTTTAGCTCTATGACTAATTATGCAATGGACCAGAACCATTTATACAACTTTAGTAGAGCTTCATCCAAGGAACATTCCTGCAAAATATTTTTCAAATTGGCCAAGCCATTTAGGAGGAGATATTGTTTGAAGCAATTGTTGACGCCGGACGCACGGACGCCGGACGCCGGACAAAAGGCGATCAGAAAAGCTCACCTTGAGCACGTTGTGCTCATGTGAGCTAAAAAGAGGAAAGAACTTGTGGTAAGTTTGTACCATATGTTTTAATGGTGGTGGCGTGCAGTCAGTGACTGAAAATAAATTGGCCACCATAGCTTATCTGATACCATTTTTCTAGTACTTTTAAAATTTTGCTTGATTGTAGGACAGTGAAAGTAATGCAGACAGATCCAAGTAATTCAAGTCATTGATAATCAAAATGGATGATTGCACGGCAAACACATGAAATAAAATATGTTGACACATTAGTTTTATTACACTGATTCTGGTTCTTAAAGGTAATTTAATTGATCAAAAGAAAAACTACATTGTTATGTACAATCAAACTTTTAGTTACAATAAATCTGATAATCTGTGTGTATTTTGTGATTGTTATCTTGCCTGCAAGTATTCCAAGTATTGGTTTATTGATGTCCGAGGTTCTGAAAATACGAGCTTGCATTTCTCAGTGATTGAACATAGCACAAGTCAGCAAGTGCAGACTGGTGAAATGCTTTTTCTGGCTTGTTAAAATTTTAAATTCTACAACTGTTGTGCTTTTGGTGAATTAATAGAAATAAGTTTAAAAGATTTGGGCTTGTTCATCAAACACCTGTTTTCATCAACTGATTTCTTATTCAACCTTGAATCAGATGAGATGATTTTTATACACACACCCTTCCCCCAATATAGAGGTATTTTACTCCCAAAATGGTCTTCAGTATCACCATTTAAAAGGGTTTTATGAATCTTTCACAAGTTTGGTCAAAGAATTAAGACAAGGCAGTCCAAAGGACAGCTATATCCCCCGCCGCTGGCCAAATATTAGAATTTGTTTGGTCGTAGGATTATGTTCACCTTAACCTGGCATGGTTGTAGCATAGAAGATCAGTTTAAGACAATTTAACTTTCCGGAGTTATGTATGAATCTCAGAATTCGGAGGCACATATATTAAAAGTTTACTGACAAGTTTTACATGGGAAACAGTACAAAAAGTGAACATCAATGAAGTATAGGATGTGTTAGGTAACCACAAAATACATGTGTAACTCAATTAAAAACTTTATGTATCATGACATAATTTGTATGATTGTGAAAATGACACGAGATATCGAGATGACATGAAAAAGTGGAGGCTCTAACATTTGACCTTCAAGGATGACCTTGACCTTGAGCCAGCGTGACCGCCTCATGCCTTCTGCACATCAGCTCAATGAGGTTAACATTTTAGCCGAGTTTGAAGAAAATGTGTCCAAGCGTTCATGAGATATGGAGCGGACACGAAAATAACATTTGACCTTCAAGTATGACCTTGACCTTGAGCCAGCTGACCGCTCATGCCTTCTGCACATCAGCTCAATGAGGTTAACATTTTAGCCGAGTTTGAAGAAAATGTGTCAGCGTTCATGAGATTGGAGGGACACGAAATAACATTGACTTCAAGTATGACTTGACTTGAGCAGCATGACCGCTTCATGCCTTCTGCATCAGCATGAGGTTAACATTTAGCGATTTGAAAAATGTGTCCAGCGTTCATGAGATATGAGCGGACACGAAAATTTGACGTGACGGACGGACGGACTGACTGACGGACTGACGGATGGACGGACGAAGGGCATTCCTATAACCCCCCTCCCGCTTCGCGGCGGGGGATTAAAAAGGACACATTTTGCCCCACTTTCAAATCTAAGTATTGGGTATGAACACTGTGTGCTATGTTCAGGGATGTCACAGTCCAGGAGAAACAAAATTTCCCTGACACTTCCCTAACATTATTTCAGATTTCCCCAGTATGTTACATTATGACATTTGGTCTTTCTGTCATAATTTATGCAATGTTTTTATGGAAGCTAAAAATATATCATAAAATTCATAGGAAATGTTGGCCTCCTTTCTACCCTTTGCCAACCATATCATCTTTATTCTACTCTTAAATATCTACAGTATTGCTTTTCAAATTTCAAAGACTGAAGAAAGTGGGTCTGGTAACTGCACTAACAAGAATTCTTTTCAGGGATTGTCTAACGCAGAGCTTGTTAATAACAGTTATATAAAATGTCATATACATGCATAGATGACTTGATCATATTGATAGGGACATGACGTAACACAGATAAATTATTCAAGATTTTATGGTTCACAGGACTGAAAATATATCAGATACATTGATAAATCATGAGTCACGCAGCAGTTATTTTACTTCTCTCATGATAAAACAAGTTTCTAATGTAAACTTTAACGAGGATACTGTTATATCATTATATTTCATGGGGTAATTATTTTTGATGATTTCATAGATGGGATGAAAATCCACAATTTTTTTGTCCCCACTAAAATCATTTCCTTTCATTAATCTTTTTCAAATAAAAATCAAATCCACAAATGTATGTGGCTACATGTTCACAAAAAAATGTTTGATGCTGAATCATCTAAATTGAATGCCAACAGAAATTAATTACTTTAAAGCACATTTAACCATGGTATGTGGAGCATTTTAGAGTTAACTTAGCTAGAGCTATCAATGAATATGACTGATATTGTTTGTCTGCTTAGGTTTAACATCTAACAATTGGACAGAAAGCATTATCGCTTATGAAATTTTTTCAACTGGCACTGCCGGTGTTGTAAGGTAGTCCTAGGCATGAAGGAAAACAGAATACCTTGAGACAACCCGTGTGTCTGAACTGGCAACCCATACCCTTTCACATACAATCTAGGATGAAACCCAGGTGGTATCTTAACCCTTTCCCTCATATAGACTCATTTTGACGCACTCAATAGGTGCCACATAAAGCCTGATCTGCAGAAAACCACAGTTAAACCTTACCAAATTTAATTACAAAATCCTCATTTCCAGACCACTGAGGAGCTGGTTTTATGCTGTTCGCATAGGTCTTTTCATGGTGTCCTCTATGAGGGAAAGGGTTAACCACTACATTATCCGGACATGGCGGTATTTCAGTCATTTGGAGATCATGCCGAAACAGATAAAGTACTGGAAAATCATACTGTAGTCATGTGGCTGGCATGATACCACAGTCACATTATCCTGGGTCTAATAGTCCTTGAACTATACCCTTATATTTGTTTGTTTGTTTGCTGGGTTTAATGTTCCACAGACAGTATTTCAACCGTTTGGAGACTATGTCAACTTGAGACAGATACATTTATATGTTTATTCTTTAAAATTGTAGGTGAGATAAAGGCCCTGATGGGGCTGGGTGTTAATTATTTTATACACTTGTTTTTGTACTGTATATATATTGTATAACACATGTCATTATATTAAACAATTTACTTACTTACTTACTTATAGTGCTGCCACACTGCAGTATCACACCAAAGACATGTGGCATGATACCACATCCAGTCACATTATCCTGACACCGGGCCAACAAGTTCTGGACCTACCCTTATATGCTGAGCGCCATTAGCAAGGGAGCTATACCAGTACCATTTTTATGACTTTGGTATGTCACAGCCAGAAACCATACCCTTATGAAGCTAGGCTATTCATAAAGAAGTATTATTAATAGCCTAGGTACTTTCGATGTTGTGTGCTGAGCATTTAATGATTTTAGTTGATGTTAGCCTGGGATCAATCCCATGACCTCCGAGTTCAGGGTTGGGTGCTCTATCCATTTGGCCACCAAAAATAATCTTGTTAAATTGCCTCAACTCAGTCTCATTTTTAAAAAATATTGCAATTCATTAAAATCCATAGACATTATAGATTTTTGTTGAATAATAATCTGTTGTAGTTAGGCAATTTCATGGATGCTTGCTTATGCATGGATTCATGATCTAGAAAACCAGGGAGCCATTGTATACTGATTGATAAAACTTTTTTAATTTCCCTTAACTCTTTCCCTCATAGAGGAAACCATAAAAAGACCTATGCGAACAACATAAAACCAGATCAGCCGCGAGTAACTCGCAGGCTGATCAGGTTTTATGCTGTTCGCTGCTCCTCAGTGGTCTGGAAATGAGGATTTTGTAATTAAATTTGGTAAGGTTTAACTGTGGTTTTCTACAGATCAGGCTTTATGTGGTACCTAATGATGAAAATGAGTCTATATGAGGGAAAGGGTTAAATAAGACAAATAATTAACACCATAATATGATTTTGAAATACACCGTTAAGTTGCATAAAACTATTTCATATTATACAGTGGTCTCAAAGTTGGACGGGATCGGAAAAAAACTTGAAGAATCGCCATATTCGAGGAATCATTCAGATGTTAAAATTAAATGTTGACATTTGTTAATACCTAAATATGTTGTGTTTTCATAATTATTTTGTCATGTTTAGCCTTTAATTGATACTATTTTTTTTTTTTGCCATTAGAATAAAATACCTATTATTAATTAGCCTTTTGTACGAGAATTAGGTCTTAAAAACTTAGAATTATATATTTGAATATGCTTCCCAATCTGTACACTGAAATATACAGCAAAGTAGAACGTGAAACGGATAAAGATTTTCATGATGTCACGGTTATGTCAAATAATTTGATGTGATTTAGTACTTTATCTGTTTTGGCACTTCTCAATGAGATATATTCCATATTCACCCAAAGTAAACAAATATCCTCCATATAGCTTAACTGAATAAGATCTACCATTCCAAAATTTCCCCTACTAGTTTCGAAACCGCAACCTAACTTTGCACCACACTGCATATAACTAGCGAGGCAGGTGATGTATACACTAACTTGCATGTGCATATTTGAAGGCAATTACAAGTGATGGAATTACAAGTGTCAATGTTTCAAATACCTGCAAATTTGCGACTTAGCACATTTACTTTTTATTTCGGTTTGTTGAACATGTTATTTCCAGCATAAATTTTTTGCAGATTTCAATTCGGTTTCAACTTCCAAAATGAAACAGTACTTAAATATATATAAGAATTAACAGCACTAGGTGAAAAAAATCAGATATATCTCTGCGTAGTAAAAGAAAAGGGGGGGGAGTAAATTTAATTTATCTAAATATATGTAACGCCCCGAAATGTTGTTCGATGCAGAATGTTTGCTACCATAGAACATTTTTAAAAATGCCATCCAAGGAAAAAACAATTGTTGTATGAGACATTAAAATCAGGAATGCTCCCCATCCCACTACAGACTACCTCTAAGTTTTGTTATGGCCTATTACGTCTTGCTGCGTTCACCTTGTTTTACTATGGCCTACTAGGTTTCTTATCCGCACCATGACTGCTGTGGCAAATTTTTTTGACAGTTTAAAAATCTAGCCTGCCATCCACGGCCTCTCATTTTTGCCTATCCTGCTCTCCCACATTCTCTCACGACCACCCCATTTTGTCCACAGTGGACTGAAACATGGTTGCCATGGCCACTGAGAACATAGTGTAAATGCAGCATAACCAGGCAAAGTACAGTGGTAAAAATGTACCATAATCTCCCATGGTACAGTACGTACCATCCATGTCACTCGAAGCAGCCATTATACTGCTTAGATGTCTGGTTTTAAGATCACAGCACTCACTTTCTATAAATTTTATATGTTCAAAATTAGTGAAAAACATATTGACAAGATGACATACACTCAAAAATATAAAACAAAATCTCTTTATGCGTAGGTGATCTCAAAATCAAGCAGTGAAAAAACACTGTGTTTATAAATAGAAATAGCTGATTGCACATCTGTTGCCCACTGACATACCTACAAGTAAATCTACATCCATGAGGCTTTCACAGGCAGCTGACTCAAATGCAGACCCATTATAATGCACTCCATTATACATACTGTGAAAGCCAATTTAACACCATTTGACAATGAATCCTAAAGTTATTTTCTAATAGTTACACTGACTTTAGGTGCATTATCAAACAAGAGGACCCTGAATCGCTCACCTGAAAAACATTGCCTTCATTGACAATTATTGTATTATATAAGACAATAATTATCAATGAAGCTGAGTCATATTGAATACTATATACTCCTATAGGAGCTGTCTGATCAGGGTTTCCTCTGTTTGCTTTTATAATATTGCAGCTAAGATTCTACAGTCTGCACAGCAAAGAAAAATGTTTTATATAGTTTTAGTTGTGAAAAATTCTCGCCTCCAACGGGGTTCGAACCCACAACCTTCGGATCCGTAATCGGATACGTAACCACTGGATCACGGTGCCCTTGATGTTTTATATACCATTTTGAGTTCAAATAAGTTAATATTCACCAAGTAAAATATTTGAATATGAATATTCATGAGGTAAAGTGTTAATGTCTTTACAATTATAAAGCTATAGACTGTTAAAAACCAAGGTATGAAAATCTATTTGGGTTTCATGCCCAACCATATTTCAGTAATTTCAGGTAACATTGCTACATGGGAAACAAAATTACAGCGCCACCTCACTGTGAGAATCAGGCTGTAGACAAATGGCATGATACCACACCCAATCACAAGTACTGACGATAGGCCAACCAGCCTTTGAAAGTCCTTTATGTGCAAAGCACAAGTTAGATTAGTACCATTTACCATTTACAATAATTTTCTTCTTTTATTCGCTTCCTCACTGGCTCCCTCACCACTGAGGTTCATGCAAAGGCGCTGGTTAGGTATATAAACAAACATGTGTATATATATATTTCGGCACATGATATCCGAGTGAAATGTTAAAATTATGTACAGAAATTGAAAAATTATGGAGTGACAGACATAATAACGGGCACTGTCACAACGGCCTTTTAAGTATATTGCAGCTCACAATAAAGGTCAAACCCACAACTCCCGGTTGTTGATCACTTTGACCAAATGATACTAGATTATACACATTATCTCAATACCTTGCTGGCCATGATGTAAAGTACAAAAATCTATGAAACTAAACAATTCATATCTTGACATTATAAATGAAAAATCAAGAATGCATCTAAAACATTTCCTGCCAATAAACACACATACCGGTATATATTTTTTGTTTTCACAGCAATATTGTCATAGTTCAAATTCTTTTTGAGATATGCAATTACAATAGTTAAAACGCAAACAAATTTACTCAACATGAAAGCATAGTACATGTATACTGTAGACAAAATCTTCAACAAAAGGAAGTTTTTTAGTTAGGTTACATATTGCCTTACCTGTGCAGAGAATTAAAGGATCCCTTACTCTTTTGTTAAATAATGCAGAGAACACCACCAAATACAAACTGTCAAGGCTTAAAACACAAGGATAAACTTTCTCTGTATGATGTCCTGTGTACTAACACCACATAAAAGTACAGTATTGTTTAGCTTCAATGAACTGGCAAAAAATATATGTACTCCGACACTGATCATGCTTCAGTAAACAAACACAGGTATCTAAGTCGATACGCTTTCAATCAACCCTGGACACAGCTGGTGGCTGTGTATTATCTATTTGTTTCTAGCAATCATTTTCTGATTATTATGGCCATATTTCAGATCTTATGGTCAAGGATTTTCCATGTGTGGGACCTGTTTTTAATGGTTGTTTTTTTTTTCTTTTGCTGAAAAGACAGTATCTAGAGACAGTAGGCCTTAGTTGGATACAAGCAAGTCTGGGTACAATACCCTAGCTATAGCTCATTCATTGTATTGTATAAAGCACTGATACACGGGAGACAAGTTTTGGGTAGAACCAGTACTGAATACTCAGAGTTCCCATAGCAAGCCAATTTTGCCGAGTGCCAGGCAAGGGTGCATCTGGTACCAATTTTATAAATCTTTGGTTTGACGCAGTCACCAGAGGTAGTGCCCTGGCTGGGATTCAAACACCACACCTCCCGAATGCATGTCAGCAGACACTCTACCACTAAACTATTACACCAGTTTACCAGTATTTGAGGAAATTGACTTAGATCTGCAGCTTGAACAGATCCAATTGTCTTTACAATCATGGCTGTATAAATGCATAGCCGTCAAGGGGAAGATCACAATGATAAATGACAACAGATATTTAATGCTTTTGAGTAAAAACTATAAATCAGGCCATCTTTGTTTATTTTCCATTCATGACTTGGTGAAAAGCTCATAAACAGTTACATCTAAAGGTAGCTATTAGATAAGATGATTTTTTTAAGGCCACTCACTCACAGTGGTCCAGTGGTTGCATACCTGGCTGCAGATCTGAAGGTTGTGGGTTCAAACCCTGTTTGGGGGGAAAGTATTTTTTTGTAACCTTCCAAGGCAAAAAGAACTAGTCCATTCCATGAATCATCAAGAGGGGCTAGTATTTATTAGATGTAAGAACTTGTTTCTCAATCAATGTAGAATAAATAAGTTTTATCTAATAGCGATATCAACTTGGAATATTTCTGTAACTAATAAAATTCCAGACTGATCAAAAGGTTAGGAGTTCCCCCCTGCTGGAGTCAAGGAATGCTAAAAAAAATACAAAGACACAAAGTACTGGTCCAACCTTATCAAAAGAGATATATAATAATATAATCTACAACTTACAAGTGTCTTGTTTCCCAAGTAATTGATTTTTAAAAAAGAAACAAGTTTAGATTTTAAGTCTCACAAAGTTACACTTTTTCTTAAATTTCAAGATGGTACAAACCTTGAATCAAGAAATACAAAATAAAATTCAGTTAATTCAAGTCACTCTCCTACTTGTCCTTGATGTATGAATTCCTTTCTGATAAACACTGATACAGCCAGTACATTTGACACTTACTCAGTGTTAAGTCACCATATCATTTCAACAGTATATTTAGCATGCTCCACACATCATTCAACGACACAGTTAATATAAATAACTATTATGATATATCAGACGTTATACATGTAATACTAAAGTAGCCATGCAAAACTGCACTGGATGACAGGCATCTATACCATATTTTCAATTTCTCATGTTAAAGGTTCCCCACATCTAACCCTAATCATTCTGTGGTCACTTGTAACTGCCTTAGTGACCAGTGAAGACATCTGTGCAGTCAGATCATGGTATGCACTGTTCACTATTCATTAAATAAATTTTCTGTAAGCAACCCCCATAAACAATTAATGGTACAGTCCAAAATAAAGAAAGGACAAGTCCAATTAAGAAATTAAGTATGGAAAGAACTAATTTAAAGATAAACAATCCAAGCTCTCGTAAGAACCAAAAGATAATCAATATATTATACCAAAGTTGAGGTGATTTCAATCATATTAGAGAGTAGTACATAATATCATAATCACAAACTGATGTTTTTCAAGCATCTCTGGAGAAGGTAGACAGCATATAAATGAAAAATTGTTGCTGTTGTTTCAGTAGCTCACCAGAGCTTTTGTGACCACTTTCAATGTGATGTCTGCATGTCATCTGTGCGTCAACAAATATTTTGTCTGCACATTAGCAGTTTCATTTTTTATTTGAATTTTGGTTTGAACCAAACTTGCACAGAACTTGTATCATCAGTAGATCTTGGTTCCTTTTTTGATCCCCTTATATAGGCTACACAGTTATGGCCCCTGAAAGTGCCAAAACAGGCAGTTTTCCTTGTCTGCATGATAGCAGTTTCATTTTTTTTTTTTATTGATTTTAACCAAACTTGCAAACTTTATACAGTTGATCTCAGTTCCAATTCTTGAATTGACCTGATCCCATTATGGGTTTCAGGGGAATGGCACCTGAAGGGGGCAAAACAGGCATATTTTGCCTTGTCTGCATGGTAATTATTTTATTTTGTTTCTATGAAGGTTATACAAAAAATTGACCAGAAATATATCTTGGTTCCTTCCTTCGGGGAACATAATAATAATAATAATAATATATTGACCTGTGGAAAAAGTTATGCCCTAGGGAAAATTAAGCAGAAAAAATAATATGGTATAAAAAGTATTTTCTATGATTCCACTTACTTTTGTGTGCTTACACATTTGCTCAAGTTAAACAAAATGAAAATTATGAGCCTAAGTCAAATAAATCTGAAGAATTGAGGAGTAAATTTATGATTATTCATTCTAAATATAGCTAATATGAGTTGGCTAAGCTTTCAAGCATTCTTTATCAAAAAAAATATAATAAAATATTTCAGTCTGTTCAGACTGAAGCCTGAGGTTTAATGTGGCTCCTGGGTTGAATTCTCATTTAAACCGCATCACCCTGTAATTCAAATGGTTTTTATTTTCTAAACTGACAGAGTTATCCAGACATATTGTACAATAAAACTGGCAATTACATCTTGGATCCTCCACAGACGGATCAGCTTAGTTTATGTTCAGTTTCTAAATATAAATTAAATACTGGCTGAATGAACAAACTTTGTACATTTTAACAGTATTGTATGGATGTGCCAAACAAGCAAAATTAATATAATACTGACATTCCAATTAAATATTACCATTTGCAGAGGGGAATTATATCCCCAAAATGTGCCTTGTAGCCCCTACCCCCAAAATTTTAATAATTCTCTCTCTATGCTGGCCAAGAATATAAGGAAAATAAGCAAAACTTGCACCCAGTTTTAACATATATGAATGGGAAAACTGACTAAATATATCCCCATGGAACTTAAACATACTTTAATTCTATGTGGGGTCAATTGCCTATCCCTAATGTTTGCTTACTTGGGTTAAACATCCAACATTATTTCAGTCATTTGAAGGCTTTTAAAATGGAAATACTGCATATATAGCAACATGCATGAATTACTATTATTATTGATCCCTGACTTCAACATACCAAAGTCATAAAAAATTTGGCAATACTCAGTATAACATTCTTATATAAACTGACCAATCAGTGACTTGTGAAAAATATTGTGATTATGCGGACTTGCATCTCATTTTGGAGTGAAATGGTCTAAAGCTCCATTGCTTGGAACTCAGCATATAACGGTAGTTCTAGGACTGGTTGACCCAGTGTCAGGATAACGTGACTTGGTGTGATAAACAGTGGTATCATGCATCATGTCTATAGCGTGATACAGCACTATACCTGCTGTCTCAAACAGACATTGACTCCAAAAACAAGAGGGCCATTATGGCCCTGGATCGTTCACCTGGTATCATTAGGCTATGTAAAATCAAGTGACCCCTGGTGCAGGGCCAATTTTGACCCCTGGGGGCCATGATTTGAACAAACTTGGTAGAGGTCTATTAGCCCATGTTACATACCAAATATCCAAATTCCAGGCCTTGTGGTTTCTGAGAAGAAGATTTTTCAATTTTTTTCCTATATTAGTCTATGTTAAATCAAGTGACCCCTATGGCTGAGCCAAATTTCACCCCAAGGCCATGATTTGAACAAACTTGGTAGAGGTCCACTAGACAATGCTACACACCAATTTAGTTTGTCCAAATATCTAAGCTCTAGGCCTTGTGGTTTCTGAGAAGAAGATTTTTCAAGTTTTTTCCTATATTAGCCTATGTAAAATCAGGTGACCCCTTTGGCGGGGCCAAATTTGACTCCAAGGCCATGTTTTGAACATACTTGGTAGTGATCTACTAGACAATGCTGCACAGCAAATATCTAAACTCCAGGCCTTTTGGTTTCTGAGAAGATTTTTCAAGTTTTATTCTATATAATAGCCTATGTTAAATAAAGTGACTCCTGGGGCAGGGCCAATTTTGACCCCAGGGTCATGATTTGAACAAACTTGGTAGAGATCCACTAGACAATGCTACACACCAAATATCTTAGCTCTAGGCATTTTGGTTTCAAAGAAGAAGATGTTTTAAGATTTCACTTTTAAAAATCTATTTTTAGCTCATGTGACCTAATTACTCAACAGACCGGAACCATTTGAACAATTTTTATAGGGGATCACCTTAGGAAAATCCTTGCAAAGTTTGACCACTTTCCCATTAGTAGTTTCAGAGAAGAAGATTTTTAAGTAAATTAATGACGACTGACGACTCATGACAACGAACACTGGTCAAAGGCTGGTCCCAAAAGCTCACCATGGCACTTTGTGCCAGGTGGGCTTAACGCTTTCCCTCATAGAGGACACCATGAAAAGACCTATGCAAACAACATAAAACCAGATCAGCCTGCAGGTAAGGTTTTATGCTGTTCGCTGCTCCTCAGTGGTCTGGAAATGAGGACTTTATAATTAAAGTTGGTAAGGTTTAACTGTGGTTTTCTGCAGATCAGGCTTTATGTGGTACCTACTGAGTGCGTCAAAATGAGTCTATATGAGGGAAAGGGTTAAAAATTGCATCTAGATAGTATTATTGTATACTAGTCTATAATGAAGGATGTAGGGCTGAAATGGTTACTCAGGTACCTGCAGGTTCAATGGTTAAAAAATTACTAGCACCTGGGTATAAAATTATTACCCGGTACCAAATGTCGGCCTTTTATGATACCTCATGAACTTCTGATCTTTATAACACACACATATATATATATGAAATAAGCCAATTCACAATGACATCCTTTAACATTATTCCACACTCTTATAAGGAACTATCATCACACGCTTCAAGATGAACGTATTTTAGGTGTACAAAGTCCATATCCTATTGAAATGTTACCATTTTCTTGACTTTCTGGAAGAAAAAACCTAGAGGTACATAGAAATGTTTGCTAGTTAAACAGCATGAATTTAAAGATATTTTCAGATGGGAAGATGTCAATGAATGGACCCTGATAAAGAAGAGAACTGAAAATACCCCTTTGTATAAGCAAGCCTGGTTATCTTCCTTACAGAAAATTCTCCCATCTTTTTTTTTTTTTTTTTTTACATCTTCTGGAAAATTACTGATTTATCATTTAGACATATCTGAATATATAAGTGTCCTAAGTATACAGTATAAAGTCTGAGATCAGCCTCCCATCCTTGCTGCCATTAAAATAATTTCAGGGTGGGTAGGTGGGGAAATACCTTGCCTCTTTTGGAAAATTAGCCTCTACCCAAGGACATGCAGGCCATCATTTTAACCACCTGGTTAGAGAACTAGCACAACAGCAAAGGTGCAGCCACTTCAAGTGGGGTTTATTCTACTTGCCCTTCAACTAAGGTGGACCTTTAACAAAGGTTTCCCAGATGAAGATGATCCGAGGTTTGCTGGCAGGGACTCAGCCATTACAGGAAGCACCAAACAAGGCATATTAATTGCAATTTATCTCTGATGGTGATGGCTTTACTTTTTGTCTTTAAATTTACAAGCATTTACCTGACCGTTAATCAATTTTCTAATTTTTTTTTTCTCTTTCCTACTATTATTATTATCTTTTCCTTCTTCTGAGTGCAAGCCTGAGTTTTCAAACATGGAAGGTTAAAGGACCACATATCACAGGTTGTGCGCACCAGAGAGCTTTTAGATCAGCCCTCCTATAGAAACAATAATAACACTTTCAAAGCCAGAATTGGTTATTTCAGTAAAGGCCATACAATACATCTAGATGTACATCTATGTAGATGCAGTTTGATAATTAAAGTATTTCAATCTGAATTGATTTCACAATAGTTCAATGCAGAAATTGACTAAAGCTGGGCCAAGATCATAGCCTGGCCACAGAACAATATCAAATATTTTCTGCTACAAAATTCTTCTTTGTCTAGTGGCTAGACTAGAATTGCTATTGTAGACCAATTATTATCTATCGTCGGAGGTCCTAACTCATGGTGCCCCTGCCAAAAAAACACTACCTTTAAGTTTCTTGTTTTTATCATAGTCTTGCAAGATTTCATCACATGCGCAATTTCAGTTATAAATTAGATGATTTTTGTAGGAAAATGTGTCATTCAAACAGATAAGATTTTGCAAATTTTATCTAACACCACTCTTTTATGTGTTTTTCATATTACAAAATGATTTCCATGCAGAATGGCCCTTTCATGGTCAATTTATTAAAATAAAAGAATCTCTGAAATTCTATCTGCTGTGTTTACATTGTCATAAATGGAAGTCATTTGTGTACAATTTGCAACTATTATGACTTCTTTACAGGTGCGGAGATAGGATAAAACCAAAATGATGGCATGATTTTTTACTACTAATGCATTAAATTTTATTTTAGAGTTAATAATCATTTATATAAAAAATATTTTTTTAAATCAACGTTAACTGGCGAAAAAAAAAGGTGTTTTTTTCCACTAACATTGCCAAAAAAAATAGGGTCGGTA
>CM037788.1:38266122-38316122 GCA_021229015.1 Solen grandis | reverse complement strand
AAATACGATGAATTAATATCATGTTTTTCTACCGCGATCTTTGGAGAGGATTCGCAACTCTTTTGGGCTTGAAAGACTGGATCAGATGATGCCAGTGGGATCGACTCAAACGGATCTACTCCTATGTCACAAATTCTCTGCACGTTGCAGATTTTATCTTCAGTAGTTTGCCTTTCGTGTCCTTGTTTCATACAAGGTGACAGTTCCGGAATGGTATGCAGTGTGGATTTGAGTGACAGTTTGGGACACGCGCTGTCCGACAGTCGGCTATATCTCTGTGCCCTTTTGATGACGTTGCTCGAACCATCGCTCGATCTCCTTGTCTCATGACAACGGTGTTGTACTACTAGGAAACTTTTCTGAAAGTCCATCAAACACTTCCGGGAAGTCTTGACGTGAGCGCCCTACATTTTTGGTGACAAAATTTCGTATGTCCCTCCATATGTTTTCACTGGTCTCATTTAGATTTGCAAATGCATTGCTGATCTCATCTCTCCAAGTGTTGTTCCATTCAGCACTGGCGGATTCGATCAGTCGTGCTGGTGACCAAAGTTCTCTATTCTCTAACTGTATTGGACGCATCTTTCTTTCGGAGACTTAAGCTGTGGATGCCTTATGAATTGCTGAAACCTTAATACAAAGCAAATCACCGTTCCAATGGCGCATTCAAATTCAGAATCTTACTTTATACTACTCTTAATGTTTCCAATTAGCAAGATTGACCAAACATCAGATGAAAGCGCCTCCTCCGCGACATCAGCCAACGGGAAACTACATTCACTGACCACCTACTCACATCTGGAAATGGGTATTACAACTTCTCGGCACTTGAACAAGCTTTTCCTCTCATGTAAGATGCAGCTGATATATGTATGTAGCTTACAATATCGATGCAAATATCATATATACGAGAAACATATTAATGTTTAAGTAATATTTTGCCCTGATCTATTTTTGTTAACTCAATTAAATATTATCGCACAGAAAATTTTGTTCTTGCATGGTATATAAAATTTTTTTTTTTAATTTACTGAACAATAAGTTATGATCTAACAGCTGATAACGAACGTATTCTACTTGTCATTTCTAGATAATGTGATAACATGGTCAGTTTTAGTAATTAATTTTTTAAAAATCATTTTCTCTCTTATTGTTTTCATGATATGATGTCGACTGTATCAACATCCAAGTCAACATTAGGTTTATATGTGTAGAAATCTACAGCGCCCTTTTCATTCTGTATCATTAAGTGGCATTTCTCCAATTCATTGCGTGGAAAGTGACACTTGAGTTTGACTACATCACTAAAATCATAAATACACAATAAAACTACATCGAAACATCTTTTTGCCACTATATAGACCTAGTGATAAAATCACTATGCCTACTTATTAGTAATAATAAAAAGGTCGTCTCCGCCGCTAGAAGTTCTTTCTTTTCTGATAGTGCGATATACAACCCAATTTTGATTTTATAAATTCTTTCTTTATTCAACTTAACAAATAAATGAATGTTTTATCCAATTAGAGTTCCTATAAAATGAATATTCAATTATCTCCGCAAATGCCGTATCAAGAAAAAACTTTGAAATCCAGCCAATACGCTTTTGGGCAAGAAGATTGTTGAAGTTTTCACATTTTTTACATTTTTCCCCTTTAGTTGCCTTGGCAACCAGATTTCTCAAGTGTTTGGGAGATGACAACCTGACGGACATTCTTGTAGTTTTATGAGAATTGGCCTAGTAGTTTAGGAACAGATGGCGTTTTAAGTAAAGTGTTGACGACGGACTACGGACATTCATCGGCCACAATAGCTCACCATTGAGCAAGCATTTGCAATAATCCTAAAAGCTTGCGAATTCCTTCATCAAACTCAAAACAATATGAAATTCATTCTTTGTGGTTACGCCGATTCATTGGAATCACCTTTCTGAAAGATGCATTGAAGAGTCACCATGAATAATAGCGCCGAGCTTTCTCTTCCGTGGTGTAAAACTCAGTATTGGGCTATACATCGTATAATATTCAGATTCAGAAAAGTGTACTTAGGGCGAATGAACCCGAATCTGAAAGTTAGATCTATTACCATAAAAAGGCGGAGTCCTTTCATTTATTCATATATAGGAGCTGCTCGGGAAAATTGGAGAAATTGGAATTCTCTTTTTTTTTTTTAAAAAAAAAAAGAGGGGGGTGTAAAGGAATCTTGGTCTCCATATTAGGAGCCATTGAAAACCTTGTTGTACATTTTACTTTAAACTGAATAGTTTTTTTTCTCTTTGATTGGCAGGAAAAGGATATATTTATTTTGTATAGGTTGGTTAATTGTTTTGAATATAATAGTTTAAATGTTTAACCACTTTTTACATTGGGTTCCTAACATTGGTTCCATTCTGTTTCGCAAAATACAATAACACACCCTATTGCACCAACGGTTTCAATTTATTTACGATCTCGACAGATCCCGTGTTCTTAGTAATATCTAAAACCGTTGGTGCAATAGGGGTGTGTTATTGTATTTTGCGAAACAGAATGGAACCAAAGTTAGGAAACCCAATGGATTTGGTCAAATCAAAAGGTACGTACAGTGGTCGCCCGTCCAGACACGTGGGTTTTCTCCGGACTCTACGGTTTCCTCCCACAATGACCACATACGCCGCCACCAGAGCCATCGAGAGTGATAAATAAAGTTGTCATAACTTATTTCTACATCGATGTTTAAACTTTTTAAAAGTACGTCTAAAATCTCAACGTCAAAAGCAAGTTGCAAATCGTATTCTGTATGTAACCATCTTACATTTTCAGCAATGGCTACCGATGTATATGAGGAGCATGGATAATTTCAGTTTCCGGTACAGAAATAATTTGCTACCAGTTCCAACACAGTTCTTTGGCTCAGCTGCCACCATTTACGTACAGTAAATTGTTAAATATGGACTTAAATTCAGGTTTGGATTTGCTACAGGTTTTTGACGTTTACTGAAAAGACGTAGCGAATGCCAAGATAAGTAAAATATCAGAATAATGAACATAAAATGTGGAAAAGTGCATATGCAGAGTCGTGTCAGGCAAACTCTAGGCAAGGCAGATATCAGATCGACAGATCCTCTCGTATCGCGGCCAGATATCAAACCCCCAGGGCAGATGCTCTAACCACTTAGCCACCGGAACCGGAAGACAGATAGTAGCCTGGGTTTAAATTTCGAACGTTTTGAGTTCGAATCTAATTACTTGATAAGTTGACTTAATTCCAAAGTGTACTGTTGTTGTTGTATTGGGGTTTACCGTCGCTGCGATGGTATTTCAATCATATAGCGACGTCCAGCTAATTACAGGTAGAGGAAGACCCCGACTACACAGAGGTACCCGGGTAGAACCACAGACCTACCGCAAGCCAGCTGGAAGGCTTCCTCACATGAAAAATTCCGAAGTCCTTACCGGGATTCGAACCCACAGCGGTGAGGGGCTGAGAGATTTGTAGTCCACAATTGTAACAGCTCGGCCACGGGCTGAGCGAGTGTTAAGTCAGCCACTTTACCCTCTCGGCGTGTACTGAATAGCAAAATATATGGATGAGGTCATTCATAATCATACCAAGCTGAATTAATACATGTATGTGTCTGTTTCTAAATGGACAAATCAGCTGAGTAATTTTCTACATGTGTAACCATGTTGTTAATACTATATATATATATATATTCAAAGGAAACAATATGGTAGAATCATACAGTAACCTTGCAAGACTGAAACCACAAAACAGTGTACGCATTTGAGATATGTCTTGTTATGTTAGAAGAATGATATAGGTTGTCAGACGTATCACCCCAAAGCCGTTTCCTTCCAAGACGTTTCATCCCCAATTTGGGGGTGGGGTGTGTGAAACGTCCTGTATTTGAGTATATAACAGGTCGTTTCCTCCCCTTTTTTTTTAAACGATTTAATTTTTTTTATGTTGTCTTTACTAAAAAATTAAAAATTTGATCAATAATTACATTTAATTTGAGTGCAAAAGTGTGATTAATTAACTTTGTTGTCAATTAATGTGTTTGTGTTTCTGTTTTTATTTACATTTGAAGGCACCCACTTTGATGTAATTGATTATATTTGCTTTAATGATATGAATAATAAAGGTGTAAGAAAGTGCGGTCTAGAGTAAAAAAAAAAGTTTGGAAAAAAAATTCAGTGATATATATGAATTTCAGATGTCAGCTCAAGTTCTTGCACAATTCCTTTATGGCATTTTAAGGTTGGCATCTTCAATATCATAGAAATAATACAACAAAATAAAAGCATTCATTTTTTATTAAAATTTTTACATAACAAGTATACAAATATTAGTAAAAATATCCAACAAAATTTATATGACTTGACTGCTTTTTCTATAAAAAAAAAAAAAGAACTATAATTGAAAATGATGAATACACCCAGATACCAATTTGTCACAGTTACTGTTATCATGTCAAACAGTCTTGATAAAATTGAAGGGTAAAAATAACAAGAGGGCCAATATGGCCCTGAATCGCACACCTGAAAAATATTGCCCTCAATGCCAATTATTGTATTATGTGTCATACTGAATATATAATTCAAGCAGAAGTGCAGCAAGATCATCTAAATACAAAAACTGTAAATGCCATCTAAATTTTAAAGGTCATAGCTCTAATAAGTCAATATAAAATCACATGACCCCATGGGTGGGGTAAATTTTGACACCTGGGCCATGATTTGAATAAATTTGGTAGATGTTCACTAGGCCATGTTACACACCAAATATCTAAACTCTAGGCCTTGTGGTTTCTGACAAGAAGATGTTTCTAGCTTTTCCTAAATAAGTCTATATAAAATCAAGTGACCCTAAGGGTGGGGCCAATTTTGACCCCAGGGCCATGATTTGAACAAACTTAGTAGAGGTCTACAAGGCCATGTTACACACCAAATATCTTAACTCTAGGCCTTGTGGTTTTTAACTAGAAGATTTTTCTAGTTTTTCCAATATAATTCTATATAAAATCATGTGACCCCTGGGGCAGGGCCAATTTTAACCCCAGGGCCATGATTTGAACAACCTTGGTAAAGGTCCATAAGACAATGCCAGACACCAAATATCTTATTTCTATCCCTGTGGTTTCGGAAATGACAATTACTATTTGAGTTTTACCGTCGCTTCGACAGTATTTCAGTCAAACAGCAACGTCCAGCTAATTACAGGTGGAGGAAGACCCCGAATGCACGAAGACATCCGGGTAGAACCATCGACCTACCGCAAGCCAGCTGGAAGGCTTCCTCACATGAAAATCCAAAGACCCTGCCGGGTTTCAAACTCACGCCGTGAGGGGCTGAGTGAGTTCTAAAGTCAGCGACTTTACCCTCTCGGCCACGGAGGCCCCCGTGGTTTCGGAAAAGAATTTTTAAACATTTCATTTTAAAAATCCTTTTTAGCTCCTGTGACCCTGATATTCAACAAACCGGAACCATTTAAACAACTTTAGTAGAGCTTCATGCAAGGAACATCACAGGCAATTTCCATCCAATTTGGCCCAGTGGTTTAGGAGGACATGTTATTTAAAGAAATTGTTGACGCTGGATGCACGCACACACGGACGATGGATGACGGACAAAAGGGGATCACAATAGCTCACCATGAGTACGTTGTGCTCAGGTGAGCTAAATACACTCAAAAATCAGGTAGAGCTCTGAAACACTTATACATACATGGCCATTAAAAATATTTAAGAAATATGAAAAAAATAAAGCTGATCATATCATGCCAAGGATATTTGCAACTACTATTGGTACTTATACATGCTGTGAAGTTATATCAAAATCTGACCAACAGTAGCTGAGAAAAAGAGAAGATAAAATATATTCAAGAAAAATGGCAAGGGGGGAGGGGGCAGGAATAACTCAAAATTGAAGCAAGCATGACGTGCCTACAATATGAGCAAGGAGACTTGGTATTTAAAATTAAAAATTAAGTATTTACTTATTTATATTGTGAAGTTAAAACAAAATCAGGCCATTGGTAGCCAAAATACAGTGTGGACAAAAATAAATTCAATAAATATGACAAAGGTCATAACTTATTAAAAATCCAACTGATGAAGACATGCAAATATTATACACAACTTGTCTTTGTACTTATATTATGCTATGAAGTTAAATCAAAATCTGGTTACGGGTAGCCGAAAAATAGTGCAGACAAAATATAATTAAGAAATATAGCCACTACAGGGCCATAACTCATTTAAAATCTATCAAATTATGATGTGCCAAAGATATGCGCAACTAGGCTTGGTAATTATTATTACTGTGAAGTTAAATCTAAATCCAACCTAAGGTAGCTGAGAAATAGTGCAGACAAAATACATTTAAGAAATATAGCAAAGGGCCATAACTAATTGAAAATCAAGCAAATCATGATGTGCCAATGATATGCGCAACAAGGCTTGGTACTTATCAATCTTATAAAGTTTGATCAATATCCGAACAAAGGTAGCCGAGAAATAGGGCGGACAATTCTGGTCTACAGACCGACAAACAATCCAATTGACGGATTTGACTGCAATATAGCCCCCATATACTTAGTATCTGCGGGTATGATAATTTAAACTTATATCAAAGACATATTTGACCATCGTCAAAAACTCATGATATATATTCTGTTAACACTTCAGTTATAAGAAACAAATTGAGTGAACATGGGTTTTCGACAATGATATTTGACCAGTTATGATAAACATTATCAAAATGATAATCATATTATTAATCAAGGACAGTAGAAATAACAAGAGCACAGCATGCCAATGCCAACACTACTCTGTTTTTCTTTAAAAAGGAGAAGATAAATTTGGTCATAATGGACATAAAAGTTATGGCCCTTGGTGAGAATGTAGCCCTTGAGATAGCGAACAAGTATGTGAAGTTTGATGATAGTAGTTTTAAATGTTTTGAAGTTATTGCCAAGGTTAAAGTTATTCACTAAGACTACGCTAATGATGATGACGACATAAGATGGAAGTTTACACCTTGACTCTTTTCCTTTGAAAACAGCCAAGCTAAAAACTGCACAGAATTACTCAGAGTTAGTTTTTCATAATCTAGTTATTTCATAATAACAAGTTATATATGTGTCATGTAATAACCATATTGTTTGTAATATAATGTTGTGCTTGAGTTTACCAATGCTGTGACAGAATTTCAGTCATAAAGCGACGCTTAACTTGGAAGACCACAAGGGCCAGCTGGAAGGCTTCCTCACATTAAAAATCTGTGTGACCCTGCCAGGGCTCAAACTTACATTGGTGAGGGCCTATGTGATAGTAGGTCAGAGACTATAGCAATTTTGCGGCAAGGTGGGCTAAAAGATGTGTTTGTAAAAAGAAAATGCCCTGTCTGAACCAAACATCTTATGGCCCCACACCAAAGGGCCTGATGTCAACTGAAAAGCATTTATTGGTGGAGTAAGTCAAATATCAAATATTTATCCCATATAGTAAATGGATAATGTTCTGGACAAAAAATTCACTAACAAAAATTAAGGGAGATAAATAAAAAAGTAGGAGAAGAGTCAGGCAGAGTCCTTTTCTTGGTCACTGAACTTTTTTTTTTTATATTTTGAATCTTTTTGAATTCCATTCAATACCTTGTAAAATTTATGAGTTATGTTTTGGACCATAATTGATAATAAAATAAATGGTGATAATTAAAAAAACTGGAACAGTAAAGTTATGGTTCTTAGACACTGCACTGCTCTTTCTCGCCATCTTTTTATACTTCAAGTCCTTTGTTTTAAGTTTCTAGGTTATGCTCCCAACAGTACTTAATAATAAGATGGCCATGATGGCCCTAAATCGCTCACCTGAATTCAACTGCTAGAGAGACAAGAGGGCCAAGATGGCCCTGTGTCGCTCACCTGAGTAAGATGGCTGTATTAGGCATAATGACAAAAAATCTGGCATCTAAAAGTGTTTTTCTAACATTTGACTAAGTGACCTACATATTGATCCTACCTGAATGATGACTGCACTCAACTGGGAATTCATGCAGTCATCATTCATATTAAGTTTAATGAAGACTGGGACAAAAATGTAGGCAAAACTGTGGCTTCAGAGAGTTCACAAGGTTTTTCTTAGATTTGACCTGGTGACCTAGGTTTTAATCCCACATGTCCCAATTTCAAACTCCTGCAAGATATCATGTAGACAAACATCCTGACCAAAATTTATGAAGATTGGGCCAAAACTGTGGTCTGTAGAGTGTTCACAAGGTTTTTCTAAGATTTGACCTGGTGACCTAGTTTTTGACCCCACATTACCCATTTTCGAACTCATCCAAGATATCATGAAGACAAACACCCTGACCATTTTTCATGAAGATTGGGCTAAAACTGTGGCCTCTTGATTATGGCAAATATTAAAATTGTCCACAGACAGACAGACAAAATTGTCCACAGACAGATAGACAAACAGAAAGACAGGACAACAAGATGTGTTCCTTGTTCCTTGGAACACATTTATTGTCTGCTGAAAGAAGCATAATAAAAACAAGAGGGCCATGATGGCCCTGGATCGCTCACCTGAGTACCATTGCTACAACTGATTACAAGGTTTTTAAACAGACAAGAATTCTGATATAACTCAATCTTAAACATTTTAGCCCTGACAATACTACACACCAAATATATAAGCACTGGGCCTTATGGTTTCAGAGGAGAAGACTTAGTGCGGAGTCATTTATCTCCAAAGGGCCACCATTTTGAAAATCTTGATAATGAACCATTAGATGATGCTACATACCAAATATCTAAGCTCTAGGCCTAATGGATTCATAGAAGAAGATTTTTAAAGATTTTCCTATATAACTCTATGTTAAACAAGTGACCCCTGGTGCGGGGGCATTTATCACCATAGGGCTATGATTTGTACAATCTTGGTAATGAACCATAAGATGATGCTACATACCAAATATCTAAGCTCTAGGCCTAATGGATTCATAGAAGAAGATTTTTAAAGATTTTCCTATATAACTCTATGTAAAACAAGTGACCCCTGGTGCGGGGTCATTTATCATCGTAGGGCTATGATTTGTACAATCTTGGTAATGGCCCATAAGATGATGCTACATACCAAATATCTAAGCTCTAGGCCTAATGGATTCATAGAAGAAGATTTTTAAAGTGTTTTCTATATAACTCTATGTAAAACAAGTGACCCATGGTGCGGGGTCATTTATCACCATAGGGTCATGATTTGTACAATCTTGGTAATGAACCATAAGATGATGCTTCATACCAAATATCTAATCTCTAGGCCTTATGGATTCATAGAAGAAGATTTTTAAACATTTTCCTATATAACTCTATGTAAAACAAGTGACCCCTGGTGCGGGGGCATTTATCACCGTAGGGCTATGATTTGTACAATCTTGGTAATGAACCATAAGATGATGCTACATACCAAATATCTAATCTCTAGGCCTTACGGATTCATAGAAGAAGATTTTTAAAGCTTTTCCTATATAACTCTATGTAAAACAAGTGACCCCTATTGCGGGGGCATTTATCACCGTTTGGCTATGATTTGAACAATCTTGGTAATGAACCATTAGATGATGCTACATATGAAATATCTAAGCTCTAGGCCTTATGGATTCATAGAAGAAGATTTTTAAAGTTTTTCCTATATAAATCTATGTTAAACAAGTGACCCCTGGTGCGGGGGCATTTATCACCATAGGGCTATGATTTGAACAATCTTGGTAATGAACCATAAGATGATGCTACATACCAAATATCTAAGCTTAGGCCTTGATTTAAAGATTTTAAAGTTTTTTTATCACCGTAGGGCTATGATTTGTACAATCTTGGTAATGGCCCATAAGATGATGCTACATACCAAATATCTAAGCTATAGGCCTTGCAGTTTTGCAGAAGAAGATTTTCAAAGTTTGCATTTTTAAAATCTATTTTTAGCTCCTGTGACCTACTTTTTTAACCAATCTGAATAATTTGTACAACTTTGATAGAGGGCATCATAAGGATGATTCCTGTGAAGTTTGGTCAAAATCCCTTCAGCAGTTCATGAGGAGATGTTGTTTAAAGCAAATTGTTGACGACGGACGGACGCACGCACGCACGCACGCACGGACGACGGACGACGGACGACGGACAAAAGGCGATCACAATAGCTCAGCATGAGCACGTTGTGCTCAGGTGAGCTAAAAAGTGTGACAGACACACAGATGTACAGACAGACAATGGAGGTGACATAAAAACAAAATGCCCCCTGACCTATTAATTCAGAGGCATAAAAAACGACCATTAAATCTGGCAATTTATTGTAACAAAATTCTATGCTTGCAGTCAAGCAAAAAACATTTTAAAATCAATAAACTTTGAGGAAATAACCAAATATTAATTATAAAGAATAAATTTAAGAAATCTCAACTATTGTAATCATGGCATGAAAAATGCTCTTTAAAACACATTAGGGAAATATTCTAATGCATTTTTGGTCACTCAAACAGGAATGGGAAAAGTCTTGATTAAGTCTCTGATCAGCACACTTGGATGCAAATATCACAGATCTAAAACAGATTTAATAAAATTGAACAAAGAGCTAAAAGCTTTAAAACTTCTTAAACAAGAGTTGTCTGTAATACAACATGCTTGACTACTCTGTCGCTATTAGCTTAGCCAAATTTGGTTGTATGCAAAACTTAAACCAACATTTCCTAAGTTCAAAAAGGAGCTATAATTACAATAAATTCAGTCCATAGTTATCTAACTTGATGACCCTGAATACATTTATGAAGTTTTTCAGACAATCTCATAACCAATTGTTGAGATATAAGCATGATAGTATGTTGCATGCAAAACTTTAACCAAGATTTCTAAATCCAAAAAGGGCCATACTTTGTGTTGAATTTAGTCAAGAGTTATCCACCTTAGTTGTTGATGCCCCCTGAACACCTTCATAAACTTGCTTGCATGCAAAACTTCAATCAATTTTATTGCATGCAAAACTTAATACAAGTGGCCACAATATGCAGTAAATCCACTCAGGAAAGATCTGTCTCAATAGTCTGATACCACTAACTTGTTCATGAAGTTTCAAATTATTCAAATGCCATGTTACTAAGATATAAGCATGAAAGTACTTTGCATGAAAAACTTTTACTAAGTTCTTAGTCCTAAGTTTACTAAGGCCATAATTTGTAAAAAATTCAGTCAAGAATTAAATATCTACCTAGGTTGTCTGCTGCTCCTGAACATACTCATACACCATCAAGTGAATACCATGAATATTTAATGAGGTATACGCCTGACTGTGGGTTGCATGCAAAACTTTAACCAAGCTCTGTGAAGCAAGGGTATACTTAAATGTTTAAGATATAAAAAATACTATTCTTAAAGCTTAAGCTTTAAACAGTTTTTTTTAACTTTGCTTTAAATCACATTGGGTGTAATATCATAGAATAAGATAAAAGAGCATATATCATAAAAAAAACATGGCAACCAGTATGAATATCAAACAAGTAAAAAATTACTAATGTGTACTGGCTTCAGTACATCAATAAAAGTTTGAAAAACAGGAAAATAACTTACCTTCATTGAAACGAATAAACAATTAAAAAACAAGAGGGCCAAGATGGCCCTGAAGCGCTCACCTGAGAAACATGCCTTCATTGCATATTATAGTACATGTATAAGGAGTCATACTGAATACATAATCCATGCAGAATTACAGCAAGACCATCTAAATTCCACACAAGAAGATTTTTCTAGTTTTTCATATACATGTATAATTAAGTCTATGTAAAATCAAGTGACTCCTAAGGCAGGGTTAATTTTGACCCCAGAGCCATAGTTTGAATAAACTGGGTAGAAGTCTACTAGGCCATGTCACAAACCAAATATCTAATCTCCAGGCCTTGTGGTTTCCGACACAAAGATTTTTGAATTTTTTCCGATATAAGTATGTAAAATCCAGGGACCCCTGGAGCGGGGTCAGTTTTGACCACAGGGCCATAATTTGATCAACCTTGGTAGAGGTCCATTAGACTATGCAAGACACCAAATATCTAAGCTCTAGGCCTGGTGATTTCAGAGAAGAAGATTTTTAAATATTTCATTTTAAAAATCTATTTTTTGCTCCTGTGACCCAAATATGCAATGGACCAGAACCATTTGAACAATTTTGGAAGAGCAGCACCCAAAGAATATTCCTGTAAAGTTTCATCAAAATTGGCCCAGTGGTTAAAGAAGAGATGTTGTTAAAAGAAAAAAGTTGACGCTGGATGCACACATGGACGACAGACGCTGGACAAAGGGCGATCACAATAGCCCACCATGAGCACGTTGTGCTCAGATGAGCTAAAAACAATACCTGCATAAAATTTTCATTTGATCTGAGAACATTCAAACCAGCAAATTTAAGTCTTATCCTGGTCTACACGATGTTAGATGGGGTTCTGCTTATGGTGATTTTGCCAAGGACAGTTTCCTAGTTATAATTCAATATCAATATTTTTTTTGGAAAAAATACTGCAAATCCACATAAATTCAATGACCAAGATAAAAGCATGTACATGTACACATAAATAGAAATCACTGTTACCCTACCACATTTACCTTCATAACTCCCATGTTTGGTTGCTGCTTTATATTTAGGAGGGGTTTCTGGTTAAATATGTTTTTGACTCTTTTGATTTCGCCATATTTTATTAGGTTTTGTGTGATGTTTGTATGACCAACATTGCATCTGAAGCAATACAGCTTTTATACAACATCTAACTAAATAAAGCAAAAAAAATGTTCACTTAATTTTCTGTAGTTCTAACAAATCATTTACACACACAATGACATAATCAGTATTTTCAGTTTATGATATATTTATCAAATATCATATTTGACAAAAGCACCACTAAGGCAGAGCAATGTATGCCTGAAGGTAATATTCATATCAGAGCATCATAGCACAAAGTAATATTTTTAATATGGGGAAGTAGTTTTGTTTTTGTTGCAAATGTCACGGATGAAGATCTTTTAGAAATGTGGAGAATAAAATATATACTGGTAACATGTTTTGTTCTCAATAATAACTCCATTTTCAGCATGATAGTGGACTGTTACCAAAATCAATCTTGACCTGTATTTTGATATTATATACTTGCAAACCAAATAAATGTTAAATACTAAATACTCTTGTCAAATGATTACATTACACAATATTGCGGTCAGACAGTCATAACTGAAGTAAAAACTGTGCTGACATATAACAATATTGTCCTTTGTTACAATCCATTTACACATAGTTGAAGTTCAAAGTTCACTCAACTGGAACAAAGGGCTAGATATTGTAAAAACCACTCAACTGGAACAAAGGGCTAGATATTGTAAAAACAGTGTTTACATTTCCTTTGTTCTAATCAATCTATACACAAGTAATAAAAAACTGTTAAACACGGTGTAGATCCATTAAAATATGTCCCACATTAACATGAAAGCTAAAATAATGTGGTTTAATATTGGTCCTTTGTGGATTGTTTTACTGACTCCGGGTCCAGTATAATACAGCATCTAAATCCAGACCCCAAAAATATGGTTATAATGGAACTGTACTGTACTGTACATATATTTTATATATGAAATAGAATGATAATTTATGGTCAAAATTTAACTGATTAACACAAGGAAAACTTCCCATCACAAACTATTAAAAAAACATAATACACACGTAAGAGTAAGACACACATGTAAAAAACAGTATAACGTTAAATTACTTAAAATGTCTTGCAAAAATATTCTGAACATTTCTGGAAAAGAAATTAAACATATTTTAGTAAAACAAGAATATCACACAGCATGTTTTGTCTAATTCTACAGATGATGTCTATACAATTATTACATTCGAAAATCATATCCTGATTTCTCTTTAAGCACATTTATTTCTTCTATACAGTTATGTAAATTTTATATCTTCCGTACAACTGTGTACATTTTATTTCTAAATAAGTACATTTTTTTCTAAAATACTGTACTATCATGTAAATTTCATTTTTTTCTGTACTATCAAGCACATTTTCATTTATCATCTGTACAATTAAGTACATCTGAAGTACAATCAAGTACATGTTTTTCTCAAGTACTATACTACTATGTAAATTTCATATTTTCTGTAGGTATCACACACATTTTATTTCTGCTGTTCAGAAATGTAAACTTTAATTCCTCTGTATATTTAAGTACACTTTATTTCTGAAGAACAATATCCAGACATGGAATGTTGTAGAATGTTGCCTGTAAATGATTCCCTGAATAATTTCAGAGATTATAAACAGTAAACAAAAACACTATTGCTCATATGCAATAAAAATGGTGTATTAAGAAATCATTGGCAAAGCTTTCTCTTTCTGAGAATGAAAAAAAAATGTATGTTTGTTTTTCAAATGAACATATTATCCAAAGAAGCTGATTTTCTTGACAGTAAAATCTCCAGTTACACATTAATTGTTTATAGAGAACAGGATCCCATGCTGGACTCTGTGACTATTTTGTGACTTCTGTATTTCAGAGTTAGTTTTGTCCCTAGTTCTTGGCTCCTCCTCTGTAATACCCCCAGTCCTGTCCTCAATCTCGCTTGAGATCTCTTTGTTTCCACTGACTTCATCACTATGACAAAGGCTGTCTTTCAAAACTGGACTCAACCTACTTCCCTGGGAGCCTGGGGCACACTGACCACACCTGGCCCCATCCGTGTCATCATCTACTTTATTTACCTGAGTTAGTGCTGGGTACTTTGTTGTGAACTGAGATGAAGAGTCAAAAGAATTCATCGCTGAGCTAAAAGAATCACTCCAGGACGACTCAAAGTCTGAATTAAACTCGGAACCCGCTATACCACTGTCGGGATTGATCTCCCCTTGCCTCTTAGATTCCTTTCTCTTTGTTATGTCTACAGAGACAGACTTCAGTGACCGCTCAGCATGGATAAGTACAGCATCTTCCTCGGGTATATCAACACAGGAGAGCTTGAAGTCATTGTATACGCTGAAATATTACAAGAATCTGTGAATAATGAGAAGTTGGAAATAAAAATTAACATTCTTAAAGTCATCTCATACAAGACTATAAAATCCCTGATGAAGGTCTAATGAAAGAGCAAAGAGAGTTAGAGAATAAATTTGACTTTTTACTACCTGTTGTTGGGGTTTGTGCCATATCCCCTTTTTAGTTCTCTTGTCTTTAAAATATATAAAATGAAGAAACAATTTCATTATTTTCTTTGTATGTTTTTTTCCCTTGAAAGGAAAGGGCTTGCAATAATACTAACATTTATTGAAATTATAGATGCACTACTTCATAAAACAGTTCCATTTCTTGTCTCCAGCAAAAATAAAAGAAGGTTGATGGTCAGGATTTTTTTTATTCTTTTTTTATGAAATGAAAGGTAAAAAAAAAGAAAGATTTTTTTAAAGGCAGAAAGGTGAAAAAAACTTTAGGGTCGGTAGTTAAACAAGAGGGCCAAGATGGCCCTAAAGACGCTCACCTGAGGACATTTGTGCTGACCAAGTTTGAGGAAAATTGAATCAAAATTGTGGCTCAGTGTGTAACAAGTGTTTTATAAGATTTGACCACAAACCTACTTTTCAATCGTTTTTAGGTCTGTTAGATTAATGATCTACGATAATTCTTGAAATTTCTGAAGAATCGTTACCTACCAACTGAAACCGGAAATGAGGCTGAATAGTTCCTAATTTTTCATTGGTATAACTATTTATAAATAACGACCGAATGTGTTTATTACCAACAATACGATTATCTGTACTTTTCATTTCTTAAAAAACCTTTATTTAATATACAAAAAATAAAATTATATTCTCTAGCCTTTTTATCATTATTTTAATTTAATACTGATTTTAATATAATACGATATCAAGTACGTAATTTCAAACAAAAAGATTCAATCAAGGGCCAAATTTTAACAGTATCTAGTCGTAGATCTCTCAATTAGTAATATTGCAAAAAATTTTTTTGATTGGTCTATATAATTATGTGGTACAGGACCACTAGACAATTTTCACATCAATCTTATAGATTTAAAGCTCTAAGCCTTTTTCCTATGTAACTCTATGTAAACAAGTGACCACTGGTGCGGGGTCATTTATACCGTAAGCTATTTTTGAACAATCTTGGTAACACCATTAAGATTCATACCAAATATCTAAGCTCTGGGCCTTATTGGATTTACAGAAGAAGATTTTTTAAGATTTTCCTATATCTATTGTAAACAAGTGAACCCCTGGTGTGGGGGCTTTATCACCATAGGGCTATGTTTGAACAATCTTGGTAATGAACATTAGATGATGCTACATACCAAATATCTAAGCTCTGGCCTCAATGGAACATGAAATACGAAAGATTTTTAAGATTTACCAATTATAACTATGTAACAAGACCCTGTGGGGGACATTTATCACCGTAAGGCTAGATTTGCAATCTGGTAATGAACCATTAGATATGTCTAATACCATATTCTAAGCTCGGGCCTTAAGGATACATGAAAAGATTTTTAAATTATCCTATATAACTCTATGTAAAACAAGTGACCCCTGGTGCGGGGGCATTTATCACCATAGGGCTATGATTTGACAATCTTGGTAATGGCCCATAAGATGATGCTACATACCAAATATCTAAGCTCTAGGCCTTATGGATTTATAGAAGAAGATTTTTAAAGATTTTCCTATATAACTCTATGTAAAACAAGTGACCCCTGGTGCGGGGGCATTTATCACCATAGGGCTATGATTTGTACAATCTTGGTAATGGCCCATAAGATGATGCTACATACCAAATATCTAAGCTCTAGGCCTTGCAGTTTTGCAGAAGAAGATTTTCAAAGTTTGAGTTTTTAAAATCTATTTTTAGCTCCTGTGACCTACTTTTTCAACCAATCTGAATAATTTGTACAACTTTGATAGAGGGCATCATAAGGATGATTCCTGTGAAGTTTGGTCAAAATCCCTTCAGCGGTTCAGGAGGAGATGTTCTTTAAAGCAAATTGTTGACGACGGACGGACGCACGCACGCACGGACGACGGACGACGGACAAAAGGTGATCACAATAGCTCACCTTGAGCACTTCGTGCTCAGGTGAGCTAAAAAGAGGGTTGGTCGGGCAACAAGAAACAAAACTTTTTTTTTGGGGGGGGGGGTCGGGTGGCCTAAGCATGTTCATATATATAAATCTGAGTTGTCATCCAAATTAATAATAAGGAGTCTAAAGCTTGCTGCTAGATATCTTACCAGGTTTTAATTGTTTTTTACCCATGACTGATTTGTATTATTGAGTAAAATATCCAACCAACAATAGTTCATTCATTTTGAATCTTTTGTCTATATAAGACAGCTACACTGAAGCTTCACTGCAATACCATGTATGATACCATACCCGACATATTAACCTGACTATTGGCTAAACAGTCATAGACTTATATACACAAATCATGCAAACACAAGTGCTACATCAGTACCTTTTATAACAAGTAACCGGTGTTGCATGCAACACATGAGTTCCCTACCTTTGAGATGCATAATTTTTCCGTTACTATAGCAACCAGATTTTTGGTCTGAGAAAAAAAAAAAAAAGTGATGTGCATAATCTGCATACTGCCTTCTATTCATATACCAATTTTCATATTATCATCTTAAATGGTTTTTAAGTTATCACGGGATCCAGATTTCCGGACATCCGGACCGACAGACAGATGGAGGGCAAACCTAAAGTCCCCTTTGGTATAAACACTGGTAGGGGACAATAACTTTGGTACATTACCAACAAGAATCAATGACTTCCTGCTGTCCACATTTGAAACACTTAGCCAACACCTCTTCAATGTAATTCCTCTATATTTTAGACTCGGACTTAATAAATGCACATTTTCAAAACCATGTTTTAAGTTATAAAGCTATCTCTGACTACCAAACTTAAGTACATAATAGCAAAGAAATAACTCAATAAATCATATTTTTTAAATTCATTTTTATTAACCCTTTACCTCACAAATATTCATATGCAAATTTATGACTTGATGAATATTTTTTATACTGGTACTATAAATGGTACATAAAACTGAAGATTTTTCCTTGCAATGCAGACTTTGTAGAATCTGAGCAATTATTATAGAAGCAAACAGAGGAGAATCCCCTGGAAGGAGCTGTCTGATCTGGCTTTGCTATGTTTCCCAATGTGGCAAAATGAGTCTATACATGTTTAACCCTTTCCCTCATAAGACTCATTTTGACGCACTCAATAGGTACAACATAAAGCCTGATCTGCAGAAAACCACAGTTAAACCTTACCAAATTTAATTATAAAGTCCTCATTTCCAGACCACTGAGGAGCAGCGAACAGCATAAAACCTGATCAGCCTGCGAGTGACTCGCAGGCTGATCTGGTTTTATGTTGTTCGCATAGGTCTTTTCATGGTTTCCTCTATGAGGGAAAGGGTTAAGGGTTAAAGAAGACATTGACCAAAGTCCACTTAATAATCATGACTCTCAGGTGCTTGATGAATTAGGGTCGAGGCTCTGTGTTCTCTGATATAAAATGTGTACTTGTGAATTTATGATAATCAAGTAAAAGAATTGCCAATGATTATTCATGAGAGAGAAGGGTTAATCCTGTCAATACAAACTCAAGCAATACCTGTACATAGTTTTTGCATTTCTCTCAGTATCTCAATCATACAAAACAATTCAATAAATATTCATGAGCATCTCCGTAAGTGACAAGAGGATACGTTTTTTCATAAAGATAAAATGTTAACAGAATATTTAATAAATAAAATGTTTCAATCACAACTACAAATCATGTCAGTACAGGACTCAAACTGATTTCCAGTTCACTTCCCCAATTCCTCAGCTTTGTGCTTTTGATACTTGGATAGCTTTATTTGCATATTGAAATTAATTACAGTACAAATTAGACTCCAAAATAGAAATATTGCCTTGATTTGCATAAAATAAATCAATTAACCTCATTTTATTTGCATAATAGAAAGAAATCAAGCACATTCTATTTGCATAAAAGAAATGAATTAACTGTTCCTTGCTCAACATTTTATTCAACCTGAAAATCTTATTCTGCATCAAATCATTCTCATATTTTGTACACATGTGATTTCAGAATAGAAAAAAAAACTTATACACAAAAGAAACAGTCCCTGGATTATACAGCATGCACTAAGAAACATCCTGAAAGGTTATCTCCCCCAATTTAGACCAAACTCATAACCTGCTGATCCCAAAACCTAACCCTGCAAAACACCAACATGTTTCCCTGATATTTATCACATTCTTTCTTTGACCATGACATTGCCAGATATCCAAGTCAGCCTATCACCGGTACATTTTGCCTTAACCCTTTCCCTCATATAGACTCATTTTGACGCACTCTATAGGTACCATATAAAGCCTGATCTGCAGAAAACCACAGTTAAACCTTACCAAATTTAATTATAAAGTCCTCATGCGAGTTACTCGCAGGCTGATCTGGTTTTATGCTGTTCGCATAGGTCTTTTCATGGTGTCCTCTATAAGGGAAAGGGTTAAGCAGTGGGATACAGTACTTGACTGTCATTTCCGCATTTTAATGATACTGATTAGAACTAAAGAGACTTTTCAAATGATCGATAACCAACAAATATAAACTTCTAATATAATGGACATATATGGAGAGAAAAAGAATGAACTGCCAATAAGTACCTTGATGACATTGTAACCTTGGTAGCAACAATGACCTGTGTACATATACAGCTAAATATGCTGATTCAGAGTGTTTCCTTGGAGACTTAAATTAGGAAGAATCATGAAACTGATAACTTTTTAAAAAAACATTTTAGAAATCAGGCACAAATGCATCGATGGCAAAAATCCCTCTATGATCCTACTGGATCTGAAATTTGCAATGCAGTCATATATAATGTTTTCATGATTTAATTTTTTTTTTTTTTTTTTACATTGATAAAAGGGAAACAACTCTTTTTACAGTATATAGACATAACATGCAAGAGTTAGCAGTCCATATCCCTGAAATCGGCACATGCTAGAGTTTCCTGCTAGTAGTGTTAAGGAATAAAACAGAGTAAACTCAAATCATTCAACAGTCTCCTATCTTGAAAGGGGGAAGCAAGCCAACTAGAATCGTAAGCCAAAGGCTAACAAATACGCCCAACATATCCCATTTCCCTACAGGGCTTTTTTCCCTTCTTTATCAGGGGCTATTCACAGGTGCCTCCCATTCTGAAAAAATCTTTTAATTCATGCAGTTTTCCCAAAATTGCATCTTAATCCTGGATTTTTCTTTTCCCTATGAGAAAAGGTCATATTTTCCAAAAAAAAAAAAAACAATATTAAGGCTCCTTCCCCAACATCTGAAACAAGAAAGTCAGTAGAACTGACAGATGCTCCCCGAAAAACGTCATTGTTACAAATAAGGCTAATCCCCATTCCTAAATCATATCTATTCTCCTCATCAGATGAGATGTTTTACCAACTCTAATTTGGAGACTTAGTAACAGTTTACTATTTAATATGATAATACGTGTTACTCATCATCTTTCATTGATTTTTTAAGTTTTATACTACTAAAAATTAAGTCATACATTTCAATGTGTGCTCATATCAAAGAGGTTAACCAACACTCTTGACATATGACTGGATATTTGAAATAGTGTATAATGGCCTAAACAACAATTAGCTGACATGATTATGATTGACATTACTAGCAAATTGAATTTTGTGGGGTTTTGTTTAAATGATATCTCCTGTTAAATTAGGCAAATGACATGAATATCATTCAACAACATGGTAGTAGGGGCCATAACTCTCTTAAAAATTGAGGAACCAGTCACGTCGACGATATGCGTATCTACTCTTGGTAATAAAGCTTCCATAAAGTTTCATTGAATTCAACCATTAGTTCCTGAGAAATATCCGGACAAATCATGCAACATGAACTATAGGCAAAAAGTCAAGGGCCATAACTCTGTGAAAAATTGAGGAACCAAGTCACGCGACGATATGCGTATCTACTCTTGGTGATAAAGCTCCCCATAAAGTTTTCGTTGAATTCAAGCCATTAAATTCCTGAGAAATAGCCGGACAAGATCATGCAATATGTACTATAGGCCAAAAAGTAAAGGGGCCTTAACTCTTTGAAAAATTTAGGAATCGGGTCATGCTGACGATATGTGAATCTCCTATTGGTAATAAAGCTTCCCATAAAGTTTCGTTGAATTCAAGCCGTTAGTTCCTGAGAAATAGTCCGGACAAGGAAAGTGTGACGGACGGACGGACGGACGGACGGACGAAGCGCCGACTATATGCGTCACCTTCGGTGAGCATAAAAAGGCCCGCCCCACCACCCCAAACAACCAGACTCAATGCTTGTAAGCAGTACTAGGTAATAGCTAATTCACATGAATATGGAAATGCAGGGATACAAATAAAAGGCTTATAGATGCACGCATATGCATTTATATGTCCTTATAAAAATACAAGTATCCTTCAACTGTTTTATATGTAAAGGAAACCAAATCAAGATTCAAAGCTACTAGCTATAGTAAGTCAGATTATGTTTTTATTATTTTATTTATTTTTGCATAAAGCTTGAGCAGTCTTAAAGGGGATATATTTGCAAATTCAATAAAAAAAAGGCAAAACAATTTAATGAAAAGGACAATAACTCCGATAACTCCTGTAATAGTTGATTAACCATAATTAATAAAAAGAAACACATCAAATGACGCAAAAGTCAAGAGTTGCCCCAGGCAAGCCAATCTATTTTTAGAAATAATGACCTTGACCTTAATGACCTTAAAATCAATCACAATCTTCCTCTTCCCATAAGGTCTCTATATCCTAAATTTGATCATCATACCTCAATTCTAAAAGAAGTTATTTGATGGAAAAATTTATTTTTAAGGAACAGTGACCTTGACCATGACCCTATACCTAATCATCCAATCTTCCTCTTCTCCCATAAGGTCTCTATATCCTACATTTGTACATCATACCTCCATCCTAAAAGAAATTATTTGATGGGAAAAAATATATTTTAGCAACAGTGACCTTGACCTTGACACTATCATCCTGGAGATCAGTCCCAAATCTTCCTCTTCCAATAAGGTATCTCTAATCTAACAAGAGATATTTGATGGAAACAAAATGTTCCCTATATATTACAGGAAGAAATTTCAAAGGTCAGTAACTCAGGCTTTAATGGTAACAACAAAATTCCCAAAACAATGCACATCTTTACATGTATGTTGTCCATTTGTGAAAGTTTCAGGTAAATCACAACGATAGTGTGGAAGGAGACACACTGGACCTGTTACCTATTATTCCATAGAGGGAAAAAATTCAAAGTGGCATAAACTCCTGTAATAGTTGATGAAGCGTAATAAAAATTGCAGGTTCACAAGTTCCCATAGTAGGAGGGATTCCTGTGCAGTTTCATCAAATTGGCCAAAAAGAAGAAGCACACAAAAAATTGTGTCTATGGATGGACAGCAGGATGGACAACTGATTCTAATATACCCCCCAAACTTCTTTGTGGGGGGTATAATTAGACATGCAAAAGTTACCTGTCCTTGAAGGCTTTCTGAACCTGCTCCTCATCCAAGCGTCCCTGGAGGTACTGGTCAATCTCCTGAGTGGAGAGGAAGGTCTGGAGAAAGAGGTGCAGGGCCGTGTCCGACAGGTACAGACTCACTTCAGCAATTCTGGAGAAAATGGAAGTCAAGTTCAAACTTATTTATTTCACAACAAATGGATAAATGATTTGTCCATGGGACATGGCTTGTGTTTGACAAAACATCTTGATATTGAGAATTTCTCCTCAAAAGAAATCTCAAATTTTGTTTTACCAGAAATTCAATGTTTTTAAGAAATTATTGACAATTTACTGTTCTCAAGGTCATTAAATAAGGGAATTCTCCAATCTTCAAAAATTTGAGTTAAGCAATATCTCAATGCAAGATATTGGTCAAATTGGACCAGTTTGAAAGTGTTTCAGTAATCTTTCATTCAAAGCTTATTTATTTTCACAAATTCTTAACTTAATCCTTCTCAATAATGTTAACACAGGACCAGTACTTGGCACATTTAAAGGCTATCCAAGAGCCACACAGTTTAACCTGGTCTACACAAAAGAACACATGGTTTTGTTTGTGATACTGTTTGTGAGCGCAGACCACTATTACTATAGGTGGAATTAAATTTGAACAGCTGCCAACTGGAGTGGTGCATTACAGAATATTATGCCAGTTAATTTTCAACACAGGATTTGTCATTCTTTGAAGTATTTCAATTCTGACTTCAGTAAATGAAACACCTAAAAGAAAACCTTAAACTTTTTGTTTTTACATTTCTAATACATTGACTGAAAATCACATCTTGGACAGCTTACACTTGACCCTCTCAATAGTTCCTGGGTTGGACCAGTCTTGAAAAAATCTGGCCCAGTGTCAAAATCTAACCCTCAATCTTCAGATCTATAGTCAGTGACGCAACCATCCCTTAATTTACTAGACATGTGCATAAAAATACAATATGGAAGAGAAAAAATACCATATTTCAACACTTTCAGAGAAATTTCACCAGTAGCATTACCGGTACTGAAATGACTACATAACCACTCAAACTCCTTCAAACAGGCATTTTAACTGCATGCTCATGCCAAGGCTCATCTGTTTGGTTTGTTTTTAAAAAGGGGAAATAAGGTCAAAAGGGATCTAAGAGTTATGACCCTTTATGAAAATTTAGCCCTTGTGAAGAAGTGAACAAGTATTTGAAGTTTGATGAAAAACAGTTTGATAGTTTAGAAATTATGACCAAGGTTAGCATTTTTCATATACAACACCAATGACAAAGATGTCAACAGTAACAACAGAGTGATGTCAATAACTTGATTTTTTTTAATAGAAAAACAGACAAGCATATTAAAATCTTAAAAAACTAGAACTGCCATTGTAATGGCACAAATACCCCCCACCCCCTGCATGTCGCTTTGTCACAGGGATTTTAATACAAATAACATGTAGGTCAGAGACATGTAAATGTATTGGCTCAACAAGGAAAATAAATAATATTAACACAAACATAAATTTATATGGATGAAAATTAAGTATGAAAATTTATGAAGGGCAATAACTCCAAAACTACATGGCAAAGAGTTATGGTTCATGGTCACTGCATGCCCCCTAAATGAGATCTATCCACATATGAAGTTTCATCTTGATATCTTTTATACTTTTTGAGTTATGGCCCGGACAAAATTAAGTATGAAAATTTACAAAGGACAATAACTCCAAAATTACGCGACAGAAAGTTATGGTTTTTGGTCACTGCACACCCCCTAAATGAGATCTATCCACAAATGAAGTTTCATCTTGATATCTTTCATACTTTTTGAGTTACAGCCCGGACAAAAATTTAGTATGAAAATTTACAAAGGACAATAACTCCAAAATTAAGCGACAGAGAGTTATGGTTCTTGGTCACTGCATGCCCCCTCAATGAGATCAATCCACTTATGAAGTTTCATCTTGATGCCTTATATCCTTTTTGAGTTACGGCCCGGACAAAAATTAAGTATGAAAATAGCATGGACAAAGAAAACTCCAGAAAATCAGCAAAGGGCCATAACTAAAAAGAAAATCAGTCAACCGTAACCACTTCATAATATGCTCATCTGTGCTTGATATTGAAGCTTCCTATGATGTGTGTTTGAAATCTATGCAGTAGTTATTGAGAAATAGCATGGACAAAGAAAATTCCAAAAAATCAGCAAAGGGCCATAACTCAAAAGAAAATCAGCAACAATTTCATAATATGCATATCTATGCTCACCAGTGAAGCTTCCTTTGAAGTTTGATTGAAATCCATCCAGTAGTTATTGAGAAATAGTGTGGACAAAAAAAACTACAGACGGACGGACCGACGGACGGACCGACCGACCGACATGGTGACTCCTATATACCCCCCCAAACTATGTTTGTGGGGGGGTATAAATATATCACAGTAGACCTGCTATTGCAGTATATTTGCTGACAATACAATATCCCAATATGATTTTCCTATCCTGGTTTTTTAGAATATTCAAAATAATCACAATATACTGCAACATACAAGTCCAATATCACAGTTCTTATGTACAGCAATTCTCCTCCATGCCATTTATCTTATGAAGTTTCAAGGTTATATGTCTCATAGTGCAGGGGTTATGCATCGGACAAATATTAAAGTATGAAATTAAGCAAACGGCAATAATTCCAAAAAAATGATGTGCAGAGTTAAGGTTTTTGTGCACTGCAATTCTCTTTCTTGAGGTCTATCCACTTATGAAGTTTCAAGGTTATATGTCTCATAGTGCATGAGTAATGCTCTGGACAAAAATTAAGGATAAAATTTAACAAAGGATAATAACTAGAAAAATATGATGTGCAGAGTTACAGTTCTTGTGTACTTCACTTCTCCTCAATGAGATCTGTCCACTTGTGAAGTTTCAAGTTAATAGCTTTTATACTTTTTGAGTTGTGCTCCAGACAAAAATTAAGTATGAAATTTAACAAGGGCAATAATGCAAAAATATGATGTACAGAGTTACAGTTCTTGTGCACTGTACTTCTCCTCCATGAGATCTGTCCACCTTTTAAGTTTCAAAATAATAGCTTTTAAACTTATTGAGTAATGCTCTGGACAAAAAGTGAGACCGATGGACTGAGAGACTGATGGACACAAAACAAATAAAGTGGCAATTATATGCTCACCCTTTTGGGAGCATAAAAGTTATAACACCTCTTCAATATGTTCAAACATTCATTATCATAAATATCAACTTCAAAACACAATAAAATAACATTTACTATCTTCTTTATCTTCATTCTGACCATGCTTATGCATACTGATGATAATAAAAACAGCTTGATACATCATCCTGTAACATCACTTGTCATTTTCTTCCTCCTCACTATCTTCCAGACATCAAACTGTTTCCCCCTATGTAAACAATCTCAAACATTAACTGGACCCATGATAATTGTTCGTTTGCATTGGTTTGACATCCTACTGACAGTATTGAGTCATTCAGGGGATTTTTTTTTCATGAGACAGATAAAATTACAGTGTGTTATCACATCATAGACAAGTGACATGATACCACATTCACTCACATTAACCTGATTGGGTGTGGTATCATACTACCTTAGGCACCAGTCAAATTATCCTAACACTGGGCCAACCTTCCCTGGAATAAACCCTTGTATTTTGAGCACCAAGCAAGAGAGATATACCAGTACCATTTTTAACATCTTTGGCATGTCGTGGCTTAGACCAATCCCTCAAGCTTCATGTTAAGGGGCAGACACACTAACCATACAGTCACCTAGACTGGCTGATATGATGTAGTTCACCCAGTCACACAAGCCATTATACACCATTGTCAAACCAGATCAGACTGAAAACATATCTCACTGGAATCAAACCCAGGACAAAATGTGTTTACACCTGAATTGCCCAGCCCACAGTTCCACTTACCTGCCTAGCCACGCCTCCAGGGCAGACATCCTCTGAACCAGAAACTGGACTTCAAAACGACTGGATGAGGTTTTCTTCTCTGGCAGGGGTGGACAATCTCTGCAGTAATTATTTAGAACTTTCAACGCTAAAGAATCTGAAGAGCAATATGTAATCCCTATCTGTAAAATCTTTTTTTTTTTTGGTAAACAATTCTGAATTTTTGCAAGGTTAATATGTATAGTTGTGGAGTTGTTTTTTTATTTAAATCATCTGTGCCCTAATATAGGTATGTATGTTATGCATATGTATGTATCAGTTTATCTGTGCCCTAATATAGGTATGTATGTTATGCATATGTATGTATCAGTTTATCTGTGCCCTAATGTAGGTATGTATGTTATACATATGTATGTATCAGTTTATCTGTGCCCTAATGTAGGTATGTATGTTATACATATGTATGTATTGGTTTATCTGTGCCCTAATGTAGGTATGTATGTTATGCATATGTATGTATCAGTTTATCTGTGCCCTAATGTAGGTATGTATGTTATACATATGTATGTATCGGTTTATCTGTGCCCTAATGTAGGTATGTATGTTATACATATGTATGTATCGGTTTATCTGTGCCCTAATATAGGTATGTATGTTATGCATATGTATGTATCAGTTTATCTGTGCCCTAATGTAGGTATGTATGTTATACATATGTATGTATCAGTTTATCTGTGCCCTAATATAGGTATGTATGTTATACATATGTATGTATTGGTTTATCTGTGCCCTAATGTAGGTATGTATGTTATGCATATGTATGTATCAGTTTATCTGTGCCCTAATGTAGGTATGTATGTTATACATATGTATGTATCGGTTTATCTGTGCCCTAATGTAGGTATGTATGTTATACATATGTATGTATCGGTTTATCTGTGCCCTAATGTAGGTATGTATGTTATACATATGTATGTATCTACATATGTATGTATCGGTTTATCTGTGCCCTAATGTAGGTATGTATGTTATACATATGTATGTATCAGTGTTGGCTGAAAAAGAACTAGATAAATAAAGTACTAAAGGATGTGTTACATGGACAGGGGCATGTCAAGCCTGCCTTTAATGATTTGAAGCCAGTTCTGACAATACTGACTCTAACAAGAGGGCCAAGATGGCCCTAAAGACGCTCACCTGAAAAAATTGCCTTCATTGCCTGTACAAGTTACTAAATTATAGCATAGTTGTACTGTCAGAATACATAATCTATGACATCATTTCAGTTCAATGAACAAACCAGTGCCTGTGGTTAAAATTTGAAGTCATACTTGACTGAGAGATAGTATGGCTTTAACACACAAATTTAAACATTAAAGGGACACTCCTTAACTGTGGCCTTTAGTGTGTAAACAAGATATTTCTAAGATTTGACCTACTTTTCAGTCCGGCCCAGCCCATTTTCGAACTGGTTCGAGATATCATCAAGACAAACATTCTGACCAAGTTTGAGGAAGATTGGATTAAAATTGTAGCCTCTAGTGTGTAAACAAGATTTTTCTAAGATTTGACCTACTGACCTACTTTTTGATCCAACCTGACTCATTTTCGAAAGGGTTCAAGATATCATCAAGACAAACATTCTGACCAAGTTTGAGGAAGATTGGATCAAAATTGTGGCCTCTAGTGTGTAAACATCAAAATTGTTGACGGACGACGGACGACGGACAATCAAGTATCCCAAAAGCTCACCCTGAGCTATGCTCAGGTGAGCTAAAAAGTTATAATTTAATAATACAAGAGGGCCATGATGGCCCTGAATTGCTCACCTGATTATAAATGAGCAACATATCGTCGGCCTCGTTCGAAAAGGACGTAAATGCAAAAATGCAACTTTTCAGGAGAAAGAAAAAACTACTTAATGATGTCAAAACTTTTCACTTTATTAACTCGTTTAGAATATATAACCAATATAAGTTTACAAATATTTGACAGGAATATGGCTTAATGCTGGTAACAACCGGCACTGTTTTGTTAGTTATGACATTTTATGCTACACAATAGAGTGCAAAATGTTAGATACGAGGTAATTTCTTTGAGGTATTACTTATACACAAATACTGTCTATTTATAAAGACACATCTAATTGTAATCCAAATTTATGTAGAAACATTTTAAAACATATGGTATGAGCCTGACGCATAACTTGACAGAAAAGATACTACTTAAGTGTTTACATTATACTTTGGATCCTGAAAATTAATACTAAATAAAAATAAAAATGCATACAACATACATCGGCATCAACATGAAAACTAACACATTGAATACCAAGCAAATTTTTCACCATTGAATCTAACAATATTTCCACCCCAACGAATAGAAACAGAAATTGAACTGTTGAACAATTATTTAAAAAAATAATAATGTTAACACGAATCTAACATGAAAATAACTATATTTAGGGTCGATGAAAAAAATAATAAAAACCGATACATGAAAATAGCTCTACTACCAGGCAAATGCAACATAACTATGCTACCAAACATCTTCTTTTCTATTTTCATACAAGTTGTGATAATAACAAAAACTATATATTTGAAAACCGTTTAACATTAAAGAACAAAATAACTTATTGTTAGAATTCTAACCCTGACAACCCAAACCCTAAAACATGAAACTACTTAATATGGTTAACTAAATGATATACGAGCTAATGTTCGGAATACCCTCAGTTCCATCCGTATAGTATCATAGACACAACGTTGAAATTGGACACTGACTAATATCTAACCAGTATAAGGACTTAGCATTGCACAGATTCGTCGTAAATATGAAGTCAATATCGAAAGTATGGCAGTCAAAATCAGCAAAGGGAATGAAAAATGTCTGAAACCCAAATGAATGTTTTAGAATCCTTTTAAGGGTTCCGCTGTTAATACTATGGTCGACAGCTATATCAATGTCTTTCCAGAGCACACAGTTTTCTTCGATAATCTCATACAGTTTTTTGCAAGTTCGATTTACAGAATGAAGAAGCTGGTTCAATGGGATCTCAGACAAAATCTTCACGAGAATATAGTCAGGCAATGAGAGCAGGCAGTCGTCTGGTTGCTTCCATTCCATGGGTGAAAAGGACGTATCTGCAATATATAAAACAATTTCCTTAATATATAGGCTGGTTCGAAAAGGACGTAACTACAAAATAAACAAGAAAATAACATTTTTACTATATTTTTTAATTTTAAATTAAATTAAATAAGGCCGATGTTTCCTTTTATATTAACATCTTAAAAACATCACCGAATCTACTGTTTCATACTGATAAAAAATCAAGAATAAATTATACTTACATATAAAACTGTATCCAGTAAATCAATATATCCAGAAATAAATCAATTTTACCACACGTTTTTTTGTAAACATTTGCAGTCGACGCACATTGTAGTTACGACATTTCGACCGATGTAAATTTCAACCAATCAAGTTACGGCTTTTAAACATGTGATCATTTTAGAAGAACGGATTGGCTTAAAGATACGAGGATTTGACACAATACGCGGGAAATTATGAACACGCTATAAACGGGAAATACGATTTTTGGTGAAAATGTAGTTACGTCCTTTTCGAACGAGGCCGACGATTGTTGGATTTTTCATACTGACCTACTTTTTGACCCCACATGACCCAAATTCGAACTTGTCCAAGATTTTAAGGAAAAAAACATTCTGACCAAGTTTCATGAAGATTGGCCAAAAATGTGGCCTCTAGAGTGTTAACAAGGTTTTCTAAGATTTGACCTCATGACCTACTTTTTGACCCCACATGACCCAAATTCCAACTTGTCCAATATTTTATGGAGACAAACATTCTGACCAAGTTTCATGAAGATTGGACCAAAAATATGGCCTCTAGAGTGTTAACAAAGTTTTTATAAGAATTGACCTTATGACCTACTTTTTGACCCCACATGACCCAAATTCAAAACTGTCCAAGATTTTATGGAGACAAACATTCTGACCAAGTTTCATGAAGATTGGGCCAAAAATGTGGCCTCTAGAGTGTTAACATGGTTTTTATAAGATTTGACCTCGTGGCCTACTTTTTGACCCCACATGACACAATTTCAAACTTGTCCAAGATTTTATGGAGACAAACATTTTGACCAAGTTTCATGAAGATTGGCCTAAAAATATGGCCTCTAGAGTGTTAACAAGCCAAATTGTTGACGACGCAAGACGCACGTAACACACCGGACACGTGGTGCTCAGGTGAGCTAAAAAAGGCCTTAAAAATAGTGTTAAAACAAAGCTGCACTGTATTGACACCATTTATACTGTCAAAGAAAATTACCCTCCAAGAAAAATGATTTTACGCTATGAATCTATGAATAATGATGACAAAAGATGTGTGTTTTTTATGTTGAACATGCTTATGAATACATAGTCTGTTAAATTTTTAACCCGAGAGGTGCCATTGCATGGATTCAGAAAAAATTGTGAGATCAACTGTTCTGATAAGAAATAAAGAGAACTTAAAGATTTATTATACTGCAAAGTAAACAAAGTAAAATTCTCTCTTCTGATTGGTCAATATAGCTGTCGACAAAACATCACATACACTGGGTATGTGACACATTATCAGTATTTATTAATGCAAAAACAGGACTGAACTTTGCAGTATAATAAATTTATTATACAGTTTCTTCACAGGATACATGACTTTTTATTCCTGGCTGAGGAAAAATCATGTCACCCTCAGGAATACCGGTAGTCATGTACTGTCAAGAAACTGTAGAACTAATAATATACAATTAAAAGGTAATATGATTTTAGCAACAGTTACTGATACTGATTTACAGTAGTTATTCTTTTTCTCCATTGTGATACATTTGGATAATTAAACAGTTTAAACTGACGACCTAAACTTACATTTCTGACTGCTTTGTGAATAACATTAAGGAATCCATTATAACACTTTTTCTAAGGTCCAAATCTAGTTACAACATTTACATGAACAGTTTAGTAATAATATGAAATGTTAACAAATTAATGACATTGCAGCTAAGATATGAAGCATATCATATTAATATTAAATTCTGCATCATGGACCACACAGGAATGAATCAATATGCATAAGCTTATGATTAACTGCATAAAAAACTGAATTCTTTAGACTGGACTTACACCATGGGGTGGTGGGACTTCAGCGTCTTTCTGAGCCATACAAAGTCTTTGAATCTTCGGCGAGTGTGGGACGCCTTCAATGTGAATGCTGGGTTGTTAGTCTGAAATGGACAGTCACAGCATAATATATTAACCACTATATTTTCAATAGGAATTCACTGAACATGAAAAACTAGAACTATACCTAAAGTTGATAAATAACCTGGTATCACACCTTGTCTTCATGTAATATGAGTGTAAAATGGGACCCTGCAATGAGTATGATTCCTATGGACACTTCATTTCTGAGAAGTTGGGGTATAGATATGGGTAAAGTAGGGTCATCTAGGGGAAGGAACATCTAGTGGGTTCATCTTGTGAGATCACCTAGTGGAGATATTTAGTAGGGCCACCTAGTGAGATGATCGTGCAGGGATATCTAATGGGAAATATAACAGGAAGGTCGTGTAGTTATGACATCTAGTGAGGACATCTTGTTAGGACATCAAGGGGGTTTTAGTGGGGCCATTTGGAATAGAAATCTAGTGGGGACATCTACTGAGGACATCAAGGAGACACATTGTGGAGCCATCTAATGGGGACATCAAGAAGACACATTGTGGGGCCATCTACTAAGGACATCAAGGAGACACATTGTGGGGCCACTAATAACATCACTTGTTATGGACATCAAGGGAGACTATTGTGGGGCCATTTGGAATAAGAAACTATGGGGACATCTACTAGGACATCAAGGAGACACATTGTGGGGCCATCTAATGGGACATCAATGGGGACATCTACTAGGACATCAAGGAGACACATTGTGGGGCCATCTAATGGGGACATTAAGTGAGGACATCTAGGAGGGACATTTAGTGGGGATATCTAGTGGGAACATCTAGTGAAGGCATCTAGTGAGGACATCTAATGAGGACATCAAGAAGGGCATATAGTGGGTCTTTCTGGTGGAGATATCTAGTAGGGGCATCAAGGGGTTCTAGTGGGGCCATCTGATGAGATATCTAGTAGGACCATCTCAGGGATCGAAAACATTTTTTAGAATAGTTGCTGAATTCTACTTGTCCTGCATGTTATGCTACTCATCCTGCATTTTATGCATGATTTTCAATATTAACTATGCAGCTTAAACTTATTATATAAATGTAATAAATCTTTAATAACTAAATTAATGCTTATATAAAAAGAATGCAATAACATTAGCCAATATTCAACATAAGATGATCTACTTTTGAAAATTGTATAAAGTCGCACTCTAGGCCTGCTAAAATGTGTTTACTGTAATTTTGATATAATTTGTGGATTCAAATGAAATGCCTATGCTCTTTGGGAATATTTTCTTTTCTGTATTCTTTTTTTTTTCTTTTTCTAGTACCTTTTCTTTCTCTTTACTCTCCGAATCCTTGCAGCCCTTCATATAATTTAAACCTTGTACCCTTCTCCATTTTTGAAATTAAACAGACAACAATGGTTCATTCAATTGAAACTCAGGACATGATGTTCATGCATATTTTTATTTTCAATATCAAAGTTTATTTTTCAATCAGTTTAAATAGCATTTTGATTAAAAAAATTAAAATCAAAATGGATAATTATGATATAGAAAATATAATCACACACAAAAGAATTGCGACAATAAGCTCTGTTCGCAATGTTCAAATGGATGTTTGTAAGTGAGTCGAGTGCGCCAGTCAGTGTTTTATACAGAGCCCATTTTATACATAACCCAAAACACCGGCTTCGTTTCCATTTTTCCTTCAATAAAAAGTAAACACATTGACTATGATCATTCTAGTGGTATTCTACTTCGATGATTTTCCACTGTCCTGTTGGACAAGCAAGCTACGTTTTTCTACTCGCCGGCCACACATTCTATTGAAAATACGAGCGGACAAGTGGAATTTTTGATCCCTGCATCAAATGAGGATATCTAGTTGGGACATCTATTGGAGATACTTATTGAGGACATCTTGTGAGACATCATATAGTGGGTCATCAGGTGGGGCTATCTGGTGGGATGTCTAGTTTGGGCCTTCTGTGGGGATATCTAGTGGGGACATTCAGTGAGGACATCTGGGAGGAACATCCAGTGGGGACATCTAGCGGGGGGGGGACATCTAGTGCAGACATCCAGTGAGGACATGTTGTGGAGACATTTATGCCAACATCTACTGGGACATAAAGTATAGGGACATCTAGTGGGGACCCATTTAGGGCTGTAACATTTACATCTACAGAGTACATAGCCAGTATAAGGTCTACAAAGTGTGCACATTTTGGATATGAACCTCATGCACCTGTGATTATTGGTGTGTTAAAATATTTTAAAATACATGTACCTAGCTAGCTAGATTTCATAATCTTTTGTTACTTTAATGTTTATATCCTGCTTCAATACCACTGAATTAAAGAGGTTTAAATGTATCTGCAACGTATCTCGTACAAGTAAATTACTGTAGAATCATTAAATTTTGATGAGTACTCATTTTTGTTGATTTCGTGGAGGGTTTTACCCAAGAATCTTAATCCCCTCAAAAAATTGTTTATTCAAAACAGACCTCATGTTTTTGAACAAGAATCCATGAATATATGTACCAACGAAATCAACTTTATTGCAGGTTCCACAAAATTTTACATCAACAAAAATTAATGACTTTACAGTAGCATTATTCTAAATAAAATCTGCCTGAATCATTGTCATTACTAAAAATCAACATACCTGTACTATAATTTCAAAAGTTGTGAATTTCTGCGTGATCGGGTTACACACACATATATCTGTGCAAGGCATCATCCTCTGTAAAGACATCACTTCCAAACTTATATTGACAGTCACAAACTATGGCTATTATAGGTTAATATCTCACATTAAGGAAGAAATTCATATAGATAACAGATCCGGATTATGAGCCATGGAAATTCCAAGTTGAATCCTGAAAGTGAAGTGAAAGTATAAAATATTCTTTGCATAAAGCAAGGCAAGTCAGCAGACTGCATAAAGTTAAAGGAAGAAGGAATTCTGGATCACTGGTAAATTGATAAAGCAATCAAATTCTCACATTTATAGCAAAGATTATATCGTGTAAGTATGTATGTCCCTGACCAAACATCCTGTTTGTTGAGGCTGATTCACTGCTTGTGTATACCTATAGGACAAAATAAAGGCACTCTCCAGCATACATACACTGCTTTACACACAGCACTTGAACTTGCTTGTTTTGGGTTTAACCCTTTCCCTCATAGAGGACACCATGAAAAGACCTATGCGAACAGCATAAAACCAGATCAGCCTGCGAGTAACTCGCAGGCTGATCAGTTTTATGCTGTTCGCTGCTCCTCAGTGGTCTGGAAATGAGGATTTTATAATTAAATTTGGTAAGGTTTAACTGTGGTTTTCTGCAGATCAGGCTTTATGTGGTACCTATTGAGTGCGTCAAAATGAGTCTATATGAGGGAAAGGGTTAACATCTCACCAACAATACGTCAACCATGACTGCAAGTCATCTCAGCCTGGTATTCTATTCGATCAAAGGTACCTGGTACGTTGCTGGCCATTAAAAAAAAAAAAAATTCAATCACCTAAGTAATGTACTGGGTACCTTTGTATTTGATATGACAGCTGGATGAATACATGTGGTAAACAGGCTAGGATCTCATTATTTTTTATGTCAAATTAAGGGCTATAATCTACTAATATAATATATTCTTTATTAAATGTAAGACATTTCAAAAGCAGAAACGTCGTTAATAAAATTACATCATAACTTTGTGAAAATGCAAAGTAAATCAATTTAATAAATCACAAATAGATGTCTTAACCCTCTTTTCATACAGACACATTTTGATGCATTTGCAAACAGAGCAGACCCAGATCAGATAGCTCCAAGAACTGACTGATCACGGTCTCCACTGTTTTCTCAATGAATGATGGAGCTCCAATTTTACGTCACAGTCTGCATGGCAAAGAAAACCCCATTTAAAGTTCATTACATTAATATTCGTGCAGTTATACATTTTTACATAAATATTTATGCAGTTATACATTTTTACATGAATATTCATGCAGTAATACATTTTTACATGAATATTTATGAGATAGAGGGTTATAAGTCCAACACTGGATCCTGCTGTATTAGCATTAGTCATACCATGTAGGATCAAAACAGAATAAGTAGATCAACATAGCCTGTTACATGTGCCTAAAACTAATGGTCAGTATGTAGATCAGTTATGTCAAATTATCCTGATAGCCCTACCTGTACACAGAATGACTGCCCTGAGTTAAACTAACTTATAAATCCAATCACTTTAGTGACTTCAAAAGAAGAAATTCGAACAAATTGTTCAAAGTGGATTCCTTTTTTATGAATATCAATTAACATGTCCAGGGAAGAGGACTGCATAAGCTTTGATTTGAAATCACCTGGTACTGATGTTGTAATATTTGCCACCCTTCATCACATGACTTTGTCACAGCTGCTGATACTACGCGAGATAGTGTTCAACACGCAAGAATCACCGCAAGGATATCACACTGTCCTAGATAACAAACAATCACTGTTCTAGATACCAGCCATCACATCTCCTGGTGCTGTTTGTTGGCCCACCAACAGTATAAATCAGTCAATTGTGAACTTTAGTATACAAAACAGATAACCGGTCTCAATGGCTGTGTGTTTCATAGAATATCCAACCTGGAATCAAGAGTTTCTGGATTCGATCCCAAGCTACGACATATCAGAGTCATGAAACAAGAAGTTGTCAGAAGTCAACAAAGTTTGCCAAGCAGACCACTTTCCCATCGAGCTATCAAAAAAAGTTGCTAAAAACAGCTAAAACCCCTTTCAGTTTCTTCTTCTCCTAGAGCTTAAAGGTTGATTAACCAACTGAATTATTTTGCCTCAACTGTCAAATCATTCTGAATGTAGGACAGCTTGTGTGTGTGTGCATATGCATGCATACACACACTAAAAAATTGATGGAAGTGCCAAAACCATAAATTTTCAATCTTATGGATTTTATTTTCACACCTACAGCAATCCAAGTCACAAAGTAAAAAATTTTGAACATAAAAAATATAATATCCACTAGAGAGAACAAACAAAGTGTCTTAGTTTTTTTTGGACAAATTCTAAGTTGAGAAGGGGCCATTACTTTATCAAGAATTTATGGTTTTGCTAAAATTCAAATGTGTCCTTCATCTTAATAGGATACACATGTGGACCAAACACTGTTTTAATATGTCAACCTGTTCATGAGTTATTGCGCAGACAAGGTGTTTTTTTCTTCTAAGTCAAAAAGGGGCCATGACTTTATCAAGAATTTACGGATTTTGCCTAATGTCTAACATGATCTACACTTTTTGAGGATGAATATGTGTACCAAAAATCATTTAAATCTGTCAATCTGTTTGGGAATTAACATGCAGACAAGGTATTTTTTGCAATTCTTAGTTCAAAGAGGGGCCATAACTGTGTTAAAAAATTATATTTTTAGCCCGAAATCTAACTTGACCTTCATTTTATTGGGATTAACATGTGTACCAAACATGATTCTAATAATGTCAACCAATTCTGGAGTTATCACAAGGACAAGGTGCGTTTTTTGATAATTCTAAGATGAAAAGGGGCCATAACTGTGTCAAAAGTTTATGAATTTTGCCCAAAATCGAAAATGACCTTCATTTTATTGGGATAAACATGTGTAATAAAAATTATTTAAATCTGTCAACCTGTTTGGGAGTTATTGTGCAGAAACTTCAGTTTGATGCCACCCTCCTGCCAATTTATGACGTTAACCCCAATCTAATAGGTCTCCAAGGACTTGGTCCCAACAAGCTAAAAATGGAACTTGTATAAGCATCCTTGCTTGGTGCTCAGCATATAAGGGTGGTTCCAAGACTGGTTGGCCTGGTATCAGGATAATGGTGTAAAACTGCAGTTTGACAGTCACTATATCTGTCTCAGGTAGACTTTGTCTCAAAATGACTTAAAAAAAATACTGTCGGTGGGGCAATAAAACCAACAGACAATACGTGGCAAATATACATGTAAAATGCTGTCGCACTGGGACAGGATATGCCCTAGACAGGTTTCATATTGCACCCACTTATTATCGTGATACTAGGCCAACCTGACCTAAAAACTAACCTTGTGAGCTCCTATGGGATATAAGAGCATCATAATCAATAACATTGGTATACTGTGGCAGAAGATCTAAACCAATTAAAACCTCCAAGCTCCAAGCTATGAGACAGATGCTAAACCTCTCAGCCACAGGACAGGTCTCCTCAGTACCATATTGTGCACAGGGGTTTTCTTAAGTGGACGCCCGCTTGCCCGTGCCGGGTTAAAATTACCATGGGCAAGTGATTTTTCCAAGGAGATAGCCCGTCGGGCGAGTAGGCTGTTTATTTTCGTAAATGAAATTTTTCGTGTTTTTTTTTTATATTTTATTTTCTACATTATATAGGGGGTGAGTTGCTTGCAAATTGTGTTTTATACATGTTAACTAAAATTCATCTTAATACTACACATATTTAGTTTTAAACGTTAACAAACACTAACTTACTTAAAGATTGGACAAGCTGTTTTCACTGGGGGCAAGTAGATGTTCAAAGTAACTTGCCCACTGGGCAGGTGGCAGTCAAATCCATAAGGAAACCCCTGTGTGCATGATAAATGAATGAGAATGTAGTGTGACATACCTGATTGTTATCACATACCGTTGTTATCATGTACACCTCCAGATACAACCCACAGTATTTAAGCGAAAGGTCATAAAAGGGTATGAAAACTTCTTGAATGGACTTCTAGTTATTACAGAGAAAAAAATAAGCCCCATCTTAGATAACTTTCCGATTATGACTAGGATAATAGGTGCAATATTACAATCAAAACCATGTTCTTGTTTGAGTAAACTAGGTCAACCACTGACTACATGGTATTTCCATGCAGCTATTAGATATTCTACTTATTCAAATTTGAATAAATCTGACAACTCTGAGAAGGTCTAAATATTATGTAGTTTCAAGTTGTAAAAATATACCCTTTCAGGTAAAGTCCCTGTAATGGTTCTGCCATGTCTTGGACCACTTAACCTCTACAAAGATAACCAAGGTAACCCTAATGAAACATTAGGAAACCTTGGTTATCTCCATGAAAGGTCATGAGGTCCGAAATGTTGCAGAACCATTACAGGGACTTTACCTTAAGTGCATTAAGTCTGCCTTAGTCTTAAAGCCTTGTCTTTAAATGTCAGATTATATGGAAAGGGAGATCACTCATTTCATTATGTTTACATTCCTGTTAAATAAAGAGGGTGACTATTAAGTGTGGTACTAAGGCATGTTGTACTTGTGTAAAACTGTGGTGCTTATCAGTTTAACTTTTAGCCCATTCACTTTGTAATTAAGTTTTTACCAAATGACCCATGCAAACAGTATAAAACCCAGTTAGTTAGTTAGTTAGTTTGTTAGTTAGTTAGTTAGTTTATTGCAAGCTGTCCAGGTTTTATTCTGTTTATTACCCCTCAGTACCTTAAAAATAAGAAAGGAACACTAGAATACTGAATATATTAAAAGTTGCTTTCAACTAAATCTGGCTTCCCTATGGTAACCATAAAGATTAGTGTATGTAAGGAATAACAAGCTGTACTCAGGTACCTCAATAAACCCTATTCTGAAAACTACATCTGCATTAGTTTTTCAGGAAAGCCCCCCACCCACCCCCTAACCTGACCTCCTGGATCCGGCTCTGTTGTCCATATAAAATTTGCAATTATATCATAGCATCATAAAATTTTATTACTGTTGTGTCCATAAAAGTTATGATTTTAAATCAGCAGAGAAAATGGCTGATTTTTTTTTTCTTTTTCAATGATGGCAATTTCCGTCTCTGTGGATTCTAATGGAAAATGCTGGCAATAGTGATCTCTTGAAATAGAATTGTTCATTGTTTGCTAAATAGCAAACCTTGACCCTGAATCACCACTTGTTTTCAAGTGGCAAACTGAGGTAGACTATCAGCATAATGTCCTCACAATTTCCTGCTCAGGTTAAATACTGCCACCTGATAGGCAGATTTTATTGATGTCAATCTTTTGTTAACATAATTTGAACAGTGAAACAAAAGAACAAAGATAAGATTAAAAAACTTAAGTACTCCACTTCATAAGATATGCAATCTTCAGTTGACTTCTAATGAGTCATTATAAAAAAGCGCATTTCATCAATAAGTGTGATCACAGCTCAGTTTTATTCAGGTACAGAACATTTTTGGTTTGGGATTTTTGTTAATTAATCTGACCAATCATTGACCAGAAAAGGTGACATGAAACATGCATTCTACTGTTTTAAAAGATGCCATTCTTGTAGTGTGCTGCCTATCTTTTAACTGGATGATGTTTGAAGTCCCTTCAGGTAATTACTTTACATCTTACTTATTCCAGTTTAATTTTTCTCATATATTTTTACTTAACCCTTTCCCTCATAAAGACTCATTTTGACGCACTCAGTAGGTACCACATAAGCCTGATTTGCAGAAAACCACAGTTAAACCTTACCAAATTTAATTACAAAATCCTCATTTCCAGACCACTGAGGAGCAGCGAACAGCATAAAACCTGATCAGCTGCGAGTTACTTGCAGGCTGATCTGGTTTTATGCTGTTCGCATAGGTCTTTTCATAGTTTCCTCTATGAGGGAAAGGGTTAAAGGCTCATTATATTTCACAATGATACAATTTTCATGAAAAAGGTAAGATAAAATTTCATTGACAAATTGTAGACTAACGCAAATGATACATAATGTGCAAATATCTGCTGTAAAATAACAGTTAAATGCAAAGGAAATGTTTATCAAATTACACCATTTACTATTTTGCAAGGATGTCATTGAAATACTCTTAATTGTGTACACTTTGCATTGGCCAGTATTCCCAAGATGGTGCGTAAATGGAAATAATTTAAATTTGAAAAACCGTCGCCAAATCACAATTTGTTTATCTGCTAATCATCATCAACTTATTACTTTGTGATTTATTAATGGAGACATACTGAAGATCTATGAAAAACATCAGAAAATTGACAAAGAATATACAAATTAAATACTTTTGTAAACAATTGAATGAACTTTAGTGAAAGATTATTTTTTATTTTTACATTGCAGTGCATGTTGTCGACATCATGTATATACAGATTGCATTGCAAAACAAATCTATAACACATTCATAGTTTGCTTTATACTATGTTTGTTTGTTGGGTTTCACATCTCACCGACAGTATTTCAGTCATTTGGAGACAAAATTGTCAACTTGAAACAGATATAGTGCTTTATACAATGTTTTTGGAAGAATAATGTGCCTTTTAACACAAAAGAAACTGTGGTCTTAATATGTTTTCAACTTTTCTCCGAATCCAATGATGGAATGTTTTTATGTTTGGTATCATTAATCGAGATATGGTCATAAATATTGTTAAAAGTTTGAAGATGATTGCTTAAGAAATGAATATGCTAGAATGTAAACATTAAATATTGTTGGTGCATGATGCACATACGCATGACGGACAATTTAAGCATCACAAAAGCTCTCTCAGGTGAGCTAAAAATGTACAGTTTTTCTGTGTTTAAGTATATATATATCCAATTTATAATTCTTAGATTATAGAAAATTCAGGGTTTTCCTGTTGTTTTTTCCTAATGGGGGTTAAACTACCCCTTCATAAATTATGTAAATATAAAGATTAATATTTTGAAATATTTGTGGGTCATTTACACAATTTGTGGATCAAATTAGACATTTTTTGTATGTGTTTCATTGAAAACCCTGGATGACATTTGGTAAAATCTGATCAGACTTTCTGTCAGCTTGATTTGACCTATAAATTCTGCAGATTTAAAGGTGTTAAATTGTTAAATAGTGTGTTCAAATATTTTATCAATAAAATCGGAAACAAATATGAACGCTAACATTAAAAGCATTAGTTGTTCATATTCAAATAAAAGGAAAGACTTTACTTTTGATTTGTCATTCTTTATTTACTTGTATGCAATACTGTCCTGGTTGAATATGTCAATGAATAGAATTTGTTGAAACTAAAATTCTTTATATGAGTGTAATGTTGTTAAAATGGGGAAGGATTAGATCAAGATCAAGCATTAACCCTTTCCCTCATACAGACTCATTTTGACACACTCAATAGGTACCACATAAAGCCTGATCTGCGGAAAACCACAGTTAAACCTTACCAAATTTAATTACAAAATCCTCATTTCCAGACCACTGAGGAGCAGCGAACAGCATAAAACCTGATCAGCCTGTAGTCACTCGCAGGCTGATCTGGTTTTATGCTGTTCGCATAGGTCTTTTCATGGTTTCCGCTATGAGGGAAAGGGTTAAACACACATTTTATTGATAATCTGATTATTGTTAAAGTTTGGCAATAGAAAGTCACACAACTCTGGATCAACCGTTACAGAACAACTGGTCCCAAGGCCTGGCAATCAATCAATAAGACTTTGGAAACCGTGGATTAGGCAGATCCTTTTTCCACACCAAGTCCATTAAGCAGAGGTGCAATGATTTATTTCAACATTCATAATTACCACTGAAAATACTGCATAGTACATCTTCCTCTCTGAAAATAAAATTTATAAATTGAATCACACATCTAAAAGCTGTTTATAAATGTCTACAGGTGCTGTATGGCCAATGATGATGATGCAGCTACTGTCTAACTTGGTTTTATGAAATACTGCTGAACTGTTAAGTCCTTGTTAAAAAAAATTCACCTATCTTACATTTCATATTTCACACAATTAACATCTTTTGATTTTAAAAAATATCGCAAATAATCCTAAGGGAAATTAAACATAATATCAAATTTCAGTCTTTCATTGAATATTTCACTGAGGGTAAGAGTCAGTTTATCAAATTTAATTTATACCAGAAACAAACCAGCTTTTTGTCTTTTTTATAGTTTACTAAAAAGAAAAATTTCATGCCTTAATCCTTTCCCTAATAGAGAAAACCATGAAAAGACCTATGCGAACAGCATAAAACCAGATCAGCCTGCGAGTCGCTCGCAGGCTGATCAGGTTTTATGCTGTTCGCTGCTCCTCAGTGGTCTGGAAATGAGGATTTTGTAATTAAATTTGGTACGGTTTAACTGTGGTTTTCTGCAGATCAGGCTTTATGTGGTACCTATTGAGTGCATCAAAATGAGTCTATATGAGGGAAAGGGTTAACTAATTTACCTCTTTAATATCCATGAACAAATTTATGACTTGCCGAATATTAATTGACTGAACTTTTAATGCATGGTATATGAAGCAATGGCAAGAGTTAGTTTATCAAATTTTAATTAATACTAAAAATAAACCAGCTTTTTGTCTTTTTTTAAAATTTACTAAAGCCTAAATAACCCATTTAACTCTTGTATATTCATAAACAAATTTATGACTTGCCAAATATTAAATGACTGAACTTTAAATACATGGTTTATGAAACAATGGATTTTCTTTGCTGTGCAGACTAAAGAGTCTGTCAAGCTTCAATATTGTATGAGCTAACAGGAGTCCCTAACCAAACAGCTCCTGGAAGGAACTGTCTGATCTAGGTCTGCACTGTTTGCCAATGCATCAAATTGAGTCAAAATAAGGTATAGCGTCTATTTCAAGATTATTTTGATACTTAACGATTATTTTGATACTTAACTCCTGACATGTGATAGAGATGCTTACAGGTAAAAGTTTTTTTAATGAACTTTAAACCATTCAACAAGTATTTATCTGTAATTATTATGCAATCATATTATCCAAATCATAATTTTAAATTGGTATGATATTACCTTATAAATATAATATTACAAGGGGGCCAAGATGGCCCTAGATCGCTCACCCGAGAAAAGTATCATTCATTGCCTGTACAAAACAGATTGCTTTAGAATTAAGATGATGAGGTGAAACAATGTTCAGGAATTTTCTGACCCCATCCACAAAAATTCTGCCAAAGTTTGAGGATGATTAGACCAAAAATGTTGCCCTATAAACAAAAATTTCTAAGATTTGACCTACTGACCTACATTTTGTCCAGCCCCACCCATTTTCAAACTGGTTCGAGATATCATCATGACAAACAATCTGACCAAGTTTGAGGAAGATTGCATCAAAACTGTGGCCTTTAGTGTGTAAACAAGATTTTTCTAAGATTTGACCTACTGACCTACTTTTGGATCCAACCTGACCCATTTTCGAAAGGGTTCAAGATATCATCAAGACAAACATTCTGACCAAGTTTGAGGAAGATTGGATCAAAATTGTGGCCTCTAATGTGTAAACAAGATTTTTCTAAGATTTGACCTACTTACCTACTTTTTGATCCAACCTGACCCATTTTCGAAAGGGTTCAAGATATCATCAGGACAAACATTCTGACCAAGTTTGAGGAAGATTGGATCAAAATTGTGGCCTCTAGTGTGTAAACATCAAAATTGTTGACGGACGACGGACAACGGACAATCAAGTATCCCAAAAGCTCACCCTGAGCTATGCTCAGGTGAGCTAATAAAATTATAATTAACAAGAGCACTAGTTATCGCAAAATACACCCATACTGCCATTTTATTAACTTAAGGGTCATAACGCTAAAGTGGAATATACTGACTGGTCTTCAAACCTGATTGAAATACTGTGCCAATACACATTGTGACAAAGTTTGGTAAAGATCGGTTAACATTACTTTTGTCAGTGTTAGAGAGCAGCTAGACTATTAATTTTGCAATTTTTTATCAATTAAAAAGGGCCGTAACTCTGGGGTGTTCAAGATGATTAGGCTGACTACCAAACCTAGTTATGATATTGTGCACATTCGAATTTTGACCAAGTTTAACAAGATCAGTTCATGTTTGTTAGAGTAAAAAAGCAATTTAGCCATTTTTCATCAATTAAAGGGCCATAACTCCAGAATGTCTGAAACAATATGGCTGGTTATCGAAATAAACCAAAGCAGAGTGCCCATATACATTATAACCAGGTTAAGTAAGGATCAGTCTACGTGTGTTCAAGTTAGAGAGCGGACACTGTTAATTTGACAATTTGTCATCAATTCAAGGGCCATCACTCCTGAGTGTCTGGGGCAATCTTGCTTGTTATCAAAAGGAACCGAGATAGTGTGCGTATATACATTGAGACCAAGTATGGTTAAGATTGGTCCACGTTTATTTGAGGAAGAGTGCAGACACTGTTAATTTGACCATTTTTCATCAATTCAAGGGCCATAACTCCTGATTGTCTGAGGCAATCTGGTAAGTTATTGAAAGGAACAAAGATAGTGTGCCTATATACATTGTCACTAAGTGTTTCAGTTAGAGAGCAGACACTGTTAATTTGACCATTTTTCACTAATTCAAGGGTTATAACTCCAGAATGTCTTGGGCAATCTGGCTGGTTATCAAAAGGAACCAAGATATTATGCCCATATACATTGTGACCAAGTATGGTTATGATTGGTTCACATCTGTTCGAGTTAGATAGCGGAAAACATCACTGGACACAGGTGAATCCATAATATGTCCCGTCTTCAACAGGGGTATAAAAATCAATATTTAGAACTGTATTGATGGAACATGTTTTTACAATAATCATTATTGAAAATTAGAAGAATGAAAGAAATTTCTTCAGAGACTTAAGGTTCCGAATAAAAACAAGAGGGCCATGAAGGCTCAGTGTTCGCTCACCTAGAGAACCAGGAGGAAAAGAAACAGCATATATGTCAGATATTTAGAAAAATGGACTCCTCCCCTTGCAGCCATGTTTTTCGACAAATCCAAATAATTTTGATAATCTTAGTAGAGAGTGAGCCAAATAACATATGTAAAAACAAAAGGGCCATGATGACCCTAGATGGCTCACTTGAGTATAGGGGTAACCCTATCCTAACCCAAGGAACATCAGTCTGTATTAAAACATTTTGAAATCTGGCCAGTAGTTTTGAAGGAGATGATCCCTGCAAAGTTTTATCAAATTCTGACTAGCAGTTTCAGAGGAGAGGTCATTTTAAGTTTTCAACATATACAAATAAGGCAAATAAGTCCTGCCCCTTGCAGCCATATACTTTTATGGATCGGAATAATTTTAGCAACTTTAGTGAAGCTTCACTCAAGGATCATCCCTGCCAAATTAATCAAAATCTGTCCAGCAGTTTCTGAGAAGATGTCATTTAGAGATTTCACTATACACATAAGGCAAATTAGCACAGCCCATGGAGGCCATGTTTTTTTACAGATCGGTATAATTTTAGCAGCTTTTGTGAAACTTCACCAAATGATCCTCCCTGCCAAATATAATCAAATTTTGTCCAGCAGAGTTTATTTTAGCAACTTTTGTAAAGGTTCACCCAAGGAACATCACTGCCAAGTTTAATCAAATTCTGCAAAGCGATTTCAGAGGAGATGTTGTTTAAAGTAAATTGTTGATAAATGACGACAGATGACGGATGCAGGGTGATCACAAAAGCTCACCTTGAGCACTTCGTGCTCAGGTGAGCTAAAATACTTTGAAATCCAGCCAGTACTTTTGGAGATTTTTGAAGTTTTCACATTTTTTCCTTTTTCAGTGCCATGGCAACCAGATTTTTGCATGGAATTTAATTCTTTGAACAACTTTGGAAGAGGTCCACCCAAGGAACATTCCTGTACAGTTTTATAAAAATTGGCCCAATAGTTTGGGAGATGTTGTTTTAAGTTAAATGTTAATGCCGGATATACATTGGACAAAACAGCTCACAAGTTTGATCGAGCTGAGCTAAAAAGCACTTATGTATTACAAATGCATAACATTTCATGACATGTAAAATTTAAAAAATACAATTATAATTTTAGGTTTACTCACAGTGTTGAGAAACAAAGGCCAAGAACAGAAAGGTATGGCAAATGTCTATCAGGTAATTATGCTTCTACTGCCAAATTATGGATATATACTCAAACTCTCATCAATAAATTTTTAGGAATGTCTCTTTTTATAACTAATACAGTTGACTTAGTGATTAATAAAAGGAAAATGTTGATACCCATTTTAAAGAACAGGGAATCTTAGGCAGCAATCATAAATGATCATCAATCATTTTCTTTTTAACCTTATACCTCATGAATATTCATGTTCAAATTCATGACTTGATGAATATCAATTTACAGAACTTGGAATGGTATATGAGCTACAATATTTATAAGCAAACAGCAGCTACTAGAGACGACCCTGATCAAGCATGCAGCTCTGATCAGGGTCTCCTCTGTTTACCAAGCCGTCAAAACAATTTTTGTGAGGTTAGGGGTTAATGTGTTATATTTTAAAGGATGACTACTACTTGTTGCAAATAATCATTAATATTAATTGATTACCTAACAGGTGCCTAGCTGGACAGAAAATGATGTGCAAGCCCACATTACCAATTGAGCGGCGGAGCCGCGAATTAGCTAGTGGGGGTGGGGTTCCCTCGGAAAATTTTGAAATCCTAGAATGCAAAATTTAATGGTGAAGTCTTGTGCCTTTTGGAATCCTGTACCTGTATTGAATGTATGAATATACTGTAACAAACTTGTTTGAAAGTGTGTGATTTATTTTAGTTTTCCACAAATTAATGCTGTTACCTTAAAACAAAGTCAATTATTGATATGAAGAAATAAGTACTGTAAAATTGGGAAAATAATGTGCAAATCTGGGCATTTTGGTGTAAAGGCAGCTATGCGCCTGGCTAATGCCCCTCTTGTATTTAAAGTGGTAAGCAGAAATATCCACACAATGGGAAGCTTAACACTCGGGAAGCTGCTATCTGAAAGAGCTGTAAATGTTACGTGCTGTTCCCATTTTCTCTCTTCCTATATAAATATGTATCTTGCAGCTGTGCTATTTATATCATCAAACCTAGAATATCTGCTAATAGTTACATCAAAATGCTAATTTACTCATAAGCTATAATTTTCTGTGCATGGATGATGCTTTCTGTAATGAGACTGATACTGAGTTCGTACTTGCTTCAGTATTGTGCATTAAGTTTGCATTTGCTTCAAGTCTGATTCTCTTTTGATATATCTGGCTACAGGGTTTTACATCCAGGTCAATATTTCAGGGTCTTTGGTACTAAAGCTGATTTTGATTAGGGGTGCAATCCAAATAACTGAAAATTGTTAAGTTGTTTGTTTTTTTCGCTGAACATCAAACAGACTTTGTGAAAGGCAAAAAAAATGTCAGACATTTGGTCTGACAAGTATGAAAATTTTGTCGAACCAAAAGAAAATCTGTCAGAACGAAAAACAAACGAGAAAACATGCAAAATAGTTTTTGTCTTCCTTCAGGTATATTCAACTGATAAATATTGATATACATGTATATAATTATATAGTTTTAGCCATTTTAACATTTAAAATACAAGAATCAAGCAAGATAAGTTCATAACAAGCAAGAACAGCAAGGAAAGTAATGTTTCCCCCTTAAATTTACAGTTTGAGTTTGCTGTTAAATCCCTGCCAGTCATCTAGACTGAAGATCTCAGAAAGCATTTTTTATCAGATGAAATCTGTTAGACATGTCTGCTGGTCTGACACCTTTCACGAAGTCTGGACCAAGGTATTGTAACAAACTCGATCCGGCCGCAGATTGAACCTGGTCTGCTGGCATGCAAGTCCAATGCTCTAACCACTGAGCCAAAGAGTCGACTCCCTGACGCAGTTGTCAGAGATTGTATTTATACCTGTGATGACGCATCATCACATTACTTTCCCCTCCAAGAAGTCTCGACCCGAGGCTTGGCCTGGGAAACAATGGGTAAGGCAACTCCGGTCTGGCAGTTGACATTATCCCACCGCTGCCACCAATGTAACAAACTCGGCCGGCCCAGGATTGAACCTTGTCCGCCAGCATGCAAGTCCAATGCTCTAACCAATGAGCCAAATAGTCGACTCCCTGATGCAGTTGTCAGAGATTGTATTTATACCTGTGACAACGCGTCATCTCAGTATTATTCCAACATTTCAGTTAATTTATCATAAGAAACAACAAAACATTATCATGTTGATGTTCATGGATATAAAACAACAAAACAGAATGTACATTTTGCAGTTTGTATTGTATTCATGTTGCAATATAACATAACCGTTATGAATAATTTATAGTTTATACATGTATCACTATTTTTGAAAGATCTTTAAAGAGACCATTTCATTAAGCATCCGCTTTTTGGCAGTCCCTTGAGTGGTCTCTTAATACAATGTCAACTGTAAATCAAAGTACATTTTGCTGCAAAAAAAATTATATGGTTCACATTATATCAATGGTTAACATCGGCTCATGCTGTTAAGAAGAACACAGAACTTCATTGCAACAGTTGATTATAGATTTTGTTGCTTTATGTCCACCATACTCAACAGACTCATTTGATGAAAATTTAACTGTGTGGTAATGTCCATACTGAAAATATTAACTTTAAAAATTCACAGTAAATTCTGTAAAAGCAAACCTGGGGCTTTTAATGATTCTACTGGGTCTGGCATAATCTGTTATACTTCTGGGATTCAACATTAACATTGCTCATGTCCTTGTGCTTTGTTAATCCCCAGTAGTGTCATTCTGAAGTATAAAGATGAAAGCTCCAAGTTCGCTTTTTCAAGCATTGTGTGCGTAGTTGAAAAGTTAAAATTTTCAATATAATGATTCATATGCATTCACTAACGAGAACTCAAGACATCATTTTGGAAATAGTATTTTTGACTTTTGTTGCTTTTATACAGTTTCTTTTTTTTATAATTGTTTTGACAATTTATTACATTTAAAAGGACTATATTATTGATGCATTCATGAATATGACTTAAAATTTAAAACACTTACAATGCAGCTTAATTATATGATACAACAATAATGTATATAATGGTTCAAAATTAAAGTAGATGACTGTTTGTCTGGACCGAATGAAATTATGATTATTTTAATATTTGAAAGGAGTCGTTTTAAGTGTCTTTTCAGGAGCAAGTTGTTCCAATAAGTTTCATTGTCTGGTTCTTGGCTGGGGTACCTAACCCTTACACTACGTTATCTGCAACCTTGAGGACGATAGGGACCCAGACTACAAAACATATTGAAACTACTTGTGTAAGCAACTTGCCCCCGTTGTTCGGCAGCACGAAATACCCAAATCTACCCAAATCTACCCAAATCTTCTGTACGTAATGTTTGCAAAGGTACTGAGATTT
>CM037788.1:38216022-38266022 GCA_021229015.1 Solen grandis | reverse complement strand
GGTCGGCGAAACTTTTTTATTTTTACCTTATTTTTTAGAGGAATTAAAGAAAACAAGTGTTTTCCAATCATAATAGCCCAAAAAAAAGTCTAGGATCGGTACAAAAAAAATAGGGTCGGTCGGGTTAGTGGAAACAAGTAACTTTTTTTATTACGCCTTGGATCGATTGGTACAGGAACAGTTTCTATTCTATGTTTTGTATTTATGTTGCATTTCACATTTAAAGCTCAGAGGGCACAATTTGGGCACTCTAGGATATCAAAACTGTAAACAATAAGTACCGTACAGTAAAAGCTAATTTAGTCTTGTATCAAAATCTTGCTCCTGATAATTTTTCTCAGCAGCTGATTCATTAAATACCAAAATTGTGCCTCTTATTTCCAGGATTTATCAATCTATATTTTGACAATTACTATGTCATAGTGTCTATGGGGTGCTGTAGAGAGGTATTAAATTATTCTTAGATAAAACTGACTTAAACCAAATGTTTTTCTTGGCGGTCCCCTAAATGTCCACTACAGACACATGTGAAGAAGCTATCAATCCTCTCAATCCTGAATATTATGCAACTACGAGTAAAAGTTACCTTGAATGAGATGCGTTTCCATCTTTTTTCATTCCTACTGCACTACACCATCTTACAATATCCCAGTAACAGTCAAATAATGGGATGTCCCTAAGTGATAGATGATGCCGGCGGAACAACTTAATGACACAGTTGACTAGATCATAAAAATAAACACATAAATTTACGAAACGGTAAAAGTGAGTATAAAAGGTATAATACTTACATGTGACAGATTTTATCCGCCATATCTCTGTTAACAAATTCAAGTAATTCGAACACGAAGTCATCACCAGAACGTGCAAAAAATCCTCCTTCCTTGAGCAAGGGAAGACACTCCCACCACATTTTATTCAAGACATTTAGTACTCTCCCCTTGATTAAAAAAAAGCGAGCTAGGAGAAATTACTGGAATCTATAATCAATCGAGTGGTTATTAGCCATCAGACGAACTGTCTTGGTGAAATCGGGCTAAATCAGATGCTTATCTGGCTTTTTATTGGCCACATGCAATTGGTGCACGAGACAATTTGTTAATGTTGCATCACCATTTCACGTGCGACTCGAAAGAGGGAGGGGGTCATTTAAAAGGGGGCGCGAAAGTTAGGTCCCCTCTTTCTTGCTCCCCACCCCCAAATCGTGTCAAACCCTTTTTGGTACGTACAGGTTACTCGTAGCACGTTTATTTGTTTTTTAGGGGTTTTTTTTTACCCCCACAATCGACTTCAAAGTAAAACCAGAGATATGAAAACCTAGATGCTAATGTAGCTTCGTGGTAAAACCTAACTCTCTTGTAAACTTTATTGCAAAATAAATTATTTTTAAGCCTTAAGAAACGCAAATTATTATTATTTTGAATTGCATATATACGATTAAGTACTAATACAATTTGCATATATAGATTATTTCATTAAAATATTATTCAATAAAAATATATTAATATAATTTAATGTATGACCGGAAACTTGTGAGGAATGCCCCCTCGAGCCCTCAGTGAATCCGGGCCTGATTAAAAAGAGTAATGATTCCTGAAAAAAAATAGTGAATAAGTTCCCCTCCACATTGCATTTTTTAACATCAAGAAAATATTTACATTTGTGCAGTATTTTTATGTTTGTTTTCAAGTATTTTTTTGGTTAATTTCGGTGAATTTATATTTATATTATATTTTATATTTATATTAAACAGTATAACCGTAAAATGAAAAAAAAAAATCATTCAGCTGTGCCGAGACAGCGACGATCACGGGCTGCCGTGACCAGGATTCGAACCTGGGTTGTCGCGGCCACAACGCGAAGTACTAACCACTATACGATCACGGCTATCACTGCTGAACTGCTAGTACGGGAAGGAAAAATCCTTCAAATAATAATACTACATACAGTACGCGCAGTGTTCCTCTATTTATAGATGTTCTATTTATAGTGCAGGATGAAATTAACGACAATATCTAGAATGAATTAGCCAAGTTGTCATTTTATTTAGTAAGTTATGAATCATAACTATATAGCTTTTCCAAGTTCGACATTTTTCGACTTTTAAGAAGTTTGGTCATACTACGGGGACAGTACAGAACAACAACGAAAATTAATTGATTGGAATGCACCAATACCATATTATGAATAACTCTTTTATTTAATTTGCGTACCGATTTTCGTTGGTTATTTTTACAATGATTTCTAATTAAATGAGACTGGGTACAAAGTGCTAAAAACTAGGAGGTTGAACTGTTCTTGAGAGCACCGACATATGCAGCAGGTGATTATGTCTATGTTGAGAGTGATGGGCGCGTGGGTATCATATAATATTTAATGATACTAGATTCCAATTTATTGTCTACTTAAATGTTTGTTTGTTTTGTATATACACCAAATACAATTAATTTGTTACAACATGTAGACCTAAGATTTACTTGACATTTAAAAACAATCTATCGATATGTACAGTAGATCTACTCAGATCGATCAGTGCAAAAATTTATACAAAATATTATAGATCTTTGATCAGTAAGTAACGTACCTTATTACATATTAAAACATATCTTTAGATAAAATTCAAAACATATTTTGATTCTGTAGTTCGATCTAATCTCTATAGAATTAATATATAGGCTACATGCATATAATTATCTACTTTAAGGTTTACCTGTGAACAAACGCTATTCACAAGATTGTAAGGAGATTGCATGGCTGGCTGTTACATAGGTTAAATTCTCTAAAAGTTCAGAGGTGGATTTTACAGTTTATGCACATATAAAACTAAAGGAAAAATAGGCCCATCATGAAAGGCGCATTAATTAATTAATTAATTAATTAATTATTACACACACGCCTATATAGTAGGCCTCATATATGTGTGTGTGTGTGTGTGTGTGTGTGTGTGTGTCTTTAAAACGCATCGGTATATGTCCGTACATAAGGTGGCAACACCTTTTGATGTTCTTGAACATGTCGAAGCAATTAATGGCTGAAAGTCATAATATTATGAAAATTAACCTAACATAACTGGAAATTTAGAAGAAAGAGAAAAAAAAAGACCAATCATTATGTCTTAACCGGGATACTCAGAGTGTTCGATTCCTGTCTGAGATATATCAAACCTGTTAATTAATATGGCTAGTATATATGGCTGCACACACACACACACACACACACGTGTTAAGAATATCACTAAAAGGATATTTTGAAGGTACAAAAAATCTCATTTTAGTGTTTTTATGTAATTTTGGCTAAAATTTCAATAAAACAGTTTTAGTTAAAAAAAAAATCTGTTGAGGTATGTATTTTTTTACATTTTCATAAAGCATTTACATCAGAAAACTGACTTTGAAAAAATAAAGAAAATCTGTCCGTTGAAAAAAAAATATATAGAAATATATATATATATATAAATTCACAGTTTTGGGATAGCTTTTGTATACATTTTGGTCCGGGCACAAATGAGATTTTATGCTCGTTTTGTACTTTCAATGCATATTTGACAGTATTTTCATCTGTAACTTACAGACTACATTATAAATTACAAATTGTGATAAAATATTTTAAAAATATAATTTAAATTACAGTATTTAGAAACGAAATCATTCTTATTTTTAATGTCATGTTTTATCAACAAATTTTAGCAAATAGTGATGTTCTACCATAAGCTCAATCTCTAAAACAAGCATGATGACCCCCTACTTTTAATTCATATATCTTTTAGTTAAAGTCTTAAGTACTTATATGCATTTCTTTTTTTAGAAAATTCTGTCAGAAAAACAACAACAACAAACAAACAAACAAAAAAGAAAACCGTCTTTAAAAGAGTGTGCATGGGTGCTTGCGAATGTGTGAGAAACAGTGGTTTTCCTCTACGGATTTACTATTCTCTTGACTTTCCTTCATAGTTAAAATGAAATATAATAACGTTTAGTTTCACTTATCCACTTAGCTATGACGAAACTTTTCTGAAAAATTGTCACATATTCAGTTAGTATCTGGCAAGTAGAAAACTTTCGTGTTATTATCTTAGGTATCATTACAGGACAAAACTGCCTGTTTGTGCCCACTACTGCCAGCTATATATTCACTTAAGTAGATATCTTGCCTTTTTTCGTGTTATTCAGTTAAATTATGTGGATAACAGGCACTTTTTCACATAATTATCTGGGAAAAAAGCATGTTAACTAAGTGAATATGTGATTGGCAGTAGTGGGCACTAACAGACAGTTTATTCCTGTTAAGATACCCAAGTGGATAACTTGAAAATTTTCTACTTGCTAGATACTAACTGAATATGTGACAATTTTTCAGAAAAGTTTCGACATAGCTAAGTGGATAAGTGGCTGCAGAAATATGCCACCATACGTTTACATTGATAACATTTAGTAGTAAAGTGTCGTTGCGAGTCTGCGGATTTTATCACGTATACCTACTATATCTGTAGAACGATGGTAGTGGTTGGTTTAACATTTGAAGAATATTAAATATTGATTTAAGTCTTGTGTACCGAAGAATACAAAATCATCTAAAATGATGAATCTATATACTTCAGGTAAACAGTGTTACAAATAACCTGGAAACGACGCGTCCCTTGGCTTGCTCCTGTGTACTCTCTAAATCCCTGGATACTGAGTGGCTTACCGACAGGCGGAGTGGGTCACGTGCAATTGAATAAACCATATTCAGACTATACATTTGATTGTGAAGCCTTTAAGGAGACACAATAAATATAAATCACGTGAGAATCATAGCAAACTCATAAGCACACATACATAGATCCACTACAGTTAAAATAGCATTTCGAAAGATCGGTGCAAAAATATGGTAACCACATATATATAGGAGTAGTTACTATAATTTTACTCAAAACCCTCGATTTAACCTAATATAACTGGATATTTAGATAAATAAGATCAATCATTTTGCCTTAACCGGGAGATTGAGTGTTCGATTCCTGTCTGAGTTATATGTAACCGGTTAAAATATCGCAGTTAGCTATCCCTATTTTTTTTTTAATGTGTGTAAATATGGAACATGGAATATCGTTGTTACCTTTACTTTACTTTTAAAAAACAATATTTATATGTATATGAAATTGCAAATACAAATGTAGTATACATTTTGATCACTATCAAATTTATCACAATTTGACAATTTGTCAAGTGGAGAACTGATCGTGAAACTATTTAAGTACATATAGAACCAGCAGCTCGAAACAAAATCATGGAAATAAATGTATATGCACAAAATTTATGATTTGATAGAATAGATAAGACAGCTTATAGGCTTATCCAATGTCTTGCTAAACAATGATTGATGTACATGTAGGAACCTGAATTTGCTTTCTACATTATAAGTCGGGTATAAATACTCAGCCCCCAAAAAAGGAAGTATCCAATTTTCAATTCTTATGATTAATATAACACGGATATAACTAATAAACAATGTACATGTAATCGTTGAAATACTGTTGGCCTAAGTTTAACCAGGAGTAAACCATGCCCTTGGTTATTAAAGACAAGATTTGGTGGTTTTGCACGTGCGCCTTGTGCAGTACATGTCGATATCCGGTGGTAGTATCTGACTGCACCAATTAACCGGAAATAAATCACAAGTGAATAAAATTAAGCAAAACTTGCAATAAATAAATAAATAAATAAATAAATAAATTAAACAAGAGGGCCAAGATGGCCATAGATCGCTCACCTGAGAAAAGTATCATTCATTGCCTGTACAAAACAGATTGCTTAAGAATAAAGATGATGAGGTGAAACAATGTTCAGGAATATTCTGACCCCATCCACAAAAGATATCACAATGACAAACATTCTGCCAAAGTTTGAGGATGATTGGACCAAAAATGTTGCCCTCAGAGTATAAACAAGATTTTTCTAAGATTTGACCTACTGACCTACTTTTCTGTCCAGCCCCACCCATTTTCAAACTGGTTCGAGATATCATCATAACAAACAATCTGACTAAGTTTGAGGAAGATTGGATCAAAATTGTGGCCTCTAGTGTGTAAACATCAAAATTGTTGACGGACGACGGACAATCAAGTATCCCAAAAGCTCACCCTGAGCTATGCTCAGGTGAGCTAAAAATGAATAATTTTCAAATAAACCAAGCTATAGGGATGCTAAATGCAGGCACGTTAGTAAATGCTGTATAACCGAATCTTATCGAAGCAAGTGTCATTTCAAATTATTTCAATGAAAGAAATATCGCAGCAACTTCAAATTTTCACTCAATGCCAGAAAGGAACAGACAGAACAAATAGACAGAAGATATGCTAATTTATAGTATAAAGATAGAACTGTATGGTGGGTACTTTATATTATGTATCTTTTTTTTTCTCGCCTAACCGGGTAGTTAAAACATGTTGATATTTTCTCGCCTAACCGGGTAGTTAAAACATGTAATTGCTCACATTCATACAAATTACCTAACAACAATGTCATATGATATGTATATATTTGAGAAAAATGGATCGAAATGAAAGCAGTCTTTAGATATTAATAACATTAATAAATGGCAAGTATATGCATATAAAGACCAAATTTGTCATGTACGTATCAATTTGTTTTTAAACAAGGTAAAGTGACCAATTAAACTACGATATAATGATATTGATCATTAAAGATTATAATAATGCTTTGAATTATCCTAAATAATAACACTAGTAAATCGAGAGCAGAAGAGCTCGACTAAAGAAAAACAAGAGATCTCTACTTCGGTGGTATTGCCTCATTCATTTTGAAATTCACACATGCCATTGTTCTTAAAAACAAAAGAAACAAAGAATAAACATTCATATAATATGAAATTGGCAGACCAGTCGAATTCACCTTATCGCGATTAAACGTTGTATGGTTACTCACTGGAGTTTAAAAAAAAATCTTCCTTTTCATATTGTATGGAACAACAGACGGCTCCTTTTTTGTATATATACTAGTGTTTGGCATATCATGAAAACCGTTTAAACATAAAACGTTTGAACAACTTTGTTTGGGAGTGAATACGGGTATAGTGTCTTTACTGTGTATAGCGTCGGTCCCGAGCGGGTGAGAAGGCTTCTCCAATGTGAATGTTTGAGAAGCTTTCACCTTATCATATGCATGCCCTGTCGCTTGATTATCTTAAGCTATGACAGAATTGTATAAACCCAGTTAATATGAACCGCTAATACTTTCGTGTCAAGTCATGAAAGATGCAGGAAAGCATGCAATCGAAAGCAGTATATTCAGAGATCTGGAATATTTGTATTTTGGAAATCTTATTCTCAGGAAGATAAATTGATTGAGGGTGTATCATACAGTGATATTTTCTTCGATGATTAAAAGAAAGAGGGAAAACACACGAAATTTTGTGTGGAAAACACTGGAAATATAAAATAACATATACTCATGATATATTGTGATATTAGTCATCTAGAATTTGTTTCTGGAATCGTTTAATTGTTACAGTTTAAAGAAACTAAACTGAAACATACACCAACATACTGAAAGAGTTGCACGGTCGAATAATACCTTCGGACAAATAAAGGCAGGGCCTTGGCTAATTAAATTGCTTTATTTCATGTTATGCATATAAAGGCGTTCGATTAAATTTTGAAGAACTACATACAAAACAATATGGCGGAGTCGGACAGAGACGCACGGCCGGACGTGACACTTCAGCACTACAGCCTTGAGTTGCTCGCATGTATAGACGAGATGAAGTAAGTTGTCGTACACTGTTGTTTTGCGCACTCACGTGCATCGTTAGTTATTGTTCATTTTTGCAGTTGTTGTAAACGATCAGTTATCGTACACTGATGTTTGGCAAAGCGCACTCACGTGCATCGTTAGTTATTTCATTTTTAAGTCCCATGTATTTAATATTATATATATATATATATATATATGGGACATAAAAAATCTTTTTAAGTCCCATGTAATATATATATATATATATATATATATGGGACATAAAAAATCGTGAGAAACTCTTTTGATCGTACACTTTTGTTTATGATACACTATCAGTTGCCGTGCACTTTTATTTGCCGTATATCGGTTGTCATATACTGTTATAGCTGCCGTTCTTAATTGTAGCTGTCGTACTTAGATATAGTTCTCCAGAGTTGTTGGTCTCCTGCTTGATCGCGAACTTTTATGTTCAAATCTATTTATTTTTATTCGTCCGAAGGTTTAACCCTGATCGTCCGTCCGTTTATTCCGCCATGTTTATCTTGAAGAACAAATTAAAAATATTTGAAAAAGAAAAAAAGAAGAAGAAAAAAAAAGAATCTTAACCATACTGATCAGATGTGCAGAGCGTAGGTTTGGTTCAAGGTCAAGGTCACACTTGAAGGTCACGTGTCATACTGATATAATGCTAGGATATTTCGTTTCCGCCCTGTAACTCTTGAACCGCTTAATTAAAGGAAATTGAAACTATTTTATGACAACTTTGGCCTTATGTTAACCATACTGAATGTATGTGTAGTTCATAGGTTTCAAGGTCAATGTCGCACTAAAAGGCCATATGTCAAACTGGAAACATTGTTAATAAACAGTCCCTTTAAATTAACATTTTCACATCTCCTTGTTAAAATGTTGCTGTTGATAAAATGTTCATCTATTGTGTCATAGACTTTTAAGTGTTTATAAGTCTCTGGTTGTGTCAAGTCGATAACTTCAACAGGGCTGTCAGAGGAACTCTTATATTTATTATCATTTCTATTTGCTATTATTTCAGACATAAACGAGATGTTTTACACAGACAAGTACTCAATGAGATGAAAGAAAAGGACAAGCTACAGAACGATCTTAAAATGCTCACTGACAGATTGATGAAAGTAAATGAAGTTATATGTGATAAAGTCGTGGCGAGAAATCGCCTGGACGAGACCATCAAAGAAACCGAAGAGTCGTTTTCCAATCTCGTGATTGGTTCGGATAACCTGCTGAAATTCATGAAGAAAGTCACTGAATCCATCCTCCCCGAAATCTCTTCCGACGATACAGATAAAAGTACTAATCAAACTGAAAAGAAAAAGAAGTCGCCAAAGAAGACTGAAGTCACCAAAAAGTGAATGCGATATGACGTATGTTAGCTTTATCACATTGGATATGCCGATTGGAATAGCTGGAAATGTTTTTGAAATTGTCAGTGGCATATGATTAAAACGCCTGTTCATTTATTTATTTTTGAGTTCCCTATATGTTATTGTAGAAGTATGCATGTTAAGTAAATATGCAAAAACAATTTTATTTATATCAATATTGAATGAATCATACATGTAAACAAAAATGTATATTAATTTTATATATGCGAATTATTAAATTTTAAATCCTATGCTAGACATGTTAAACTAATTTCTATAATTGAAGTGTGTTTATCTGTCTGGAGTAACTCTTCATATTGTGCTTGCAAGTTGATTGTAAAAATAAATTGATATTTTTTGTTTTATTTTTGGCTTGTTTGTAAAGAATAAGAAGCTGGTCTAATATTTCATATACCGATTCCGGTTTGCGCGTGGTTAGAGCGTCCGTCACAGGGAGGCCGTTGGTTCGATCACTGGTCGTAGCAAACTAGTACCATAGTACTGAACCTCGCATGACGTTCAGCATATAAGTGTAGTTCCAGGACTAGTTAGTCAGACTAGATGTAGTATCATGTCACTTGTCTGCGGCGGTATATCGACACGAGGATGCTCTGTATCCCTCGCTTTCAGACACGGTCCCATTTAAACTAAGATACAACATTGTATTGTAACTTAAATACCAGGGTCAAATCCCTACGACAATGCTAAGCACTGCCTCTCTGTAAAACTTTAATTCTTAATTTGGGGAGAAACGTATTCTATCATTCTTAGTTTACAAAGTTTGTTTATTGCGTTTAACGTCCTGCCTACTTGCAGACTGTCTGCTTTGAACAGATATAGTGCTGCCACACTGCAGTATCACGCCATAGACACGTGGCATGATACCACAATCAGTCACATTATCCTGACACCGGGCCAACCAATCCTGGAACTTCCCTTATATGCTAAGCGCCAAACAAAGGAGCTCTACAAGGGGTGGTTTACCAAGTATATATGCAGTAAAACGCTCGTTCTCAGACCACTAATATTTTTTAGCGTCCTCTTCTTACTACATTGGTGAAAATCACTATATTATAGACCACTCCACTATCAAGACCACTTTTCATTGGAGCCGATTGTCTTGATAGCGAGGTTTTTCTGTAATGAAGTATGTGACTCAAGTGACTTAAAAAATATAACCTTGATAATTAACATTACTTGAAAATGAAAAAAAAAAATTAATACTTTAATAAGAGATACAAGAATTATGAAATTAATTCTGAAATTCGCCCCTTATTATTAAATTACTTAATGTTGTCAGGAAATATTAATATAAAGGTCATGATGTTATATATGGTTGGTGGACTTGCTATTACTTAAACAATCTTGTGATAGAAAATTGAGTATTTCCCTTCCCTTAAGCTTTTTTTTTCTAAAAAAAAAATGAGAACAATGACGAACTGAAATAAAAGTTTGCATAATTTGGACAGAAAAAAATAGAGCTGTAATAGGTAGATTGTTAATTTTTTCCCTATCTCTTACATTGAGTATTTTAACTTTTTTCATGGTGGGGCCTATATGGCATGATGGTTGTATTTGTTATTTTACTATTACTTATGTCTCTCTAGGCAATGGGTTCAAGTCCTGTACTAGTAACTTGGAATTATTCATGTGATGAAGATTCTAATTGGCTTGCATGATTATGCTGGTGGTTAGTATTGTTAATTCAATTAGTACCAAAATGAGGGAATAGGTCCCCAGTCATGACATACCGAAATGGTGTTGGTAGCTCTGTATACATACTGGGCAGTTCAAGGACTGGTTGGCCCCGTGTCAGGATAATGTGATTTGGTGTGGTATCATGTGTACTGCGTAATAATGCATTGAAGTAGCTCTATATCTATTTCAAGTGGACATAGTCTCCATATGACTGAAATACTGTCAGTGGGACATTAAACCCAATAAACAGACTAGAAATGTGTCCTACGGACACAGATTCTCCCACTATTTTGTTTATTAGATTGATATTTTTTTCGTCAGTGACATTGTTTGTTGAGTTTAATGTCCAACCAACATTGTCAGTGATATTATGGTGAGAAACTGGAAAAATAAAAGAGGATGATTTTAAATCAAATGATTGCTGTCACCCTGACCTAAACTAAGTGATATCACCTTGACCTTCAAGCTAGCAACCTGGTACTTGTTCATGGCACATTGTTTTGACCTAAGCATCCCTTGTGACAAGTTACTTCAAATCATGACTATACATAACAAAGATACACCCTGGACAGGCCTGCTTGCACAAATATTAAACTCAACAAACTGCTGTGACATTGACTTTGAAGCTAGCAAATTAATTCTTGTTTATGACAGATCTTTTTGTCTTAAGGATCACTTGTTATTTCCAAACATGCATTCACAACAAATTTACAGCCGGGACATGATTTTAAGATCAACCGAGTGCTGTGACCTTGACTTTCAAGCTACTGACCTAACTCTTGTTTGTAACACATCATCTTGTCCTAAGGATCATTTGTGCCAAGTTATTTCAAAACACGGCCATACTTAGTAAAGTAACAGCCGAGACATGATTTTCCAATCATGTAGACTCCCACACAAACAGTCTTGCCAGTACACATGTACCTTCAAGTGAAGACAATGTTCTTTGTATATATAACATACCCTAGCCCTAACCAAAAACACTAACCCTGACCCCTACCCCAACCCTAAACTAATCCCTACAACCAAACGAAATAAATGGAGGTCAAACCAAGTGGGGACGTCCTCAGTGGTGAGTAAAGTGTGATGCTCGATAGTGACTGAGTACAAAATTGACCTCACTTACCTCTCTTTATAGGAGCACACACACTCACAGACAGGTGTGACACTATATGCCCATCGCAGGGGCATAACAAGCAATAGCCATACCATAGTAATCAATCTGAATTTTTTTCTGATGGCGTTGCATTGTGGTGGCACATTCCTGTTTTATTGAACAGACAATTCAATATTAATATTCTTACCAACCATTAATATCTATCATGATGATAGTGTAACTGTATAGGTGCAAAGTCAACACACTAAGGACAATGATGTGTTATACACAAATTCTTTAATTTAGACATAAATGAAGTAATCAAATAATGCAATATATAAACTCATGTAAATACCTCATATACACAATCTTGAATCACATCAATATAAGATGGGATCAAATAATTATTTAATGCAAAACAAACAAAAAATTTAAAAAAATGTTGCATTATAGCTAAAACTTATTTCCACTTAAATTTTTTCAGAAATATGTTTCTTAACCCTTTACCTCATGAAAATTCATGTACAGATTTATGACATAATGGTTATTAATTTCCTAAACTTAAATTGGTATATGAAACAATGAAACAATGGATTTTTTCTTTGCCATGCAGGACTGTCTCAAATCTGAGCTACAATATTGCATGGGCAAACAGAGGTGACCCTGAGCAGACAGCTCCTGGAAGGAACTGTCTGATCTGGGTCTGCTCTGTTTGCAAATAAGTCAAAACAAGTCTTTTGAGGTAAAGGGTTAAGCATGACAGCGAATGTACACATGTTTGTTTTTCTAAGTCATAAACAATTTTATACATACAATAAATCTTAGAACTGTTTGTAATGGACCAAACCAGTCTTTGCTGTTAAAATCTAAACCCCAAAGTACCCACAGTTAGGAAAATTATTCTCCATTCCCTTCTTATACACAGTATCACAAACCAACTCATCAGCTCTTTGTGTAAACAAGGTAAACCAATGATCACATGACATCCTGTACTGCCATTGGATAAAATGGTCATTTAATTTGAATATTCATGTAAATAATGGAGAATTCCATTGTTGAACTTAAAATCAAATTAGAATTGAATGTAAGTGCTTGCTATCTCATGAGAAGTTGCAAGAAATTTAAGAACATTTCACTTCATAAAGGCAGAACAAAACCATACTGCTACAATTATAGCATTAAACAAGACCCATTAAAAAAAAATGTCTGCTACACTGTAACTTTTAAGATTTTCAAATATGTTGAATAACATAAAATTATTCCCATCTCCCATTCAACCTTTAGAAAAATAAGCACCTTTTAGAAGCTAGCTGTATGGTATGGCAATTTTCTCGCTTTCATTAACATTAATATAATTACCTTTTGTAGGAGGTTAAGTTTTCATAGCTTTATAAACTGTAATATCCACTGATATGAATGATCAAAATCTGTCCATTTCGTAGAAATATCCCATTCATTTGGACATTAATTCATGAAATATACAGGATCTGACATGAATTGTTATTTCAATTTCAAATTTTACTAAATGAGTTTGTGAAAATGTTATTAAGAAAGCCTCTGGTGAGATTAATAAAATTTTCATGAGTAAAATTTGACATGAAATGACAATTCATGACAGATTCTTTTTATCATATGATCTATACTGACAGTAAATTGTGATCATAACAACAAAGAAACAAAAATATGACCACAAAAATATGACCAAATGCCTGTGAACGAATGTCTACTGTAATCTACCACCAAGAAAATAGTTCTAAATAATAAGTGAATTCCTCATACATCTTCAACATCATATAAATAATGTATCTTTTTTATCAAAGTTAGCTGCATCTAACACATTTAATCAAGCTGTTCGAGTTTCAACAAACAATGCATATATGTAGAATAAATGCGCGTGATGCAGAGTGATGTAATTCGGCCTAAAAGTTATATGTAACATGTTAAATATAAGGAAATATGTAACGGTTATATGAAACTGGAAACAGGCTGTTTTAGCATAATGTCATATGATAAATAATATATACTCAACAAAAAAAGAAACTTTCCATTCCTTTGAAAGTAATATTTTTGTACTTAAATATACAATTGTATAATTCTAAGGTAATGAATATATAAAACATTTATTTATGGTTTATTCCAAGGTAAAATTCAGATTTTTGATAAGGTCAATTATATGAATTATTTATTCAATTAATAAGACAAAAAGGGTCAAAATCAAAATTCAAAAGAGACAAATAACAATTTTTCATAGACATACAACTCTAAATTTCACTGACAATATTGAAATGATAAATTAATATGCTTTGAAAACTATATTGAAATTCTTTTTTTTTTTAATCTCAAAATTCTGATGTGAGATTTCGAAATGTTTAGTTTAATTGGGTATGTAAAGGAATGTTGTGAAGTTTCAGGCTGCAGGAAAGGTATTACAGGGTTTATGGGTAATTTCAACTTTGAGACAATAGAAACCACATAGAAAATGAAATTGAGGCAAGTACAGGCTCAATGAGATGTACTGTGCCCCCAAAAATTTAGAAAAATCATCCACTATGGCTACAAGAAACTCTCCACATTCACAGCTATTTAACATATAAAATAAGGTACTGTTACTATATACAAGGCATTGTCATTAAAATTACAATGTAGATTCTGTACATATATCTTAAATAGTCAGTGGTTATTCTATTTACATGGAATCTGATGAGATCGATGTATAAACAAGTGTTTTCATACATTTGTACAGGATTACTAATTACAAAGTATTATCATTACCATGCCTACATTAACATCAGACATATTTCTTACTTACAGTTAAGGGCTACTTAAGAGCTGGTGATGTATTTACATGTACTTTAGTTACTATAAATTTATTTTCACATTTTTGATCTGTCACATAAATTAAACTTACATCATCTTGCATGCTTACCTTAGACAAAACTAGAACTAGCAGTAAAGGTGATCAATACCCCTGCATCCCACGGTGTATTGTAATGAACAGATGGGACATGTCCTGAAAGGACTGGACGTGACCAAATGTGATGGGACATCCAATTTCCTTTTCAACTTAACATATCAGCATTCTCATAAACATATCTCTTTAGCTTAATAAAATAATTCTATACATTTGTTGTGTCTATCCCTTATAACACAAAATCCAGTAAAGCACAATCCAACATGGTACTTTCAAATCTTTTGTGATTTCTTTGATGAACTTAAGATGCATTTTCCTATTATAATAATGCAGTCCAATCGCATGTGGTATCTGAACTACATGAACTGCATTTTATTGCCAGTCTAATATGCGGTTTAAATCATTTATTGGACCACCATATAAGATAATTAGTAAATATAAATTTAACTGCATTATTTTGGACCACAAGTATAAGGCAATTTCAAGGGTCAGTCTAGATACTGCATTATATTGGACCACCAGTATAAGACAATTTCAAGGTCAAAGTCTAGATACTGCATTATATTGGACCACCAGTATAAGACAATTTCAAGGGTCAAAGTTTATATTGTGCATTATATTGGACCACCATTATAAGACAATTTCTAGGGTCAAAGTCTATATAGTGCATTATATTGGATCACCATTATAAGACAATTTCTAGGGTTAAAGTCTAAATACTGCATTCTATTGGACCACCATTACAAGACAATTTCTAGGGTCAAAGTCTATATAGGGCATTATATTGGACCACCAGTATAAGACAATTTCAAGGGTCAGTCTATATAGTGCATTATATTGGACCACCATTATAAGACAATTTCTAGGGTCAAAGTCTATATAGTGCATTATATTGGACCACCATTATAAGACAATTTCTAGGGTCAAAGTCTATATAGTGCATTATATTGGACCTCTATTATAAGATAATTTCTAGGGTCCAAGTCTAGATACTGTATTATTTAGCACTGTAAATGCATCTAGAAAAATGACAGTGTTGGATTGTGTTATATTAGAGTGGGTGTTAAAATGGAATGTGTTATAATGGAGCTACACTGCCATGAATTACCAATATAACTAAAACATTTACAACATTCACTGCAATGTTTCACAGCATGCTGAATATGACCACTGTACATAATTGATATATTTTTATCACAGGAAAAATAACTCACCTTGACATTTATACATGTATATACTTTTATACATAAAAGTTGCTATTACTTGTGAAATTTGTGAAACATAATTCTTTTTTTTTTAATTGAGGATGTGCTAGGACTATGAAGACATTCCCAATCTGGAATGAAAACTGGATAATCACATGACAGACTGTCATCATTTTAATGAATCATTATTCCTGCCATTTCTTACAATCCTTGAACAATGGACCTAGAAATTAAAGATATTTTTTTTTTTAATTTGTTACTCTTTTTTTTCTCATTTTGTAAAGTGACACCATGATATATGGTTTCTATCCTATGATGTATATGAATTTCTGAGGCCTCAAAAGAGCTTGCATTTAAATTATTTTAATCAAAAAAGAAGTTCTGAGCTTTAAGAATCAAATAATGAATGAAATCTTCAATTTGTTCTAGGCTCATCACTTATGTGGAGAATATTCACCAAGGACTTTAACTACGACTGTAACTGAAGTTGATTTATACCCTCGCTTCACTGCCTTGTCTCAACAGTATGAACAAATCTTTAAATTGTTCAAATTTTCTTTGTGGGATGGATGGTCTGTACCATGCTGTAATCAATGTGGTTGACCAAAGAAGACATGGCACTAAAATCTGAAAGCAGATCTAATCCATCTTAAGCAAGAAGATGCTATGGATAGGATGGTTTGGAGAGCAGTAATGAGTTAAAGTCCTACCAAGTTAAGGCAAAGTCCCTGTAATGGTTCCGCCATGTCTTGGATCACATAACCTCTACCAAGATAACCAAGGTATCCTAATGAAACATTAAGAAACCTTGGTTATTTCCGTAAAAGGCCATGAGGTCCCAAATGTAGCTGAACTGTTACAAGGTCTTTACCTTAATTGAAGATGGACTGTAAATTGATGATGATAATGATGAGAAAGGGGCTATAAAAATGTTTGAGTAAGAGATGTGTCTTTCACTTGTGATGGTCCTCCTGCCACTAAATAAGCGAGTAAAATTTCAATGCTGTTTCATGTAGGAAACTTAATAAAATATTATACAAAATGCTACAGGATGTAAAAACACATACAGGATGGGACAACAGGTGTGATTTCTCTATATAGCTTTTCCCTGGGAAATGACAGAAGAAAATGGTTGCAACCCCAGTCTAATACCTCACTAATAACTCTCATTACTTTTAAGGCCCCAGACCAGCTGGCAGCCTGGTCCCTATAAGACCTTTAGGTCTGCACTTCACAAAATATTTCAATTTGAGATTTTCCTTGACTCAACTATTCCAAAAGTCTTAAAATTTTGAAGAGATAAAAACAAATTCTGAGAGAGCACATCAATAATAGCATCTATGCATAGATCTACTCTTTAGATCCATAAATCAGTAAATTCTTCTTTCAAAACTGAGTTTATGAAAATCTTGAGAGATTTTGTGAAATCCATTCCTGGTACTCAACATCTGCCATAAAAAACAACTCAAATTATGCTCTCATTTACTCTCTCTAACACACACACAACACACACACACACACACACACACACACTAATACATTGTTAACAACAAATTGCTGCAACAAACCAAAAAGATAAATCTTTTATAGCATGTTACAAAACATATCTACAGTGGTCACCCAATTCCTCAATGTGGCGATTCACTGAATACCGGCGATGACTCAAGCTACAAATCAGGTCCCTTGATTTAGCCCTTCTTATTCTATATAAATTTATGGGCAATTCTTAAAACCTGCAATTTTGGATTCCTCGAGCTCCGTCCTTGGTCCCTAGATAGTATATCCTATATAATTTCTGTGTGATTCCTCGATATCAAAACCTATATGTATCTCCTTAACAACAACACTCCAGCCCTATGATCACTTATCCCTGTAATTAACACCTTGGTTGAGATTGTCAAACCTCCAGAGAATACATAGGTGAATCGTTATATAAACATGGATACGTAAAAAAATGCAACACTGCATATATACAAACTAAAACAAACAGTGTTTCAATCAATTTATCATTGTAAAGAAAACCTTATTTTTGACTAGTTCTCACAATGAAAGCTATGATTGTTTTATTTTTGTTATGGTTAAACACATTCTTTGTTTAAAAGGTACTATTAAAGGCTAAACTTAACAAAAAAAATTATGAAAAGACGATGTTATGGTATCAACAAATATTAATGTATTGAATTTTGACATATGGTTCCTCAAATATGGCGATTCTTCAAGTTTTTTTGCAAATCCCTTCGGACTTTGAGGAATCAGGTGACCACTGTATAACTTTTCCATCCAACATTCCAGATTATAAAAGTTTTATCACTGAATATGTAGATGCTCTTTTAGCACTTGTTCATTCATAAAGATGAGCACAAAACCATATTTGCAGGAGCTTAACTAAAAAAGGAAAAGTAAGTTATTGATATTCAAAAATTAAACACTATAATTAATAACTAAAAAGGATGATGCCTCAGCCAAATTGCAATAAATTTCAAATAATGAAAATATAGGAGGGTATCTCGAGCAAAACTCACTTACTTGACTCATATTTTGTACATATCTATAACAATGGCATTTTTATGACTTTCTTCTTTTTTCTTTTGAATGATGGAAAGTAATCAATATGTGTAACATTTGAAATGCCAGCTAAACTCAATCTTATTTCATAACACATCTAAAGCTGATTTTCCCTGTCAACATCATTACAGTATAATTCTATATCTCTGTCTTGAGGGAAAACCTAACTGGTGATATAGTTATTTGTGTCAGCAGACAGACAGACGGACAGGAACGAGAGTCTATGGAGTTGATGGATGGCTAGCGTGAGGTCAGTATCTCCAGGGCTGGGGTGAGAACAAGATGTCCACCTTGCTGTGTAGAAAGTAGGTCACGAGACAGGAGGTCAGCAGCAGGATCACACCCAAGGAGAGGGTCAAGGTCTGAAATGTCAAAGTACAAGGTCATAATTAAAACATCTGTGCCTTAAGGATCAGAAGGTATAACTCTGTAAAATAATGTATTCAATCTGATCTTGCTTTGCCTTTGTATACCGCTGAGTACAATGGTGTGACTGTGTGTTAACCCTCTAACTCATGAATATTCATGTGCAAATTTATGACCTGATGAATATTAATTTTCCTGAAATTCAAGTATATGTAGTATGAGAATGCACTGATTCACAGAATGCAAATTGCTGCATCCTTAACATACAATAAAATTACCAGCACTCCCAGATGCAAGGATCTTGGGATTTTCTTTCTTTTATCAAGTTGTGGCTAATACAGAAATACTCCTAACTAATTATTTCTTAATAAAAGTACAGGTGTTTAAAAATATTAACATAATATAGACATAAAAAGAGCTGTCAGAGGACAGCACGCTCGACTTTTCAAAATGCTTGTTGGTAAATTCTTGCCCTTCACATACACTGTATATAATAATTGTCAAAAATGATATTACTTGATAGCCTGATACTCCTAGATATGTTAATGAAGTCTAAAATCAATCCCATGCCTAGTTACTGAGAAATAAGCATAATAACACTGTGCATGCAAAACTTTAACCAAGTATCCAAGTTAGAAAAGGGCAATAATTTGTATTAAATTCAGTAAAAGAGTTATCCTCCTTGATTTTCTGATGCTCCTGAATACACTTAACTTTCTAGTCAATACCATAAGCAATATCTGAGATATAAGTTGGATAGCAGCTTACATGCAAAACTTTAACCATAAAGAGTAAGTCAAAAAGTGGCCCTAATCTGCATTATATTCAGTCAAAAACGATCTGCCACTATAGTATACCACTGAGCATTTTAAAGAAGTTTCAAATCAAACCCATGCCTGGTTACTGAAATAAAAGCATAAAATTCCTTGCATGCAAAACTTTAACCAAAAGCTGCAATGCCAACGCTGACGCAAGGGGTGACTGACTACAATAGCTCTCATATTCTTAGAGTAGTTGAGCTTAAAACTTTATGATGATGAAGATGTTACTCCCATTTTTTATGATTGAACCCCTTATCAAATCAAATCTGAGTCCCATGGGCCCACAAATTTTGTTCATGTTTAAAAAACCCTGTACATATTTGTTTTAAAAAGTTTTCGTGAATATGGAATTTTGATCTTTGTTCTTCCTTGGAACACATGTGTCACCTGCTGAAAGAAACATGGAAAAAGATGTGACAGAGAAAGTGAGATAGACAGACAAAAAAGGGGAAATAATGAAAAAAATACTGATGCCAAAGTTAGGGACCTTGCACATGACAATTCTTGTCAAGCCTTGTCCAACAATGAAACTCATTTCAATAGCATGAGTAGAGCATGAGTTATTGCAGAATGAACAGGAGTGCCAGTGATGCCACAATATACGCCGCCACAAAATATAAAGACCAAGAGGGGTCTTTTAATTATTGCTTTTAACATTTCTGTAAGCATAACCTCATAATGAAGTCTGTAAGACCAATTAATTTAGCTGAACAGAGATAGAACCCTAAAAATGCTTCCAATATGACAGTAGGTCAAATAGCAGTATCAATTTGAATCCTTTTTTCTTTCTCCCCATAACTCTTGCAAAAATCACTGTACCAGAAAATCCTTGCCTTATGCACTTTTACCTGTTTAGAAACTTGAGTTGTGTTTTAAAGAGACCATGTTTAGAAAGGCATAACTATTGCATAAATAAATTTAAATTTTATTGATGAACATCAAAGCCCCTGCTTTGTGCATATCTACCCAGTATAGTAATGACATTGCCCAAGTTTTGAAAAGATTAGGTCAGAAACATATAAGAAATTGCATTCCCAAAGCTGAAATATCAATCAGCTAAAAAGACTAAGTTTCAGGGGACACAAATCATGTAAAAATCAATGAACCGGAAAATCGCCACTTCATGCACATCTACCCATTATAGTAATGACACTGACCAAGTTTTGAACAGATTCATTCAGAAATGTAGGAGGAGTTGCGTTCACAAGGCTGCAATATCATTCAGCTACAGAGACTAAGTTTCAAAGGGACACAAATCTTGTAAAAATCAATGAACCGGAAAATCGCCACTTCATGCACATCTACCCATTATAGTAATGATATTGACCAAGTTTTGAAAAGATTCATTAAGAAATGTAGGAGGAGTTGCGTTCACAAGGCTGCAATATCATTCAGCTACAGAGACTAAGTTTCAAAGGGACACAAATCTTGTAAAAATCAATGAACCGGAAAATCGCCACTTCATGCACATCTACCCATTATAGTAATGACATTGACCAAGTTTTGAAAAGATTCATTCAGAAACGTAGGAGGAGTTGCGTTCACAAGATATGGACGAACGGACGTACGGACAGACGGAGAAGATGACGCCAATATACGACCGCCTCCGGCGGCGTATAAAAAGCTTGACAGAATAAGTAAGTCAGGAGGACACACAGATGATGGAAAAGTGTCTCTATGTGTCACTTCTGCAAACAGCAGATGACACAAAAAGGTAACATGCATCCATTTTTGTTCTAAAGCATATATTGTATTGCTTATCATGCAGATGTTTACTTTATAGTGACTTCATAATTCTTCAAGTTTGTGATGTGATCAGAAATAATAATATTTTGTATGAATGCTAATTGAGATTCGGGATTCCTGCATCTTGACTTTTCTGCTAAACAGATTTTTGGACTACTAAAAGTAATCTTTGTTTTCCTTTCATGCTGTACAAATATGTGATATGTCATCATAAAACCTCTTGTCACAGTATCTTATTATATATAAATGTAAACATACTTAAATTTGGAGCTTTCTGTATAGAATATTGGTTTAAGGAAGCTAGTTGACCCTCCTGAGGGCGTCACTTATCAAGAGATCAACTTTATTTTAATAAATAAGTTTTCTTTAAAATAGTATTTGAAACAACTAGCCGACCCCTATGAGTCTAATTTTTTGGGATCAACTTAATTTGAGAATTATGGTAGTTAGCCATGAGGTAGCCATTTATGCCTAGTGAAATTAATTTTCGACCATGAATTTTCAGAGGGAAGTTTTTTAAGTTTTATCATTAAAATCCTGTAAGTTTCCATGGTAACAAGAGTTCTGCATGGATCAACTTTAATTTAGCATTTCTTTTGTAAAGGGCCACCCAAGGATAACTAATGAAATTGCATCAATTTCTACCTCCTGGTTTCAGGAGATGTCTTTTAAAGCAAATTGTTGATGACACACAACACAGGTGATCCCAATAGCTCACCCTGAGCACTTTGTGCTAAGGTGCCTGCAAAAATAACAACAAAAACAACAGCATTAAATTTGTGATACATATATCATTCTGCAGACATCATTTTTAGGTGTTGATGTTTCTACTTTAAAACCTTTCCCTTTACACAAGCACAAACTGACAAAAGCCACTAGAAAAGCTTTTGGTGTCAATCTCTGGTGTAATTTTTGTGAAAGGATATTTAACCCTTTCCCTCATATAGACTCATTTTGACATACTCAATAGGTACCACATAAAGCCTGATCTGCAGAAAGCCAAACTCAAACCTTACCAAATTTAATTGTAAAATCCTCATTTCCAGACCACTGAGGAGCAGCGAACAGCATAAAACCTGATCAGCCTGCGAGTTACTCGCAGGCTGATCTGGTTTTATGCTGTTCGCATAGGTCTTTTCATGGTATCCTCTATGAGGGAAAGGGTTAAATAATATCTAAATGGGCTGAAGAATATTGCACCTCTAGGTAAGGACCTGTTGCAGAAAAAAGATGTTAATAAAAGGAATGTTCTGTTATGAAAGCACATATTTCTTAGAAGTTAGGCCCTAAGAAAACACAGCAAAAAAACAACAACAAAAACAAGCATTACTGAAATATTTCTTGTGCTTAAGATAGACATTTCAACATATGCAAAAGTCATTTAAGAAGCAACAACAGAGAAAATTAGTCTTATTATGTTTAACTTTGATGCAGCTATCAATATTTTGTCCCAGGAAGGGGCATACACAGAACTTTTGGCAGGAGACTGTTCCTGACAAGACAAAATTCAACCGACACAGACTCATCCTGAGTCCTTGGAAAAAGACTTTAGCTGCATTTTAGATCCTAACAATGTGTCTCTCAATATGGGGATTTTGACAAATTGCCATTGTTCTAGGCTGGGAATTTAGACTCCAAAAGAAAAAGTGTCCATTTCCCCTGGGTTTAATGTGTTGCTACCACCCTGGGGCAAAATATGGATAGGTGCATCATAAACACATTGTTAAATAGTCCAAGCAATGAAAATACTTTTGAGCATACATATTTAACATACCCATGCAATACCATGAAATGCAAGCAAGCAATTAGGAGATGCCATTCTCTTTGCAGATTTTTCTGAGGTTATAGGGGTGCTAAGTTCTTATCTAGGACTCCCTGTTCCAAGCAGTTTACAGGCTGTGATATCAAAACTTCCTCAGCAAATCAAGGGGTATTATAAAAAAAAAAATCAAAGTTACTATTCAGTAACTCAGAAACAGTTCTAAATATTGTTCATCTTCATTATTATGTTCAACAAAATAGATTATTTAAACAATTGAAAAGTGTAAGTAAGCAGGAAAAAGAATGAATCATGTGTTTGTAGTATGGAAAGAAAAGCCTCAAAAAGGCATACCTCAGGCGCAAGCTTATGGGCAGAAACTAGACAGGGTCTTCTTCCTACCCATTGGCAAGTGGTCTTGGTATGAATGTTCGTAAGTTTAAACTTATTTATTTAAGCGTTGACTGGAAAAAAAAAGCTCTCACATCTTTACTAATACTTCTTAACAGTTCCTGGGTTGGACCAGTACTTAGTGACTGGGAGGGTCATGGAAAAGCCTTGCCCCCAAAAAACAGGGTTAGAACCCACAACTTTCGGATTCAGTCAGATATGTTAGCACTAACCCATGGTGCCCTTTGACACATGATTGATTCTACACCTTAACACATGAAGGAAATTCATGCTCTAGTTACTGGCAAGGAAGCATGATTGTGCAAATCACCTATTTGAAGTATGCAGAACAGAGCCCATGCAATCTTGGCAAAAACTGGAGAGAAACACAGGTGTTACCAAAGCACTATATTCATATGTTATAGTTTGCAACAAATCCAACCGGGGTAAACAAACTGTTACATGCATCATATCCTAGTTGTTTGTATGGGTATAACATTCCACCAACAGGAATTTAGTCATCTGTGGACTTTATCCATATGCTACCTCACTGTAACACTATGATGTCAACAGGTGATGTGATCTGTTACCCAGTTACATAAAGAACATTCATTTTTTTTTTCCACAGTGACAAAATCTTGTTTGATGTGTCAGGATTTTAACAATTTTCTAGCTGTTAGGAAGTGGTAGGATAACAATGTTAGCACTCTGTGGATTATTCCCTTGCAAACACACATGCTTTTTAACTTGTGAGCATAAAACCACTAAAGTAAATGGTTTACTTTTTAAATTCTAAGAAGATTTGTTAACTTGTGAGCACTCCACTTACTAACCTCTAAAAAGACTAGTTTACTTGTGAGCACTCCACATGTTAACACGTCAAAAGGCTAGTTTATTTGTGTACTATATATATTCCATTGCACGCAATATGCAAGATAACCACTAAAAGGAGTGGGTAGTAAATCAACATTACATAATTATGACATTTTGGAGAGAACTTGACATTTTAACTTCTCAAAAGACTTGTTGTTTCATTGTACACTCTACACACATGTATCAATTTCTGATGGTGAGAATCACACAATGTTTACTTTAACATGCACTTGTTTCTTGTGTACTTTACAAATACATTTTTTCAAGTGTTTCAAAGGTTCATTAGAAAGTTAACATTTCTAAGGACATGTGAAAACTACAACCTTTATATGCCCATGTGGATCTGTTACAGACTATAAATCCATCAACCGACTAGATAACAAGTAAGGACTATATCCATGCTACACTCAATGGACTGGTTACAGACTATATCAGCTATACACCACAAGGAGATGACAACATCGAAAACACACCTCAAAGAGAGACGGGACTGGACGCAGTATCCAGTGACCCCGACGTGCTGAACAACACTGCCGCCTTCCTGTCCAGCATGTAGCCCCCACCAAGGGAAGCCAACAAAATGACAACACCCACTACAAGGGTGACCACCTGAAATAAATACAGCCAAAACATATGATCTCACTTTGTTCAGGGATCTACTTTTATGCAAAAAATTTGGACCTTCAGTTATTTACCTAAATATTTAAGTCCCTCCTTCACCAAATAAAAACAGAATTATTTTTCTTTCACAGTTAAAACAGTATCACATACAAAGCTACCGGTATGTTTTTTTTTTTGTAAAATGAGTCAACTACTGATCACATGATAACCCAACAAAGATATTGGTTGGTCCGATAAGTTTGAATATAATTGTAAACATTGAAAAGGTCCATGTTAATTAACAGACTGCATACAAATGATCAAATGTTAAAAAAGTGATTACTGGAGGAAGCATTCATGATTGTCCATGTACTGTGATTACAGGGTTCCCACTCTTTTTCCAGATCAATATTCAAGGACTTTTCAAAGATTTTTCCAGGACCTTATCAGCTTTTTCAAGGACCTGTTTGACACATATATGCTGTCATACAGTTTCAACATAATAATTACACTTTGTATAATGTTTAAAAGTCTAATCATGTTCATTTTAGTTTCTGTTTAAGAACCATTATACAAAAGTCCTTTTTTGACTTTATAGTAATCTTTGAAGGAGCCTCACTTCTTCTGTTTTAATTTCTGTACATGTACATTACTGTTTGTTGCTGAATTTTTTTCTATATAAAGTTGCATTTAATATGGTGACTTTATTACTTTGAAAACTACATAAATTCATTTCAATTTAATGTAAGTTTAATTTCACCAGAATAAAAAAGACATGGGAAACTCAAAGAGTAAATAAGCAATCAACATTCCCAGTTTTTAGCAGTCAAAGTGTAAGCCCAACCATTCCCAATTCATGGCCAGGTCAATTACTCACAAACAAAGCCATACATTTTTTTTTGTGTGAACCTGGTCAACCACTGACTTCCTCTATCCCAAGGTAACTAATGGCCTGTCCATCAGTTTGAAAAAAAAAATCAGTCCATTCTCAACAGCCACTTAATTATAAATATTAACCAAAGTTTACAGATACATTCAGATAAAAAATATTATATCATTCAAAAGCTTTTCATGATCATGGGTTGGCCTAGTTTAAGGTATTCCATCCATCATTGAATTATAGTGATGATCCTTCAGGTGCTTTAAAGACTTCAGTGCAGATGCAAGCTCTAAGTCTATAGAGGCTTGCATTTACTATAAAATTTCCATGAATACTTGATGGACCATGATCACAAGTTAATGACAGATGGATTAACTTAAACAAAAGGGCATGTAGGTTTGTTTAAGATACAGTTTGTGAGCAGCAAACAGAGAAACAATATCAAAATCATTCTTTCATGATAGGTATAAGTGGGGATTAAAGTTAACACCTGAACAGGGATGAAACTAAACAAGTCATACCTTAATGTTCGAAAGTGGGGTGGTAGTAGTATAAGCAGGGTCAAACAATTCAGCATTCATTTACATGTTTTCCTTTGAAATATTATCATCAAAGGTTGATTAAACACTTTAATGACAAAAAAGCCTCACATCAAAAACGTAAATTACTTGACATTATAAACTTTGTTAAGCACTGCACACAATACAGAATAGATAAATTCAAACCTATGTCTTTTATACAGGGATTTCTTTCATTTCATACGAGGCTTATTTGATGTGTTTACTCACAACTATTTGCTAAGAGGTTTACAACTTAATCACAACTTAACTTACAACTTAACTTAATTGAAAGATTATAAGTATCTCTGAATATGTGACTGTTTATAATTGTAGAAAAAAACACATCAACAAGAGGGCCAAGATGGCCCTGTGTCGCTCACTGAGTAAGATGGCTTTGTTAGGCATAATGACAAAAAACTGGCATCTAGAGTGTTTTTCTAACATTTGACTAAGTGACCTACATTTTGATCCTACCTAAATTTGCACTCAACTGGGAATTCATGCAGTCATCATTCATATCATTTTAATGAAGACTGGGACAAAAATGTAGACCTCTAGAGTGTTCACAAGATTTTTCTAAGATTTGACCTGGTGACCTAGTTTTTCACCTTAAGTCACACAATTTCAACCATAGATATCATGTCCATTAGAGACGAAAATTCCTAGACAAAATTTTCTAGTTTAAGACTGTGGCCAAAACATGTTACCATCTGAATAGATGCAAACATCTGAGTTTTTCCAAAGATGTTTGACACCAAGTTTGACCTAATTTTTGACCCAACCATGAACCAAATATTTTAAAAACCATCCTGACATAGCAATTAAAACTGTCAAACAATCCTGGCATAAGTTTAAAATGACAAGATCTGACGCAGAATAAAAATATGGCCCCTAGAGTGTTAAGGTTTTTCTAAGGTTTGACCTGGTGACCTAGTTTTTGACCCTACATGACTCAAATTCGAACTTGTCCAAGATTTTATGGTGACAAACATTCTGACCAAGTTTCATGAAGATTGGGCCAAAAATGTGGCCTCTAGGTGTTAAAAGGTTTTTCTAGTTTGACCTGGTGACCTATTTTTGACCCCACAGACCCAATTTCAATTGTCCAAGATTTTATGGAGACAAACATTTTGACCAAGTTTCATGAAGATTGGGCAAAAAATATGGCCTCTAGAGTGTTAACAAGCCAAATTGTTGACGATACATGTCGCACGACGGACGCCAGACGAAGGGCGATCACAAAAACTAACCTTGTTGTGCTCAGGTGAGCTAAAAACAACAGGGTAACTGTTTCAAGCTAGATATGACCCCAGGCATTAAAACATATGTTCCAACTTAACTAGAACTTTCAATGAAGGTGTTTAATACCCCTTGCATACTGCCTTCACACACACAAAAAAGATGTAGTTCTTATAAAACCCTTGACACAGTTATCTGCACTTGTTTGCAGATTGGTCTTATCATTATAGTGTGAAGGTATTATCAGTAACAGTTATACAAAACTTCATATAGTGTTGGTAGAGGATGGGATAATGTGACAAGTGTGGTTCCTATGTAGCTTCCACTTCTCAAAGTGAAACAGTGATATGATTAAGGTAAAGTCCCTGTAAAGGTTCCGCTACGTCTGGGACCACTTAACCTCTACCAAGATAACCAAGGTACCCTAATGATCATTAGGAAACCTTAGTTATCTCCATAAAAGGCCATGAGGTTTGAAATGTAGCAGAACCATTACAGGGACTTTACCATAAGATAGGTGTGTTGAGTTCACACACCTAGCCCTTTCTCCCTCCTCAAGGACTCTGATTCAAAGTATTCTCAGACATTCCATCAAAAGTTGAATCAATCTATTTTTGTCACAGGTGTATAATTTGCTTGTATATACAGGCCCTGTGTTCTTGAAAATACTTCAGTACAATCTCAGGCACAAATATGAGTATCATCCTCAAGTCCCTGTTGAAAATAATGGGCATAGTTTGAGTCTGAGTATAAAAATCATACTTAACCCTTTCCCTCATAGAGGACACCATGAAAAGACCTGATGTGAACAGCAGTAAAACCAGATCAGCCTCAGAACTGCAGCTATCATTTTAATGATGTTTCTTATCAGGTTGAAATAGGATTTTAAATAATATTTTGGCCAAGGTATTAATAACCTGTTTGTACTTTTGCAGATCAGCTTTATGGCCACCTACTGAGGCAGTCAAAATAGTTATTAGTGGAAAGGATTAAAGTCAACCTTTTTATATTTTAGCAGCAACCTATAGGACGTAGGACCGTTTTATCCACCTATTAAGCAGTCAACCATTTACCCACCTGATCAAAAGTCATTCCCTTTTAAATGGATGTTTTAACTTATTACAGTATTAACTCTGTATTTAGCGGCCACCTGTATTAAGCAGTCAACCTGCATTTAGCAGCCAATTTTGATATTACTAAACTAGCGTTTTATTTTATGTTTAACCTTCATTTAGCAGTTACCTTTGTTAAGCAGCCATTTTATCTTGTTACATTGACAGCCCACTTAAGACAGGTTTGACTGTATATAAATACTTTAGTGACTTCAATTTTATTTCTTATTATATAAAGGGAAGTCTAAAAGTACAATCACAGATCTTAGGGGCATAAAAATTCCCATGATCACCTGATGGACCATGATCACAATTTAATTATAAATAGATTACCTTAATCTTACACTGACATTTTTTCCAGTCAATGATAAATGACTCTTGTTGAATAATGTATCCTATTGGAAGATGATTTATGAAATACTCTTATGGTTGAGCAGATTTTGATTAAAATGCTGATATGATGAGCTTCTGATACAAAATATTCAATAAATAGTATTCTAAAAAATAAAGTTTAGTCATACATTTTAATTCTATAAAAGAATGCATTTATCATACACTGTGTTCCAAAATAAATGTGCCACTAGCAACAAAAAAAATTGCAATTTTTTTAATTTAAGGTATCAGTTTAAAGCTGACAGTCATTATAAATGCCTTAATGTTACTTCTAATGTTGTCATCAATTATATCTTAGGTTTTATTGTTTATAAAGATAGTGAAATTTTTAGACTTTTCTATGAGCTTGGAAACTGGCCTACTTCAGTTATATGACATTTTTGGAACAGGGCGATCCAGAAAACAAATATGATGTGTTGTGAACAAAGTGTATGGACAGTACTTTTATTATGCCAAAAGCTATTAACATACACATACAAGTTGACAATGCAAAAATGTATGACAAAACATTACTTTTGTTAGTATACTTGTGATCTCCAACATTATGAAGACAATGCTATATGTGTATATGAACTGTATATCTAAGACTTGATGGAAATCAACACAGAAAAACTTACCTCAAACTTTTTGCTCGGGATGAGGAAGAATCGCACATTCATGGCATCCTGGGCCCAGCTGCTCTCTGCCCATGTGGAGTATTGACCAGATGTGTAGTCGTAATCTAAGACATGGAGTAGAAGTGAAAATCTAGGTTATGAAGTATTAGCCGAAGTCTTGGGCATGGAATGAAAGCTAAAATCTAGGACATGGAGTAGAAGTCAAGATCTAGGTCATGGAGTAGAAGTCAAGACCTAGGTCATGAAGTAGCAGCCGAAGTCTTGGACAAGGAATTAAAATTTAGGACAAATTTTACATATGATCACATGGACACTTTATTGTTTCAAAATTACAAATGAAGAAAGATTCTTCTTGATAACTGCTTAAAATGCAAAGTATCAGGTGACAAGGCTTTGTCAGTGTTGCAAGCAATACTGACAGGAGTCCCCAACGGTGAAAACACTCTATGAAGAATTTTTGCAATAAAGAACAAGAAAACAATGAAAATGGGTTATGATCCCCGAACTGCACTGACTGTTCAAGCATGCCTATGGTTGATGCTCATGACACACCTTTGTTTTATGACAAACACTTTGGTAAAGTTTTATGAAAATCAAAACAAAGATATGGAAGTTATAGAGTGGACACAAAAATGTAGCCTTTAATTAACAAAGACAATGTCTATCAACTCCTGTGACCTTGACCTTTCAAGGGTGCATATGGCTGATGCCCATAACACACTCAATTGTGTCATGACAAACACTTCTGTAGGTACCCGGGTAGAACCACCGACCTACTGCAAGCCAGCTGGAAGGCTTCCTCGCATGAACTAGATGTGGGTGTTCCTCGGAACACTTGTGTCGCCTGCATTTAAGCATGTTTGATGAAAGAATTGACTAGAAAAAACGATCTTTTGACAAATTATTGATAAAGCATAATCTATTTTGTGAGGTACAAAATAACACCAAATCACACACACACACACACACACACACACACACACATATATATATATATTTTTTTTTTTTGGGGGGGAGGGGGGGGGAATAAGATATTCAAACAGTGCAATATGTAATAATTTTCCCAAGCACTTTCGACTATACAGTCTTCATCAGAGGAGTGTCAGAATGACTATGAATTCAAAACATTAACTGTAAGAAAAATTATGACGTCATTAAGCACTTATGACGTTAATTATATATATGTTGCAAGTTTGTAGTCATCATTATCATTATTGAGTTATCATTCTTGTGTACTGCACTCAGACCAATGAGATCTATCTACTATAAATGTTTAAGGCAACACTTCAAATACTTTACAAGTCATGCACCACACAAGAATTAAATCCAAAAAAATAAACAAAGGGAAATAACTCCAAAAATACAACAGTTATCATTCTTGCACAATGCACTCCATGAGATCTTTCCACCTGTGAGGTTTCAAAGTAATACCTCAAATACTTTTCGTGTAAACTTTTTGAGTTATGCCCTGGACAAAAATTAAGACTGAAAATCAACAAAGGGTAATAACTCAGAAAATACGAAAGTCAGAGTTATCATTCTTGTGCACTGCACTCCACCTCAATGTGATCTATCCATGTTTTAAGTTTCAAGGTGATACCTCAAATACTTTTCGAGTTATGCTCCGGACAAGAAAGTGTGACGCCGACGACGCCGACGACACCGACGACGCCGACGCCGACGGACAAAGTGATCCCTATGTGTCTGCCATGCTATGCAGGCGACACAAAAATCCGAAGTCCCTACCGGGATTCGAACTCACAGCGGTGAGGGGCTGAGAGATTTGTAGTCCACGACTGTAACCGCTCGGCCATGGTGGCCCCTACTTAGTTTTGTGAAAATCCATTCATAGATATGGAAGTTATAGAGCGGACACGAAGATGTTGCTTATGAACACCAGATAATTTCCAAAAAATCTCATGACCTTTCGAGGATGCATAAGGTTGATGCGCATGACACACCCTTGTGTTTTGATTATCACTTTTGTAAAGTTTTATTGGAATCTATCCTTAGATGTCCAAGTTATGGGGTGGACACAAACATGTAGCCTATGAACACCAAAGACAATTTTTAAAAACTACCATGACCTTGACCTTTCAAGCATTCATATGGTTGATGTGCTCAACAAACCCTTGTGTTATAAGGAACACTTCTGTAAAATTTTACTGAAATCCATCCATAGATGTCCAAGTTACAGAGTGGATGGACGCACCAAACTGGTGGGGACTCAAAACATTTTTTTATCTAAATTAAGTCATGGGTGATGCACTTCTGAAATATCAGTGTGCCAAAAGTAACAAGGCAGTCCAAAGGACAGCTATATCCCCCGCCGCTGGCCAAATATTAGAATTTGTTTGGTCATAGGATTATGTTCACCTTAACCTGGCATGGTTGTAGCAGACATAGAAGATCAGTTTAAGACAATTTAACTTTCCGGAGTTATGTATGAATCTCAGAATTCGGAGGCACATATATTAAAAGTTTACTGACAAGTTTTACATGGGAAACAGTACAAAAAGTGAACATCAATGAAGTCTAGGATGTGTTAGGTAACCACAAAATACATGTGTAACTCAATTAAAAACTTTATATATCATGACGAAAATGTGTCCAAGCGTTCATGAGATATGGAGCTGACACGAAAATAACATTTGACCTGCAAGTATGACCTTGACCTTGAGCCAGCGTGACCGCCTCATGCCTTCTGCACATCAGCTCAATGTTAAATTAATGAGAAAATGTGTCCAAGCGTTCATGAGATATGGAGCGGACAAGAAAATAACATTTGACCTTCCAGTATGACCATGAGCCAGCGTGACCGCCTCATGCCTTCTGCACATCAGCTCAATGAGGTTAACATTTTAGCCGAGTCTGAAGAAAATGTGTTCATGAGATAGGAGCGGACAAGAAAATAACATTTGACCTTCAGTATGACCATGAGCCAGCTGACGCCTCATGCCTTCTGCACATCAGCTCAATGAGGTTAACATTTTAGCCGAGTCTGAAGAAAATGTGTCCAAGCGTTCATGAGATATGGAGCGGACAAGAAAATAACATTTGACCTTCAAGTATGACCTTGACCTTGACCCAGCATGACCGCCTCATGCCTTCTGCACATCAGCTCAATGAGGTTAACACTTTAGTCGAGTTTGAAGAAAATGTGTCCAAGCGTTCATGAGATATGGAGCGGACACGAAAATAACATTTGACCTTCAAGTATGACCTTGACCTTGAGCCAGCGTGACCGCCACATGCCTTCTGCACATCAGCTCAATGAGGTTAACACTTTAGCCGAGTTTGAAGAAAATGTGTCCAAGCGTTCATGAGATATGGAGCGGACACGAAAATGTTTCGGACACACTGACGGACGGACGAAGGGCATTCCTATAACCCCCCTCCCGCTTCGCGGCGGGGGATTAAAAATTATGGGTGCTGGTAACCACAAAAAAGCTAGTTCTGCAATTTTATCAATTCAAGGACCACTCCTCTGGAGTGTCTGCAACATTCTAAGTGGTTATTGCTCTTGGCCAAGATATTGTTCCAGTTCACATAATGACCAAGTTTGGCAAATATCAGGTCTCTTTTGTTAGAATTAGAGCATAGACACTATTTTTGTGTGCAAATATTCATCAAATCAAAGGCCATAAATCTAGATTGTCTGGAATGTACTGTCTGGATGCAGAACTTTGCCAAGATATTAAGTGGATACACATTGTAGTTGTAGTTGTATTTGGGTTTACCGTCGCTGCGATAGTATTTCAATCATATAGCGACGTCCAGCTAATTACAGGTGGAGGAAGACCCTAAATACACAGAGGTACCCAGGTAGAACCATCGACCTACCGCAAGCCAGCTGGAAGGCTTCCTCACATGAAAAATCCGAAGTCCCTGCCGGGATTCGAACCCACAGCGGTGAGGGGCTGAGAGATTTGTAGTTCACGACTGTAACCGCTCGGCCACGGCGGCCCCTACACATTGTAACAAAGTTTGGTATAAAAGGGTTAATGTTTTCCTGAGTTAGAGAGTAAACAATGATAATTTTGCATTAGTTCTCCAATTTATGAGCCCCAACTCTTCAGGATCTGAACATTCTGACTGTTTATTAAACTTGGCTGAGATATTGTACTAATAGCATTGTGACCAAGTTTGGTAAAGATAGGTTCATATTTGTTTAAGTTAGAGAGTAGACAACCTAGAGGACACTGCCTTCCCACCCACCTGCAGCTGAATCCATATGTTCCATCAATCCACAGGCACATAAAAATGAGTAAAGAATACAGCAAAATGCATTCTAAAGAAAAAAAACAGCAAACCTGAGCTAAAAGGCAGAATTAGTTGTTTTACACATACATTAAATGCATCAAATGTCTTCACTCACCATCCAGTTCAAATGCTATAGTGACAGCTACAGAATAGTTAGAAGTTCCGCAGTAGCAGGCCGCATCAGTACGAGTTTTGTTCTCATTCAGCGGTCCCTGCATCCAGACGCAGTTGTGCACCTGCAAAGTACAGTCATCATGGTGATGTGTACACAATGGTTCGTTGAAGTTTAGGATGTATTTTTGTACCTCTTTATCCAAGTATTTTTGTATCTCTTTATCCAAGTATTTTATTCATGTATTTTTGTACCTCTTTATCCAAGTATTTTTATTCATGCATTTTTGATCTCTTTATCCAAGTATTTTTATTCATGCATTTTTGTACCTCTTTATCCAAGTATATTTGTATCTCTTTATCCAATTATTTACCTAAAGCTCTACATATGACTTGTTACAAATGGAGTATGCAAGTAAACAATGAAAAGCCAAGTGTTGCAGGTTTTAAGGCAATGATTAAATATAAATAACTGAGTAGTGAAGAGTAAGTCATCATCTGACAGGTATTAGTTTTGCCAGTAGATAAGATTATAAACACAATGATCAGCCATGCTAATCTCCATCGATATCTGCTCAATGGTTTCAAAAGAAGTCATGACTAATGACGTTTCACGACGAAGAATGAAGAGTGATCACCAAGTAAAGTTTCAGGAAGGAACATACATTATTCCCTTTATCTTCATTATCACATGTGTCCTTGTTGGATATGTTGGGCATCTTGTCACCAAGGTAACGCAGTAGCAGTGTCTGGGTAAGGGCTGTGTACTCGTTGGTCTGGTAGTTAACCCCCACATAAAACTGGTATGGAGCCGCCGCTGTATAAACAAATAATACATACATGTATAAGGTATACATAGTTTTTTTGTATTTATAAACATCATGCATATCATTATAGATGTGTGTAATTAATATTAAAACCCTATTTGTATTTTGATGAGGAAATTAACCATAGTTCTTAAATTGAAAAGGGGCCTTAACTCTTGAGAAATTTTAGAAAGGGAGGAGAGAGAGAGAGAGATGCAACTTCATGTTAATTAATATGTATGCAAAGTTTGAAAACTGTTCCTTAATAGCTTCTCATGATATTGATTTTTTTAAAGGAACACAGCTAGATGACACAAAATGCAACAGGATGTAGTCAATGGGATAATTCATGTAATTTCTTTATAGGCCTAACTTCATTTTGTGAAGCTGGAATAGAAATAAATATACTTTTACCACTAAGCTACCGGTATGTCAATTAACTAGTACATGTACCATGATCAAACTGAAAGTATATCTCAGTCTGAATTTTTTTTCTTCAAATCTTTAAATCAAAGAATTTAAGATTTAAGCCAATTTATACAATATAGCAGTAGCATTGGATACATGTATAACAAAAATAATCTATGATGATATTTTATTCTGTGTTGATAGTTGATTAAGATTTCATTATCAAATTCAATCAGGGTCAATGCAGGGTCACAAACTAGGAGGCAGGTTGATGACCTTTGACCTCAAGCAGTGTGACTTACCTAGAGTATTGGCCTTGTCAGCAGGCAGTATCTCCTTGAACAGTTCACACTTGGGTGAGATCAGGAAGCAGTACAGTAGGTGGGTTACCTGAATGATACAGATCAATATTAATTAAACAGCAGCCCTTATTTGCTCAAGTGGCAGGCACTAGTGTACTATGCTGATTTGATCATTAGGTGTAAAAGAAAAAGAAAAAAAGTTACTTGTTTCCATTAACACAACCGACCCTATTTTTTGTACCAACCCTAGACTTTTTTTCATAGTTTTCAGGTTATTATAGTTGGAAAACGCTGTTTTTTTTTTATCAATTTCTCTAAAAAATAAGGTAAAAATGGAAAAAAATAGAAGAAAAAAATTTAGCTGATTTACCGCCCTTTTTTTTTTCTGAGATGTTTGTGGAAACAAACAACTTTTTTTTTCGCCTTAGTTTCACAGAGTTTCTTGCTGGCAATGTATGCAATTGTGCAAGGCTTGTGCTGCCTGCACCAATAAATATAAGTTGCAAGCAACAAACTAAACTGATCCTATCAGAAGAGAAACTCCAGCATTGTGTCTTTGAACAAGAAACAAGAAGTGATGTCAAATTGATGTCAACAAAAGAGCATAATATGTTATGTGTGTTAATGCAGTACTTGACAATGAACAACAGACTCCTGCCTTAGTGATTCCTTTGTCTGAAATTGGAACCGGATTAATGGCAAAATGTCCATTCCCCTTCTTCCAAAGAGTAACCGACATAAGCAAAACCACATGACTTGCTTAGCCAGCATATAATGTTGATGTACCACATAAGTAGAACCATAGCAACAGGGTAACTCTCAATGTAGGTGTTATAACAACAACAACAGGGCTTGACTGGCATGTAATTATGAGTCAGTCCAAAAATACCATGGATTTACAGTGTATTTTGCTTATAAGTATTATTAATGTATGGAATTTTTACCAATGAGATTGCAGTATTTTTCAAAATTTTCTATCGGTTTAACTTGTTAAACCACTGAGTTTAATGGGTAACCTAGTATGTACCACCAATCTTTGTGCACATGTGTATAGAGGTGGACTTGGATAGTTACGTCAAAACATAATTCCATACATTAAGTAGGGTAATGTTTGTTATCAAGGGTTTAAACAAGGGTTTCAAGTTAAACCCTTGATAACAAACATTAACCTATACTCATAATGTGTATGTAGCACTTAAGAAAGATAATTTCGGCTTTAAACAACTAAGTCATTTACTTTACTTAGTTACATACTTTATATTTCTTTAGAGGTTTTCAGAAGTTTTTGTAAGGGATATTTGTGTTAAGAGAACACAACTCACAGTTTTGTTGCTGGCCCCCATCTCAGCAGGAGCTGTCTCCCCTGTGACTGTCTTGTAGAGGAACCGGGCTAGACTGGTTGCCACGGTAGCCAAGTCCCCAGCCTGGGGAGTCACGTAGTCATACCAATCATCCTTCTTCACACCAGGTGGGTAGCTGACCTTGATGGCACTGGCCAGATCAAACCTGCTGTTGTAGTACCTAGTGGAAAAAAGATGGTCAGTCAGGACTTTACTGTCAGCTGACACTTCATTCAAATATTATTTCACATCTACCATAATTGTGCAGTAGCAACAATTGAAAAGTTTAAGATTTGTGGTCCCTAATAAATTAGCTACAAAAAATTCTACATCAAGATGCACTGAAAAATGCTGCATTATAATCATTTGTTTGCTGGGGACTGATGGCAGCCACTCTGACGATATTTTCATTATTTGGAAACATTTTTCCACTTAAGTTAGATAAAGTACTGCCTCACTGCCATATTATACTGTAGACAAATGGCATACCTCACCCACTTACCATATCCAACCAGTATTGGAACTGCATGTATATGATGAACACCAAGCAAGGAAGCTATATAATTATCATTTACAACTTCGGTATGCTAAGGCCGGAATTAAACCAATAACCTCCCAGTAATGATGTGGACACTTTAACCACATGACCACTGGGTCTGTGTTATAATGTAGTACACATGTACAGCAATAGATTTGCAATATGTTCAAGGAGGGCAGCACTTACTTGTTGGTGTACTGTGCTTTATGGTCAGTCAGAACAATAGCTGGGAATGGATGGTCCTTTACTTTCTTCAGGAAGGATTGTACAGAGGCTGGGGGGAGGGGATGGTCACCAGGGGCCGTGGCAAACATCCCTGGGGCAACTGCCTCTAAGTCCTTGATCAAGTCATCCGTCTAAAATGAAACATCAATGGCTTAAGTGATTACATTTCCAGGTGGTTCTAACATTGCAAGTTATTATGAAGCAAACTGAAATTATTCAACACTAATACTCCAGCTAGATCTATATTGGAAGGCTACACGGCCTTGACTTAACTTATCAAGAGCTGCCAAAGACAGCATGCTCCACTTTTCTCAGTGCTGGAGAGAGGGTCATGACAAATTTCTTCAACAAGAGTGTTCTTTGGAACACATATGTCATCTGCTTATGCATGACAGAAATAGTGTGATGGACAGACAGATGGACAGACAGACAGACGGACAGATAGACAGACCACAGGAAAATTATCCCTATGTGTCACCTCTGCTTACAGCAGGTGACATAAAAAGTAGAACTAAAAATATATGTTTATGATGAAGCGTAAGCTGCAAAAAAGTGTGTGCCTTGCATTTATAGTGCTTCTTAGGATATTGAGAACAAATCCAACATAATTAAGTAACAAGAGGGCCAAGATGGCCCTGAAATCGCTTACCTGAGAAACATTGCCTTCAATGCCTACATTGCTTAAGAAATGAAGATGTTTGATTGTAAAAACGGCAAATATGTGTGATATTCTGATATTTCAAGGGCCTAAACTGTAGCTCTATCAGTCTAATATCAGCCATAATCAAATTCAACTCTATCAGTCTAATACCAGCCATAATCAAATTCAACTGAGATATTGTTGCCATAATCACTGTGTTTATGTGAAATGATGATTGCTAAATAACTGCAGATGCTAGAGTGTAAACAAAGCAAGTCTGGTATATAGGCCTATAACAGCCATATTCAAACCTGGCTGAGAGATTATGACCATAAATATTGTCATGAAGTTAAAGATGATTGCTGAAGAAATGAAGATGCTAGAGTGTAAACAAAATGAAATCTGTCAATTTTTTATTATGAAAAGGGCCATAACTCCTACCTAACAGGTTATTATCAGCCATAAAGAATCGGCCGAGACTTTATGGCTTTAAACATTATCATGAAGTTTGAAGATGACTGCTTAAGAAATGAAGATGCTATGGTGAAAAACAAAGTGAAATCTGGCATTTTTTGTATCAAAAGGGACAAAAATCCTTACTTATTTGGTCGATATCAGCCATTATTGAACTTGGCCAGAAATTGCGCTTTAAACATTGCATGACGTTTCAAGATGATTGCTTCAAAAAATATGATAGAGTGTAAACAAAGTGAAATCTGGTGTATTTTTATATTATACATTTTATATTTTTTACAATGACCTAGAGATTATGTCTTTGAACATTATCATGAAGAATGAAGATCATTGCTTTTGAAATAAATATGCAAGAGTGAAAACAAAGTGAAGTCTGGCTTTTTTTTTTATTAAAAGGGACATAATTCCTGACCTTATTGCCCAATATCAGCTATAACCAAACTTGACTGAGAGATTATGGCTATAGACAATGTCATAAAGTCTGAAGATGATTGCTTAAGAAATGAAAATGTAGAGTGTAAACAATATAATTGTGGACGACAGACATTCAGCGATTCTAATAGCTCATCCTGAGCACATGTGCTTAGGTGAGCTAATAAGAAGCCATAACTCATAAATTTTGACAGAGAGATGTTATTTTCACTGGTAATGTACTATCTGTGAAAAGTTCCACTACTGTACTTTGAAGACTACTCAAGTTTGCAAACAAACAAAATTCCTTAGTTTGCTTTAAGTTGTTCCATCATTCAAGAGCTGACAACAAAAATATTCCATCTTTGTCTATTTCAGTATGTACTTGGAACAATTTCTTGGTCAGCCCATGACATGGTCAACCCTCCACAACAGTATAATCAGTATTCATGTGATATACCTCATTGCTGACCAATGGTTTGGTGATAGGATCTGTATGAATCCACAATTTGCCATCGTCTCGGTTAGCAAGTTGGTTCACCTCCACAAACTGGGCAATATTGGGCAGGCCAATCTGGGATAGGTGTGTGCCATACTTAAGTGGAAACTGGCTGTGCTGCATGTCATACACCATTCGCTCGGATCCTATGTAGTCAAATGCTTCCTGGAATGTCAATATTACAACTTTAAAAAACATGCCAGATCAGCTTATTATTAACAAGCATGACTGTCAAAAGCTAGAGCAGTAACTGACTGAGATGAGTACATTCTCCTCGACTAAAGAATATGAAAAATATTTTATTATAACTTTTTCTAAAGTGGAGTTGACAGGATGTAACAGGACAAGATTCCAATAAAGGTCTTGATGCAACTTCAAAGTATCTCATGAATTTTGATGGTCCAAATTAATCTAAGAATCTGAGGAATTAAGATGATATCTGCTCTAGGCCTTGGAGTTGAAGGTCTGTACTGAGTGATACATACATAGGGAATATCAATGTTGCAGTAGCTTTTCATGGATTTGTGTCAGTCAATTTTTCCAACGCTGCTCATAGCAAAATACAAAGCCATGAAAAGCTACTGAAACCTAATTTTCCATTTATTATATACCTATAAATATTCAAGACACTAGAAGTCAATTTTCACAGGTTTTAATGAGTTATCAAGTTTTCTCAAGAAAGTGATGTCATGAAAGTCGAAAGTGACATTAGCTACCAACGTATTTGTCACTGACATAATACAGAATTTTAATCTGTTGAGTTGTATTTGCATCTCGTGTTTTGCATGTATTTGAGCCAGAAAATTTATAGGTATACAATAAAAATAAATAAATACTCAGAAAAAAAAAAACAATCTGGTAAAACATTGCCCAAGTTAGAGACTTCTCCACAAACTTCAAAAGTAGTTTATGAATAGTAATTATTTATACTTTTTTCAATCTATCCTTTGCTTTCATTTCTTGGTTTTGCTGTAATTTCCAAACATCTTCAAGTGAAAATTCCAAAACTCCCAAAATCGGTGATAAAAATCCCTAAGCCATTTCTCTTCAAATAACTGAGCCACATCCAACACAACACAGTACACTTACCCCTTGGAAGAAGGTCAACATCAGGTCTTTCTTCACCTCTGGGCTGCGGAGCTTTTCCTTGATGGCAGGTTGTCCTAGAACCTCAGCTACTGCAAGTAGTGCCACTATCCCGGACACATGGTTATCCGCACTTGGGTAAAATCCCTCGAACATGGAGAAAGAGTCCATCTGATATAACAAAGAAATATTTAACACAGCTGCATTAACCCTTTACCTCATGAAAATTCATGTTCTAATTTATGACTTGATGAATATTGATTCATTTTAAATGATATATGAAATCATGAATTTTTTTCTTTGCTACACGGACTGTGTAGAAAATGAGCTTGATGAGCAAACAAAGGAGACCCTGATCAGACAGCTCCTATTGACGAGACTTCTCAGGGTCTACTCTGTTTGACAATTCGTCAAAATGAGTTTATATGAAGTAAAGGGTAAAGTTCCTTAAGATAACTGAAACAGAGGTATTACATACACTTTTAGTTAAAAAGTACACATACTTTCAGTAAAATGGCAATTTTCTTTTTATTTACTTTTTCATGTTAAACAGTTAAATTTTCTTATATTTCATATGGCTCTCAAGATTTATTCTCTGTAAACATACATACATATCTGATGTTGATAAAGTGTAAATAAACAAAAACTATAATATGCATGCAAAGATTTTAATAGGAATTCAAATAGAAGTGTTTTACAATAGCAGTACAAAGATTTTAATATTTGTTTGTTTATTGGATTAAATGTCCCACCAACAGTATTTCAGTCATTTGTAAACTATGCCTACTTGAGTCAGGCATAGAGCTGCCACACTGAGGTATCACGCTGTAGACATGTGGCATGATATCACACCCAATCACATTATCCTGACACTGTGCCAACCAGTCATGGAACTACCCTTATATGTTGAAAGTCAACCAAGGGACCTATTTCATTGCCATTTTATAATATTTTAATGCAAATCTAAATAAAAGTGTTTTACTGAGAAAGGAATACAAAGATTTTAATGAAATACAAAAATTTAATGTTCATGAAAAATAAAAATGAACAGGATTGTTCAAAGACAGGATACAGACAGATGGAGAATGTATGGGAGTATAAAACAATTTAATGGCTTAATGTACCCTAGCAGCAGCAATTACAACAGATCTGTTCTCTCGCTTCTCTGTATTGTTGACGCTTTTTGTTGTCACATAGACATTTTGGTCGCCCATGGGATCACAGTACTTGTCTGGGTTCATTCTCGTCTGGTCTTGCTGCCGTGTTCGACGGATACACGTTTCAGAGTCCTTTGCTCCGTCCATCCGGTCCTTTAGCTGGACAGCACACAGTGGATAGTCACGTGCGGCCAATGTCACATTGTCGGGCTTGTTAAACTTCTTGTAACACTGTGGAGTGATACGTTAAAGGATAAAAGTGTTGACATCATAAGCCATATGTGTTTAAGTAATATTCTGCAGAACATAACTAGAAATATTTTTTTGTCTTTAAACATAGCTAACACAAGGAATAATAGTTATAAGAATGATATGGTACATTATGAAATGTTCAATTTCAATATTTCAATAGAATCCCAAATTAGTAGATTAGACCTGTTATCCAGTCAGACTGATATCTGTGATACACAGAATTGTTTAATTCATTTGAAACAATTCCAACTTACTCTTTTTCCTGCATTTAAACTTTTAATTCCTGCATGATTTTAAATGATTATGCAAATTTCTTTATAAAGGCTGACATTTTGTTATGTATAATACTACAGTCTTTGACATCCTGTGCTGGTAAGTATGAAAACAATAAGTGTCAATTTTATTGGCTGATTAAAAAATTCATGAATATTAATCAAGGATTTTCCAGTCAACCATTCCATTGCATTCTAATGAGTGTGAATGGTAAATATATAGTTGGTACCCTAAGTGTAGTGGGTTACCCTAAGCTATATTTGTAACTGATATACAAACTGAAGCAGAAACATACCTTGTTGATGATAAAATCAAGGTCGGAATTTTTGGTGAGGATGAAGATAGGGAAGGTGATATCACGGAACATCATCCCCTGCCCCGGGGCATTCCACTCTACCTTGGCACACCCCTTGAACTTCTCCTGGTCACTGTACATACCTGCAAGCAGAATAGTATTAGTTTATTACTTTTTGAACAATCCTCATTTTAAGTATATGAGGGTTTTTAAATATGTTTGTGTACTGGGTCTCTCATTTCCAACTGCTTTTCTGTGAATTACACTCAAGAAACATCCATTTAAAGATTGACCTGCATGTTCAAAATGGGTCTAAATGACTTTGATGACATCTTTAAACAATTCCATTGAAGATTCTACATCCATGAATCATAAAAATTTGCTAATTAATCCTTTATTTAAATTTCAATTTCATTGCATAGCACTGTAATAGAAATACATGTATTTGACTTAGGTAAGAAGATTTTCTTAAAAAAAAAAAAAAAAAAAAAAAAATAATCCTGTGATTTCAGATGAAAATTTTAAAAATTCATGAAGATTTTTTTTTATCACTATACATGTATACGTAATATTACCACACAACATCATTAATTCTAGTCATGTGACACTAAAATAAATGTGATGTGATGCTAATCAAAATGTTTGCCTTTTTATCTAAACTTTAATCTCAGTTGGTCACAATTTGCAACTTCAAGTGACATTACATTTATGACCATGTAATGTTAGCAATGTATGTTGTACAATCAGAAGTTATCAATTACTGAATACAGGATGCTTGACTGAACTTGTAAGGAAAGATTACTACATGTGTATCATTTGCTTGTTCACTAACTTAAACATATTAAGATATGAATAAATTAAATTCACATGAGCATATTATCCAAATGATTATAAACTGTTCATACAAAATCACAACAACAAATAATGACATGAAAGCAGAGGCCTTGAATAACATTGTATACACTACACAGATTATATGAAACTAACCCACCCTGCTGGAGCCTCTTTTTGCAATGGATCAAATTTATTTTTGCAATTATGGTAGAGGACCTCGAGTTGATCATTTTGGCAACATGAAATCAAATTCTTAATATTTCTTTTTTATTCTTTTAATTATTACAAACACAGGAGGTCTAGGTATGATCTGTATCGAAGGCACAACTCACCATACTGATCATTTGGACATGAGCTGTCCGGAGAGAAGGCTGGTGGTGCATCCTTGATCTCGCTGGAGTTATTCTTATGGAGATGGGTAACCATGACACCATTTACCTTCCCAGACACCTGCAGCCTCCATAGTGTTGTCCTATAATTAGAGATCAAATGAATTATCCATCCATGATAAAGAGTACTGAGGAGAAAGGTGTCATCTTCAGTGGTTATGTTTACTACCCACCAATCAGAGGGTTGTGGATTTGATCCCTGCTTAGGATAGAATTGATTCAAGGGTTTTTCTGCCTATTTTGATTGATTATTGAGTTTACTGTCGCTGCGATAGTATTTCAATCATATAGCTACTTCCAGCTAATTACAGGTGGAGGAAGACCCCGAATGCACTGAGGTATCCTGGTAGAACCACCGACCTACTGCAAGCCAACTGGAAGGCTTCCTCACATGAAAATCCGAATGACCCAGCTGGGACTTGAACCCATGCAGTGAGGGGCTGAGTGAGTGTTAAAGTCAGCAACTTTACCCTCTTGGCCACGGAGGCCCCTCTTCCTATTTTGGGAAATTGACCCTAGCCCCCAAATAAACAAAATTATCGACCTGATTTACCTAATTGAGAATTTTTAACAAAAAAACAGCAATTAAGTGGTTTCATGAACACTATTAAATGACAAACAAAACAAACTTTGTTTGAAGAAAAAAAAACGTTTTTTTTCCAACTGGGAAAAAAATATTATCTATTTTCAACTGGCAATGGGGCCGATATTCGGATGCAACAAATAGGCAGAAAAAAAAAATAATAAAAGACATTCCCAGGCGCAGAGTACTAGTAAAACTAATAAACTGTTGAAAGTGATCAGTAAAAGTTGTAAAACTTGTTTTCCCAATTAACATTAAAGAAAAAAGTTTAAATTAAAAAAGCTTTATCTCTTGAATATTCATGAAAAATACATATTTACTGAACTTTAAATGGTATATGAAACAATGGACTTTGCATACTGTGTAGAATCTGAGCTACAACATTGTATGAGCAAACAGAGGGGACTGCCCTGTTTGCCAAAGTGTCAAAATGTGTTTAAATCAAGTGAAGCGTGTGTTATCAAATGAGCACCCACATGTTGAAGTCTGCAGCTCGAAGCAGCACAGCGTAAGGTTCATGCGGGCCACTCTTAAGCAGCCACTCGAGGTCAGCCCCAGTCTCCACATAGTGTACCACCCCTACATTCCCTTTGGGCTCCGCTGAAATGCAAAAATGTGACACATTACAGGTTAATAAACCTTTTCCATTTTTAGCAGAGAAAATTCAAGACCTACCATTCTCATTCATGGCTAGATCATAAATAGTATCACAAACAAAACCATGTCAACCCTTGACTACCTTTTATTCAAGTGTATCCACTGGATAGCCTGTAAGTCATTTTGAATATATTGAAAAGCACTGGATAGGACCTTACTTACTACACACAAATACAAAAACAAATTCAGAGCATATAACGCCATTCATCATATCTAATCAAAGAATGAAAGATATGAAAATTATTCTCATATTCTCATATAATTTATATGATACTCCCTCTTGGAAAACACAGAAACAAAAGATTACATAATAATTAAATATACATATATCTTATTTCAAATATTGAGTATAATTGTATGAATGTAAAATTCTTTGTAAGTCATGGTCTATCCCAAATCGAAGAAAAATAATAATATCCAAGGGAAGTCACAATAAGCAAAACCCTTTGTTAAAGTATATACATGAACATCCAATTTGGTGAGTTCCATTCAGTCTCCTGAAACAAGCTGCACGGGCCTCTGTTTCTACATCAAAATATATCTTCTCCTTTGTTCTCTCGCCATGTCCTGAAAAAAAAAGGAGACACCAGAGATCATTTCTGAAGAGATTTTGAGAATGTTGCTTAACCATTTCCCTCATAGAGGAAACCATGAAAAGACCTATGCGAACAACATAAAACCAGATCAGCCTGCGAGTAACTCACAGGCTGATCAGGTTTTATGCTGTTCGCTGCTCCTCAGTGGTCTGGAAATGAGGACTTTATAATAAAGTTGGTAAGGTTTAACTGTGGTTTTCTGCAGATCAGGCTTTATGTGGTACCTATTGAGTGCGTCAAAATGAGTCTATATGAGGGAAAGGGTTAAAATCTCACTGAAATCTGTGAATGCAAAGAAAATTACCTTATGAAAATGTAAACCAGTCATACATAGAACTTAAACATCTAACTGGAGATGGACATGTTCATATTTATTTTGGCCAAATTGGATTTTTTTTCTAATACATTTTACAGATCCGATTATCCCAAATCACTGAATATTATTCCATACAAGCTATGTTGAATGACCTATCATGTCAATTGATAAAATTACAAATCTATTTTTAAAAGCTCATGTAGTAGAGGTATAAAATGGCGCTTGTACTATCTTGCCATAGAGCTAGCTTTTGTGGTGATGTGGTAGAGTGTCCGATTTGCATACCGAGGGTCCCGAGTTCGATACCAGCTCGGGGCAGTAGGATTTTACTTGGTTACATTTGGCGCCCAACGTAAATAACTCACAGTTGTAGAAGGGATTGCACCCTTAGAAAGTCCCACAGACGTTCAAACTCCAGGAATCTGAGGACAGATTCTTGAAAGGAGGGGGTGTATGTAGTAGAGGTATAAAATGGCGCTTGTACTATCTTGCCATAGAGCTAGCTTTTGTGGCGACGTGGTAGAGTGTCCGATTTGCATACCGAGGGTCCCGAGTTCGATACCAGCTCGGGGCAGTAGGATTTTACTTGGTTACACTCACAGAATTAACTTTTACTGTACAAAAGTGAAAACATGAATTGTTCCATATTTGCTAATACATGTACAACTTCTAAGCACTAAGTAAGTTTTCTTTTGCAATTCAAAGAATGGTGTTGCATAAAAGAGTAAATACATTATACCGTTTTTCAATTTTAAAGTAAATGTACTAAAGTGTATCAAAGTGACAAACAAATGATGATTTAAGTAAATCAATACTGCTCTTTAATTTATCAAGAACATCATAAGCAATTTGTTCTCGGCCTAGACTAAGAGCCACAAAACCCCTCAAATTCTGGGCCAAATTTTAATTGATTATCAGCCTAAAGATTGATAGGGAAGTAGATAACAGCTTATGTCGGTGAGAGATGTATGCAAGCTGTCTAGTATATACGTATCTCCGTCTGTAAAGCACTAACCAGGGGTACTGGGTTTGAATATCGGTCTGGCTGGGGATCTTTATTACACTGTTACGACTGTATCTGTCATCAATAAGATTATATTACATTTATACTTACAGTTTTTCATACAAATAGGTACAATTGAAGAAACATATACTGTAAACTGTGACAATGAGTATCACCAGTTTGTTTCAGTGAGTGTATAGGAAATCTGTTTGTATCTGGAACAGACCAAAGACTCGCCTATTACTGATCAGTATCAGCAAAACATATACGATATGGAGTTTTCCCATTTGTAATAAGTCGAAATAAAATGACATCTCTAGGCATTGCCCTTTCACATTGTTGTATTGGATTTAAATCATGATTTTATGTAAGAGACTAAATTAAGCTGTTTTCATTAGTTCTTCAATTAAAATACTACACAACTCTACCTTTTAAGACTAATGCAACGCGATTGTAAATAAGAATAACTTCATTTCTAATGTATTTTTCTCTGTCTGTATCTTCCTTCCTTGTGTTTAGTGAATCATATGTTGTAAGATAACGATAAGAACAAACACTTTCCAAATGAGATACAAAATAAGGGGCGTAACTCTAAAAAAAAAATTGACGTTTCCGGTTATAAAAGGAAAACAGAAAAATGTAAGTTTCTAAAGCATATATGTTTAAAATATTCGTAGATTTGTAAATGTTGTGTTTGTCTAGTCAAAATCTGATCTGAAACATCTACAATTATTTCACGACTTCATTACCCCGTGTCATTTTAAGCTTTCATTCAATATATCTATCTATTAATGTCTAATATATCGGTAAGTCAACACATCCGTCAACAACTGGGGTGGCACGAAATCCCCAAATCTACCCAAATCTTACCCAAATCTTCCTTCCAGTTACTCTAAATGTATTGATTGTTGTTTTTCGTAAGAAATATGTATAAAAAAATGAAATTAACTGAGAAATAAGATAAAATCATACATGCCATATTTTCAGTATGTCTCCCAGGGAGATTTTGAAATTTTCACAGGGAGATTTGGGGTCCAGCCAGGGAGATTTTACGACATATATCGAAGAGACGTTCTTAATAAAAAAAAAATTAAAAAAATACACATTTGATTACCCCTTCATTAATTGCATTAACAGTTTATATACTGTTTATTCATCATAAAAACATTACAAAAAAAAAAATGAAATTTATAAATAAATCTAATTCAAATAGAAACTTAACTTTCCACAAGCACTGTTTTACATTAAATGCAACACTAACTTATAACAAATTGGAGAACATGCCATTTACATCAAACACATTTAAATTGATACAGTATCTTTGATTTATTGAATGATTTCTGATCATAAGGTTTTAATTAATGGGGATGAATAAAGATAAAAAGTTAGATCATATTTAATAATACTTTCACCTTCCGTCTGTGTATTCTTTTTTTTCTGAATTGCTTTTAGCTAAAATATTATTTAGCTTAAAATATTTATCGTGTACGGTATGGTGGTATGAAGTGGTTACCAAACTCTTCCGATCATGACATCTCATTATAGTAAATTACTCAGCAGACGATATCCCTTGTTTATCAAGTCATTTTCGGTGTGAAAATTGCAATTCATTTGCAATTTATCGCTAGCTGAGGTGTACTTTCTATGATGTGTCAATATGATGAGTTTTGTTAAGATTTAAATGATTGGTAAACAGTTGATCTAATTATCATTTATTGTTTACACTTCCGGTAAGTAAGGATTAGCTATTCTCCGGGACCTTTTTTATCCATGATAAGATTTACGTCTTTATTACAGTGTACCATCCTAACCTTACTCATTCTAGCTTTAGTATTGCCTTGATAGCTGCTAATTACCCGACGATAATTGTTTCAACTGATAAGAATGTCCAGTCTGCTACCTGTCTGAATTATGTAATTTGATTGGATAAGGACGATCACACATTGCTTGTGGCTGTACAGCACACTGGTCAGGATTGATACTAACACATGTTCTTACGTAATCTTCCTAATGCTGTATCATAGCTCGGTAATAAAATGGATTATACTGAGTTCAAAGGGAAACCAGTTTGATTTAAGTCAGACCGGGAGATTTTCACCTCCCGGCGGGAGATCGGGAGACAAGTCGAAATCCCGGGAGATTTAATCTCCCGCCGGGAGATATGGCATGTATGTAAAATTCCATATAATTTTGCCAAATGTCAAAGATACTGTGCTGTTATGCAGATACGGGTACTGCCTAAATCTTACAAAAATCTACCCAAATCTTCTTTCCATTCACTTTATTTGTAGGAATTATTTCCCAAATCTTCTGTCAATCACTTAAATATGGTATTGTTGCTTTTATATGATTGATATTTATGGAATTACGACACTGTATTTGGGTAGAGGTTTGAGAAGATTTTGGTCGATATTTGAGAGATATGAGGAGATATGGGTAGAGATTTGAGAAGATTTGGGTAAGTAAAAATTAATTAGAATTAAATGGTAGTACCGTAACAACTGATACAGGGATGAATAAATGTATTTATGCTGAATAAATTGAGAAAAAAAATATCATCCAAAAAAAAAAATAC
>CM037788.1:38165922-38215922 GCA_021229015.1 Solen grandis | reverse complement strand
GGCATGATACCACACCAAGTTACATTATCCTAACGCCGGGCCAACCAGTCCGGGAACTACCCTTATATTCTGTGCACAAAGTAATGGAGCTATACCAGTACCATTTGTTTACGAATTTGGTATGAAATGCTTCTAATGCATTAGGTGTTTATATCTCTAAAAATGTTATTGTTAATTAAAGGGATATATAAGAGAAACGTCAAAATCCTTTGTAATACGTTATTAATAGACTTGTTCCTGTTATGTCGCCGTGCCAAACGTAATACCGGTGTCTGTGTCAAAAAGTGGTGTTTCAGACGAATTTCTAAAAGCACGCAAAATTCTAATTTCCTACCTCTTATTCTAAGTCGAACGAATGATTTATTTGTGTGGCGGTAAATTATATTAAATAGATTATGATATATAAGCCATCGATTCTTTTTAAAACAATTAAAAGATAAAATAGGATAATTATGTGCGATACGCTTCACATTTAGTTTAGTGGTAACTGTGCTTTTAAGTTACCTTAGAACGATATATAACATGCTACAGATGTTAATCATTAACGCAGCAGCCGACCAGATAAGGCATGTAGAATATGTAGAAAAAAAATCTTTTTAAAAAGAAAAGCAACATTAAAAATATTATCAGTTGCCTTTTATTTTTGAACACGGCAAAATCGCATATCTAATATTTAATATCATGGAGCTTTCGGACATGTAAAAAACCTTGTATAATTTCTAGAAATTCAGCGAAAAGCATTGTATTAAATTGTAAAAATATTCAGAACCAGATAGCGCACTATATAACTTCCATTCTGTTTTTTTTTACACACAAAAATATATTAAATTAACATAAGTAAAATGCATACACATTTCTTATATTTAATTAAAAAATAATCCTGCAAGGCTTTAATTAAAAGTAATACATGATGTTTTTTGTGTTAACTTTCGAAAAGTTTTGCCCGGAAATAAACTCGCTGTCAACAAATTATGAAAATAAAAGAGATCCCAGTAGACAAAAATAAGTGACAGTCACAGAAATAAATCCTGCTATGAATCTTGGTTAGTGGCTCACAGGAGAACATTTAAGTCTCCAGAAGGACAGAAGCCATACTCCAGATAGCAATATCAGACACTTTTGTCACGCCGTAACGATAAAGAAGGGTACTTAAAGGAAACGCTATGTTCATCATAAGATTTTTAAAGTGCATAAAAAAGCACGAACTTACTTAAAAATGTGTGTGTGTGTGTGTGTTAAAAATACGAAGGCAATATAGTATGTGTTTGACTGTACAGAAATAGACACCCCTTTTAATCTATTTATTTGTTGAGTTCAATTCAATATATCGTCTTGCCCATTGCAATAAAAGTCGTGTGTTTACATAGGATTTTTAAACGTGCATAAAACACGAAAATACTTTTAAAAAAAAGATGTGTGTGTATTAAGAAGACAATGGCAATATATGATATATTTGACTGTAAAGAAGAAACAAAGACACTGCTGTAAAACTCTTGGCGTGATAATTCAATTTTATCTCCCGCCTTGCCAATTGCATTCATAGGTGTTTGTTGTCTGTGATGGGTGTGTTTAGACCTAACAGTGGAAATGCATGATAGTCTTATTCAGATAACCGCTGTGCGAAAACATACTTAATATATGCATTTACTATTTTTAACCCTAATCCCTTTCCCATGCCATTTTGAAGACGCTTTATACGTTTAGAAATATGGTAATGGTCTTTTGATATGAAATGAAATGTAAATTATCATTAGCCGTATAGGGACGTGAGTTATTTTAGACTGGTTAATAATGTACAAGGTGACAAGAAATCTGGAACGTCTACTGATGATATTTTGGTACTGTATTTCACTAATAAACAAGTGTCTCAAAAAGCTATGCAATTTTGTTCCCGAGGCAAGTGGTCTGCAAGGATCAGTTTTACTGAGTCTGATGGTATCAGATAAACTCACCAACGGTCGCAACATTTATCAGCTATAACCTCTGCAAATGTCACAGTCTCAAGTTTTCCCCCAGACGCCCTCCACTTACATAAGGTAAATTGTCACATTTCATTACAATGAATGCCGTTTAATGACCTTTACCACTTTAGAGCAGAAAATGTTAGCCTCGTTCAATAAAAAAATGTTTGGTTCCGATTCTCTTTACAGCATTTTCTTGACTTTGCGTATTTGATAGATTTTAGCTGCAATATATATGTGTCAGAATTTTTCGGTGGGTTATTAGGCCTGATGATAATTGAACATAAAGAAAGATAATGTGGATCAAACTGAAATTTATCTGAAATAAACACAAATAATAGACACCAATTTTGTTCTTTGAACATTCAAAACCTTTTTAAAAAGCAATGACCATTATGAAACAACTGGAATTTAAATGAATTAGATATAAGTAAATTAATATAGTAAATATATATTGATTCATAAAATTATATAATGACTTGAATAAAGTGGCATGGAATAGAATTTAACTGTCAAAGCTGTATCGAATTGTTTCTTCATTTTCTTTTATCAAGAAACCTCTATTATAAATGTGACATATACACGTTTTCCCCTATTAACTCATCAGTTAGAGATCCCTTTTATACACGTTAAAAACAAATGCTATCTTATTGTGTTAATGGCCATATCCAATGGCACAACATTAATCATTACGGAATTACACCAATTATTTCTTGTTCAAAAATGGATCTTTGCAAGTGTGCAAAATGAAATTCCATCCCGTTATCAATTAATTGTTTCTCCGAATAATAAAATAATTACTGATGTTAACTCTATTGATAAGGTCGCACAGCTTCGCAGCAAGTTCACGTGTAAACAGTGAAATTCAATTCATGATTATATTTTTTTTCCGGAATCATAAATCCTTGGTGAAAATCATCACAAGTCAATTCAATAAAATCAGTGTATTGATCCGCATTCCCTAAATGCAATACTTTAACTATAAGGGTAAAACTTGGTGTCACTGTGGCACGCTAAATGAAAGTGGGATTTATACTCGCTTTGCTTTACGGGAAGATATTACATTTATTCTGTTACAGAGGCTAAGCTCATTCGTTAGACTGGAAGAACTGGGTAGAAATATTTAACTTACCATATAACTTAAAAACTAAATTTAAAAAGAAATATGGCTATCTTAAATTTAAAGATTACACTAGATCTATTTCTACGCTTCATTAAGCAGCTGATGTTTCATTTATCGATTTTTTATAGAATAAACATTTATAACATTAACATTCAAACAATTTTATTTCGTACACTTGTCTTGTAACATTATCCAATTAATTTTAAAAGAAAATTAATATGACATGATTTGAAACAAATATTTACATTAAAGATCATGAGAAGCAAAGAATTGGTGATGAGCAATAGCGCGTAAGAGAAAAAGACAGAGGAGGTAAAGTCATGGCTAAAGGAGAAGGAAATATTGGAAATATAAGTAGAGCGTCGCATAGTTTAAGCAAAACTTAATTGAAATAATGCATTTCAAAATATTATGATTGTCAACCAAGAATATACTACGACGTTGTAGACTGTAATTTTGTGATAACTAAATTATTTCGGATCCATCATTCGTTGTGTATGCAGACCTTTAGACGGACCAACATTTTATTGCACCTATATCTACATTTAATGTACCGTAATATCTCTTTATTGGAAACTGTTTTTATAAAGAGTGTCTTTTTAGGTAACTCGCGAAGATTGATATGAGTTAAATCTCATTGCAACAACAAATATAATATATGTAATCATAAAACAAAAAATTGTGAACGGTTCTAGAGACACTCATATTAGATTAAGAACTTCTGGGTATTTAATTTGTTCTTGCCAAGGCAGACAATCAGTTTTAAAAGACATATGACTTAGTTACTTGAACACAGGGATGTTCCGATGACGACTGCCAGAGATATTGGTCAGCACAATTGCCCGAAGAAAAAAAAAACATTGAAAAAAGGTATGCATTTAATGATTTTAGATAAAGCTTTTATTCAGTTTTAGAAATCAGTATATTTTCATTTCAGTTCTTGGTTGTGGCATATTAAAATTTCTTACTGTCGCTGCGACAGTATATCAGAAATACTAGAGTAGAGAAGTTAATTACATTAATTCAGTTCACTATGCCAATGCCAGTTTACAAAAAACAAAACAAACAAAAAAACAAAAACAAAAACGACTACAATTTTTTGAAAATCAGTCATTTATCTGAAATATGTGCTGTAGGAATTCCTTCTATTGTATTATTGCGTTTCACAGAATAGAACAAATTATTAAGTTTGTTGATTATGAGATGAAAAAAAATTAGTTGTGGTCTATTGTAAAAACACGAATTAAATCTATTGGTATAAGTATTTGTTGTTGTTGTATCCAGGTTGGTATATTAACTTACGTATCGTCCGCGAAAACCGAGTAAATAAACAGGAAAGCTAGTATCACCACAATTAGGCTATATGATCTTGGTACGTGTATTGGAATAGTTTGCTTACAAAATATTGTCTAAACAAATCAATCGAACTTGCTTGTTTTAAAGGTGTAACTGGAAGATGCATTTTGAAAATTAATTGCCCAAGATATTCATTCAACCTCTAGGGGAAATAGAAATAGACTACTGCAATAATTGGACCAAGCTTTATTATCTTGTTGTTGTTGTTGTTGTTGTTGTTTTTTATTTTTGTTGTTTTTTTAACTTTGGTTCATTTTTTAAATGCTTGGGGCGTTATGTTCATTTTTTTAACGAATGAGAATAATCAAATGGGACAGCTTCCTCCAAAAATGATATTCTTATTCGTCTCTACTAGTAGTTCAGTAAGTTCATGTTTACATTATAAAAAAAATAAAAATCAATTGACGCTTGCTGCCAATTGCTGAAGATTCAAACTCCGGTTAATAAATCTTCACATGACAATAATCTAAGTTGTCGTCTGTGTTATCAGTGCTTTTACAAACCAAACAAAAATATTTTCGTAACTGTAGGTCGTTATTTGTACATCGATTTCAAAGTTATAAGGTACCCTGTAAAAAGATATTAATGTGCGAATGCTTTAAGATAACTACTCTTAGATTTATAAATGTGTTTTTTGCGCATGTTCTAGGGGGGTGATGCTAACGGAACAAGCGGAAAGGGACTTTTATGTAGAAATTAATCATAATTTTGTTAAAAACTCGGCATGACAGAAGAGAATGCCAAATAAATATCGCAAATTAATGCATCAAACAGAAACCGATTATAAAGAGAAAATTGCATGTTAAAACAGACGTAAGTGCATATTTGTTACACGGCTGCATGAACGAGTTTGACTTTATCTAACATATTTTATCATCAACCGACAGGGAATTGTATCGCATATTTAAAATGATCGCCATTCAAACGCCCGTCTCTGAAACAAAAGCCGTGTTATTTCCAACCACTCCGCCATATATTTTTGTATCATTGAAATAAGCACTAAGTCTCAAATAGGCAGAAAAGTATGTGAAATATAACTTTAAAACCTTTACTGTTTTTAACATTGGAAACATTTAACATTCATAACACACGAGCGATGCCATCAAAATTTTCCCAACCTTGACCATGCATCTTGCGTAGACATCTGCAGCGGCCAATTGAAAGATATCATAACCGGTACAGAGGTCACGCGTTTAATCTTATTTGTGCAAAGTATTCCCACAAGGTTACTAATTTTTTATACGCACAATAAGATTTGAAAATGTGTGAAATTTCATTAATGTAACACAAACTACTCCTGTCTTGTGACGAATATTTCATAATCGTATGTCATTTTACAATGTGAAATTTTCTCACTGTGACTTAAACTTCGAGCGAGCTTCAGCTAAACAATTTTAGGGGATTTAAAGATTTATATCATAGTTGGTGCATAATTATGCATGGATGTTATCAATATGTTCCAGGGATTGGTATTATATAATTCACCACGTGACATATTAAATATAAACACACAAATAAATTCATAAGTAACCCCAGAAAGGCACTGCGATGCAAACTATCAGTACTGAACTATTCATCAAGATAATGACACATACAGTAATGTTGACATATAAAACTACACCTGATTTATAAGTCCATAGTACTTTATCAATTCCATTCTTATATTGTAACTGATTGCGAAAATGACAATACCGGATATCCAAATTATGCCCTCTAGCGGGCAAGATATACATGCACCTGTTTGCGTAGGCGGGAAAAATTATCAATGAAAATACTATAAATAAGATTTGTGCCGTAAACCAGTGAAGTGCAGCAATTCACGCACCTCTGGCATGTAATGTGTCCTTGGTTAATCTAATATGAATATGGCAAATGAAATTATGTCGTTCGACCCTCACAGCTACAATATCCATTTGTTGAGGGAAATCAATAAAATGGTTCCAAATTACAAGCCACACTTTCTCCTTTGCTGTTCCATTTTATGCTCAACGCAACATAAGGACTCTCAATCCTTCGATTATTGATAATAATATATTCTGTAACAAATATTGATTATGGCTATAGTCTTCTGAAAAGTAAAACCTAAACTTAACCGTTTTGTTAAACAAAGCTTATCACTAAATATCAGACTCCTTGGCAATTAAAAAAACTCGCTGAAACGTAAAATTATGAAATAATTCACAATTGGTTAAAATCAAAACCTCATTCTTACTATTCGTTCATATTTTAGATCAACTAAACAGTTATCATTTACAAGCTTTATGTCCCCGCAAAACTGTGTTTTGATCCGCTTTTCAATAGTTTAATCCTTTTATTTCCATATAAAATTAGTTCTAACACAATTCAAATCAAAACAAATATGTGCTCTGTAATTGGATCAGCTATTGACGCAATTCATTATTTTTTAGTTTTATACCCTGAAAAATAACTCTTCTAAAATTTTATCTTCACAAAATAAAAGAGTTATGAAATAGATTGAATTAAGTTTTAAAAACTAATTAAAACATACCAAAATCTTATTTTTTTTAGGACAGGCAAATAAATTGGATGAGATCGCGTTCAGTCTGTGGACAGATTTTAAATTTATGACTTAAAATATGTTTCAGTCAATTAGATTTGTAAAAACTTCGAAAATTGATCGCTAAAATCCATATAAATTAACAACTGAAGAGTGTCAATAGAGTATTTGATCTTGCAATACGTTTTGGTTGTAATTTTATATAACTTTTTTATTAATTTAACGCCATGCTCCTAAATATACAAGATATATTGTCAAGTTTTACAACAAAGTTTATTAGGTATCTCTTACCCAAGCAATTGAACCGCCTTTATTGCATTATCAGTGAACACCTGTCGAGGAAAGTCGGAATCAAGCCACGCATTATTAATCTAATAAAAAATATGGCTAAAAAATAACAAAGTCGTTATCCAGCATGGACTTTTGTAAAAGTATCAATATCCTAAATCCTTAATGATATAAAGCTTAATATAACCATTATGCCATTAAAGGTTAGCGCAACCGGGAGCGGAAAGTCGTAGTTTTATTCCCGATGGCGACATACCATTTAGTCGTTGAAAATGATACACGTATAGCATTTGTCGTTGTACATACAGGGTAGTTCAAAGACTTGCTGGCCTGTTATCAGAATAATGTGACTGGGTGCGGTATCATGACACATGAGTACGGTATGACACTGTAGTGTTGCAGCACATTATCGGCCTCAAGTAGACAAAGTTTATTAACATAATACTAGTAATTAAGTATGTTCACTGCAAGTTAAACTAGCAAACACAACGTCATAGAAGACTAGAACTGCCAGTAAAGGTGATAAAACCCCTGCAGTCCACCATACCTTCATTTGATATTATGGGGACTTGATTTGACGTGACCTATATTTTTGCAATTTCTGTGTATGATTACATATTCAAATAAGAAAATCATTAATAATATAAAAGAATAAATTACACATGTATATTCTGCTTCAAAAAGGTGTAATTCTAAAATTTAAGAATCAGTTAACTGTTTGTCTTCCCTCGAGACATTTTATATATTCTTAGTCACAGTGATTCGGCACGTAGTATCTTGGGAAAAAATCCAGGTAGTGTTTATATATTAACAAGGGATGTAACTCACCGAGGGCGAATTCCGATACCGGTGATCTTCCGACGGTCTGATCACAAACAAAAAACAGTGACTGGGAATATTTTTAGGTCCTGACACAAGCCAAGGCATCCACCTCCAAGAAAAACACAAAAAAGTCCCACTCTGATATTTCCCTTTTTCACCATTGTGTCATATTATCTCAAAACACTGCCAGTTTTCGTAGGTCGAACTCAACTTCGTAACACGATAAGTCACGTGTAAGCAGCAATTTACACACATATTTCGCAGATATTAACGAACCAGATCGAATAAATATCCAAAATCATTTCAATATTTTATATCCATTTCGTCATATAAGGCACACCACTTTTGAAATTAGGGTTTATTTTGTAAACGATCAACTTTCACTTTCAAACAACCTCTTTTAATATGTCATTGTTTTGTAAATACATTCTCGTACACGAGATTTCATAGGTCAACCGGATATAGTCAGCCAATGAAATACAGCGTACTAGAGAAGAGTTGCATCATAATAATGGGTGATCAAAAAAGAAAGAAAACCTTTTGAAAATTATCGCAATAACAAGAGTGTTGTGCCTTATAGTAATTTTTATCCTCACTACCAAGAAGGGTAATAAGAAAAAACGCAGTTTTTCATTTCCTTAAAATGGCGGCAATCAACCCGAGAAGAAATCAGCCATGAACACAAATGCCAATATTTCACCCGTTGGCTCTTAGTGCGGTGTAGGTATGAACATTTTTTCAAACGCTTACTATGTACAACCTACTAACATGAAAAATATGAACAGTTACGCTAAAAACCAGACGTTGCCTGGGACTTTCTTCTCCCCGCAGACTCAACAATATGTGAATCTAGGTGCCTCTCAGCAAACCCAGCCGATGAATTTTCAGCAGGCTATTTTAGATCGTCTTGATGTGTTAGACCAAAAACCAGGGAAATTAGATGCCATTGATAAACAATTGTCAGCTTTATCTCAAAAGATTTCGTCTATGGACAGTCGTATATCTGCATTAGAATTAACAGCTTCCAAAACAAAGGACAAATTAATAAATATTGAAAATAGGCGTTTTAACTTTTGAATCTCAGATGAGGGGGAGGGTGGGCCTCCGTGGCCGAGAGAGTAAAATTGCTGACTTTAACACTCACTCAGCCCCTCACCGCGTGGGTTCGAATCCCGGCAGGGTCATTCGGATTTTCATGTGAGGAAGCCTTCCAGCTTGCTTGCGGTAGGTCGGTGGTTCTACCCGGATGCCTCCATTCGGGGTCTTCCTCCACCTGTAATTAGCTGGACGTCGCTATATGACTGAAATATGTCGAAGCGACGGTAAACTCAAATAGTCAAGTCGTGCCAATCTCAGATGTTTGATGAGATTAGATCTACACAGTCCAAAATAGACCGTGACCTGAAGAAGGACAAGGACCGTATTGACCAGTTATCACGTGACTGCAAAAGAATGCAAACCATGAATGAAGACATAAATGATTTGCAGTCTCGTTCCATGCGTGACAACTTACTGTTTATGGGGTTCCGCGAGCACTCTTCTCCTGATGAGTGAAGATTGTACCAAAATTGTACTTGACTTTGTGCGGACAAATTAAAAATTTCCGATCCTCATTCTTCGATCAGAATTGAGCGTGCTCACCGAATGGGAAAATTCAATTTTGACAGAAAGTGCTCCATAGTTGTAAAATTTAACAATTACCCTGACAAAATGTTAGTTAAAAAGCGGGCGTCGGAAATGTTGAAAGGTTCCGACCAGTGGATTACGGAACAATATCCCAAAACGATTCAGGATAGACGAAAACTTTTAATCGAGGCCATGAAAAAGGCACGTGCTGCAGTGTCCTATGATAAACTGTTCATTGACGGCAAAATGTTCACTGTGGACAATTTGTCGTCTTCTGGGTTTTGTAAGAAGATGTCCAGGGCATTAAAAATAAATTAGATGATGAACATATCCTTAATTATGTGACACAATTTGATTGTTTATTATTTTCAGAAACTTGGCATTCCAAACAAAGTAACGTTGTTATTGAAGGGTACGATTTTTAGACGGCGATAAGCCGTCTTATGCTGAAAATCGAAATCAGGCCTTGCTAATTTGCATATTTTCCACAAAAATTTTTTACCTGTACCTCTCCGCGCTTAGTGCGGATTCATGCAATGCGAATCTTTACTAACGAATACGAGTGGAATATGTTACACAGGCGTTTAAATCATAACCGTAACCGCTTTTAGTGTGTTACTGTTTGTTAACATGTTTTCTTTTGCCATTATTTTGCACTGGAAGCATCAATTTTAAGCGTGAAAAAAATATACGTGACATTTCTTAACCAGAACAGCAACCCATCTTACGTACATGAAGATCTACTCCTGTAAAAAGAAAAAGTAGTGCTTCGTATGTATGTAATTGACCTAAAGTAGTCCACACAATATTTTGCATGATGGCGAGTTAGGTTCCTCCCAGGGCATTTCTTAACTTTGAAATAGATAGGAAAACATTCTAGTATCTTAAATAATCAAATACCTGGTCAGTTTCTACACATACAAAACAACAGATAGAATTCGCTAGTACAAGAGAAAGAGAATGACCTACTAAGGTATGCAGCTCTTTCATGACCTTTACCCCGGATTATTATGTTACAAACAGAACCTCTGTAGCAACAGCGGGTGGAGTTTTTGTCTTCATGTGACTGCTTCAATAACTTCAGAAACGCTGGGTTTAGAATGTTAATCCCGTCGCCGTCTCTCAGCGCATTGTGCGCTTTGATTTTAGTTGTCCTCGCCCAAGGTATAATAGTCGAGCGAGACGTGATAGTGGTGGAGTATTAGTATACTTCCGGTTGTGCTATAGCCCGTAAGTAGAAAAGGTTCGTCTGCATGATAACGGGATTGTGTGGTTTAAATTAGCTAAACGTTTATGCAACCCTGATAAAGATATATGTTTTTGTCTATCATACCCCGAAGAGTCTTATGTTTACAGAAATATTAATTCTTCTATGCATGATTTTGACTTTTTTTAGCAATTATCTGCAGATATAACACTACAAAGATCTAGTAATTGTATACTTGGCAGACGATATTAAGTCCTTTTTAACATATTTTGCAAGGCTTAAATATCTTTTTCTAGACCTCATCATCATCATCCAGTTTTGATTATCCAGGCCTTGAATTATTCCTTTTGACAAGGGTTAAGCCTGGCTGTCCAATCGGGAGCGAAGTCTCCCTCTCCGTGCCTGGCGATTTTGTGGGTTAGTACAGTCCATCCCTAGAGAGACTCGCGATCCCGTTTCACTAAGTCGTCCCAAGACAGCTTTGGTCTGCCTGGAGTCCTTTCACCGGTGATGCTAAGGTTACGCACCTTTGATATCCACCCTTAACTGCTCTCTACATGGCCAGACCATCTCAGCCTGTTGTTTTTTTCGGAGAATGTCTGCAATGTCTCTAATGTTAAGCTAAGAGAGAAGGGTCTCAAAGGGGACATTCTCTTCAGGTTTAAAAAAGGCAGGTCCATCTTATCATGGCTCTGTCATTACGCTGCATTTTCCTGAGTGTGGCAGCTGATACAACCCATGTCTCGGAACCATATAGCAAGACAGGTCTTATGGTAGCAATTGGCAGTTGTTTGCTTGCTAGGACTGGTTTATTGCAGCTAGTTCACAACCCCCTCGAGATGACAGAGTGTCTCCAAGGTAGCAGAAGTCAGCCACAACCTCAAACTTTCCATCACCAACAGGTACCTCTTCGACTGGTCTACCATCAATAGGTCGAGCTTGTCCATTGAAGCGTGGACACCTGTAGTTCGGGTCAGATTTAAGAGGGCCCTTGATACCACTGCATTTCTTGTGGACCCAGTTTGAGCAGTTGGTACAAAAGATTGAGTTTCTGCCTGTGCCGCTTAAGCAAACAGCACAGGGGTGCTTTCCTGTTCTTCTCAGAGATTCAAGATTGGGACCAGAGATTATTACTTTGGGTTTATTCATGTTTACTCTGAGACCTTTCTCCTCCATGCCTTTCTTCCACTTCTGCACTCTCTCAAACAGCGCTTCTAGGGAGGTGTCAACAATAGCCAGGTCATCAGCATACAGGATCTCCCAATGACAGCTTGTGCGAAACTAAGATGACAATGCCTCCAGTACAATTATGAAAAGCAGTGGGCTTAATATAGAACCTTGATGAACACCTACATTGACATCCGATTTGTCACTGTGGCCATCGCCAACACGGACACTACTTCTAGCATTGGAGTGCATTGATTTTGCAGTCTGGACAAGCCATTCTTCAACACCTACTTGACATAATATTGATAAAACTTTGGACTTTTGGAAACGATCTGTTTCTAGCTAAAATGTATTTCTTATATCCTTACAATTAGGACAGACTAATAAAAATGATATTCTGACTCTATCTGTCTTTAATAAACAAATTCTATCTTCCCTATTCATATTGGTAAATCTACCAGGCACAAAACTAAATCATGGGAACTTAACCGAAAGCATTTAAGTGGTATTCTCAGCAAATCATTCTTAATGTTATACAGATATGGTTCAAATTGAAAATCTATTTTACATCTTACGTAATATTCTAATGTTCTACAAGTGGATACTTGCGTTCTCCACGATTGTATAAATTGGTCTCTAACACGCTAAAAAAATGGATAGAATTTAACATTAAGATTTTCATTTCACCAAAGATTTGAAAAACCAAGGTCATCCAATGTGCTTTTGATTTTACTCATCAAGCAACTATCATTGACTGGAAAATAATTATTCAACTGGTTGTTAAATGCTGCATGGATTAGGTTGTTATTGGAAGTAGAAATATTTGTCCAGTACCTTACTGGTCTTAGTAAAGCTTTTTTACATAATGGTAGCCTACTCAGTTCCCCCATACACAGCGTTATTAACAGTTTGTTTGTGTAACCCTAATATACGTTTCAAAAATTTAAGATGTGTATCAACATCAGCATAATTTTAAGCACCCCATACCTCAGAACCATATAATAAAATAGGTGTAATTAGTTTGTCAAATAATGATCATTTCATCTTTATATCACATGATACTTTTTTGAATAACAGAAATAACTTATTAAAAGCTCTTGATGATTGATCCGACAATGCCTTTGCTGTAATTCTAAGATTTCCGGATTTAACAAATTTGATACCAAGATAATTTTTTCATGATTTATATACCACTCAAATTTATGGTTAGATTTCTCTTTTTCAAACATACATATTTTTGTCTTATCCACATTTATTATAGACCGCATATTTTTGTCTTATCCACATTTATTGTAGACCGCATTTTTGAGAATATAAACATATGTTATCTTTTTGTAGTTGCAGATTTATCTTATCCGTAGTAAATAACACTTTATCACCAGCAAACAACATTAAATATGACGTTAGAAGCTGGAGGTCTGCATCTATGAGATTATCAAAATCTATACATCCATTTATGTCATTCATGAAAAGGAGAAATAGTATCGGGGAGAGGGGCTCCCTTGCTTCAAACCGATAATGATATTAAAGCAATCTGATAGTTTACTTTGAGACGATCTAACACATGCATACACCTTAGAGTATAATGATTTTAACATTTCAATAACTTACATCTAATACTACACTGTACTCACTTTATCCATAAGTTATCAATAGATAGTGTATCGAAGCAGGATTTATAGTCTATGAAAACACATAATTTCTTACTTTTAGATAAAATATTTTGAATTATTGTGTGTATAAAAATGGAGTTAATTGTACTTCGATTAATCTCTAAAACCTAACTGATTTTCTATGAAAACATTTTTATCTTTACACAAAATATTTAATCTATTTCTAAGACATAAAGAGAAAAATTTTAGTCATTGAATTTAGTAATGTAATACCTCTATAATTAGCAGGGTTTGATTTATCACCTTTTTTAAAACATGGTATTAAAATACCTTTGATCCACATTTTAAGATAAACACCTGTTTCGAAAATTTGTTTAATTTTCGTACCAAGAAAGGAGTTATGAATATTTTAGAATCAATAATAAAGGTCAGGAACAATATCATCACAGACGTGTATGTAGTTCAGTTGACTACTTGATCTGTGATCCTGAATGTTATAATATTGTAAATAGTTTTTCTGTATCAGAATTATCTGAATTTTCCGATCATTGCTCTATTTCTTATAAGATTGATGTCAGTATAAATGATATGTGTGAACATACAGAATATATAGATAAAATTTTATGGGAGACATCCAAATCTTACGATTTTTTTAAATAACTTAAATAGCAGCAGTTATTTGTTTGATAAGCTTATAAATGAATTATTGAATAGTGAATTAGATATTGATCAATTCATGGTGAAGTACTTCACCCTTATTTACAATATGTCTTTTAAATACTATGGAAAAACTGTTTGTACTAAAAAATCAAGTTTTAATCGATGTAAATGGAGATTGTAAAAAATGCCAAAAGAAAAGTATTTTAAATAGGCTATTATTTTTGTCAAGCAGATCTTCTTTTAATAAAGCTAAACGCCATGCTAAGATGAAATATTACAATAAAGAAAAAAATACATTTACGAAAGTCTTCTTCCAGAAAATTTTGAAATTACATTAAACGATCAAAATCTATTGAAAACTGTGTAGTCATTGAGGACTTCGTGCACTATTTCTCTAATTTATCAAATGCTGCTCCTGATATACATGCTACTTATAATGTTGATGATAATGATTTTACCCCTGATTTGATTATTAATGAGCTTGACATGGAATTTACTGTAGAGGAGATTGAAAATGTGAGAAACATGATTTTCAGTCAATTATTTAAAGCTTTCCAAGTGTATGAATGCAATAAGTTTTGTCCATAAGATGCTATAAAATCTTGAAATTAATTAAATGACTTTACTTCAGTAGATTTCTACATTGAGTAGACTGCTTAATAAACACTGGACAATAGGCTGTCACTAAAGACAGCAATGTTGGAGCACTTTAAGGTCTGGCTTGCTGAACAAGTATTTTTGATGTGAAATAGTTATATAAATTATAGGTATCTGAAATTAAAAAGGGTGACATCTAATACAATTTATTTCAGAATTTATACATTTGTGTTTCCCCGTATTCTGTTGTCAGATTAATGTATTGTTGAAACTTCTAGTTGTTAACAATTTCAACTATAGACATTATGAAGCTAGAAAATAAAATTGAAATTAAATTGCTTTGTATAGAATTATATACTTTTATGATGTCAAATCGTTTTTGAAATAAAACTGTTCAGGGTTCAACACTTTTCAGCCAGGAATCCTGTCGGGACATCTGCTTTTCAGATCAGAAGTCTCTGCTTCAATAAGAAGTCCCTTAAATTGTTTTTGATTTAAGTTGAATTCAGTAAAAGATTGTTGGGATATTTAAAACAATATTAAAGTGCACTTCTAATAAACTTAATTATGTTTATATACAAATATGAAAATAATATATTATGTATTTTTAATCTTATCATATTTTTATAAAATGGTAATGCAAGTTTGTCTCAATGCATTACCCCACCCACTTCACTACGATCATATTATTGTAAGTACAACATCAGTCTTAATTTCAAATAATGTTGTAAAATCAGTATTTCATTTAAATTTGTTTTAAAATTAAAGCCTTTAGACAATATTTTGCTGTAAACAAATTTATCAGTTGATGCTTTTGTCTACGATCATACCGGAAGTAAATAAAGTTATATTTAAATAGCTTTTCACGTGCTATTAAAACCACCAAAGGCATTTAAATTGAATTTTAATTATAAATATTATGAAAGAAAGATATTGTGTCAAGGTTGAATGCCAGATTTGAAGTATTACAAATATTTGTGCCGATTAGGCATTCATTTCATATTCATAAACAGACCCGCAAAATCAACTTTTACTTTCACTTTGAAATTAACTTGAGCCGTGAACATGTGTAGGTTTGTATTCACACATTTCCTCTTCAGTCATCAGCAGTGAAAATGGTGCTGGCTGTTGTTGTTTTTTTTCCGATGATTTGTTAGTGTAATGTTATTGATCCAGGTGGAATTCATGTTGAAGAAAAAATACGGTCGGTGGCAAAAAAAAAGAAAAAAGTTTTTATTTCCGGTTTCAATTTTTGAAAGATTACGATGTGTATTGACAAATACGTCACACAACAATTGATTTCATTTAATAATTATGATTTCTCTTGAAAAATCAAGAGTCCCGACGGAAGGAATCCCTTGCCAAGTTTTGGTGTTATCTTGATCGCGGGAATGCGTTCGTGTCGAACAATTATAGCTAAGATACGGAAAGGTCCGAAAATGCCCGAAATGAAATGGCGACTGTCGAAGAGATTTTAATCTTTATCAAAATTTTGGCAAAAAAAAGATTAGGGTCGGCGGCAAAAAAAAGGGTCGGTCGGGGTAGCGGAAACAAGCTATTTTTTTTAGGCCTTATCAAAGCAGTCCAGACTTTTTATATCTATTGACTATCAGCGTGGGTTCGATACCGTTAACCGTGACGCATTGTGGTATAAACTTATACATTCAGGCATAAGCTGTAAAATGGTCAATATGATTAAAAACATATATAAAAGTGTCTAGTCATTTGTTAAATTGTCTAATAATAATATAATACCTTGGTTCTTTGATGTCACAAATGGCTTGAAACAAGGTGAGTCGTTATCACCTATTTTCTTTTTATTTTTCGTGACTGATATTGTTGAAAATGTTTGATTTGATCACTTACAGTCAAAGATCTTGAGCTATTATCCAGATACCTTATTTTATTTGCGGACGATATTGTTTTATTTACTACAGATCCTGTCAGTTTGCAGTCCCAAATTGATAGCATATACCAATACTCTGTCAAATGGGGCTTAAAAATTAATGTAAATAAAACGAAAGTCTGCGTTTTTGAAAAGAATAAAAGGTAGCAGAAATGTACATTTTTTATTAATGGTGAGCCCGTTGAGATCGTTGACAGTTTTGTTTATTTAGGTATAAAATTTAATCACCTCAGTACTTTTACAGATGCAGTTAAATGTTTACACGATCAAGCACGGTCATATCGGTAATATAAGTTGGCCAACTATCAACAAGTTTAATTATTTTATTAATAGTTTTAATAAAAATTCCTTGATAAAAACTCATAAAAATTTCTTAAGGAAGCTCTAAAAATACGAAAAAAATACCCTTTATGTTATTGCTGCTGAGTCATAAAATTGTATTTGAACATATTTGATTATATAGATATAATTATATGTATTATGTCTTTGCCATATCCCGTTTGATTCACAAATAATTGTAAATGGTCAAAGGCAATATGTATTGCTGATTTACCAGTAAACTTTGAAACTTTGTTAATCAATGCGAAAGCATGATAATTAATGCGAAGCCATGATTAATAAAAATACCTTCAATGCAAAAAAGGTGAAAAAATTTTGGTTAACAAATCATAAGATAATCAAACTGAAAGCAAATTTTTTATCTCCGACAACAGAAAACTGGAGGTATGCGAGCGATAAATTCTTCACCTTCTTTTAGCTCAATTATAATACGATTTAACGCATTTTGACCAATTTCAAGATCTTCAAAATTTAATTCTCATCAAATCCATTAATGTATATTCATTTATTCATTGAAAGTACCGGGAGTATAGAACAATTTCAATTACGTCAACATAATGATTGTATGTACATGTATGCTGAAGCACGTACATGTAAAGCCTAATTTCAACACAGATCTTGCAGATTTTCCTTCAAATGACAAATAGGAAGACAGAGGCAATTAAACTTCATGGTGTAATATACTGCCAAGGAAAGATACTGGCCATTTAGAAACATGTCTCTTGATATCGTCTTTAACATGCATATATTTTGCACTCTGGGGTTCGTAATTTATTATACTTGATAATTGAATCGTAATTTTATATGAAATTCCAAGCATAAATATTCATGAATGTGACATAATATATGAAATTCGTGTTTTATTATAGTGTGTTTAGGTGTATATATGAAAATGAGCTAATCAAACCGCGATTTATATTTGAAAACTTAAAGAACTCAATATATTTCCCATAGACATATAAATCACATCAATTAATATCATATAAACAGTAACTCTCTGACATGATATATAGGTCGTTGATTACTTTAACAAGGCTGATTTTGCTTTCTACTGATTTATTATAGCTGAGTTACATTCCAAAGGGTGTGCCATTAATGTAACATGTCAGGAATAACTTATTTTTAACTTTTACACCTAAAATGGTAATCGAAGAAGCAAGACATTGAATCTATATTGTATATTAGGATCACTTATATAGCCTTGCAGTTTGTTTGTTTTTGTTTTTTTCTGGTCATTGTCATTTTGTCCTGAAAAGTGATTAAATATATGCGTAAAATTTCTGTTAACTGGTGCTCGTTTGACGATACAGATATATTTGTTTTCAAATATACCCTTTTTTTTTTTTTTTTTCATTACCAACATTGTTTTATAAATACTTAAATTAACAATAGAATCAGTCAATGCATCACGTGATCTTATTTCAAAACTTTTGTATACTGGTATAGTGTGTTGAAGTGAACTTTATAATAGGTTTATACTAGGACATATACCATTTCCTGTCATTTACTTCCAAAATTTTATTTTTTCATTACACAATTTCGAACAGCGCCGCATTTATACTCCTCTTGTATGCTCTAGTAGTTAAAACAATGTGCAACAAAGATAAATAAAAAAATTATTAAAACACGTAACATCAATATAGTTCTGTTCATATTTCTGCATATTACCACAATACACTTATTTTAGAGGTATATATTCAACAACCTATCATCCGTAAATGCTTTTAAAATACATTAACACCATACATATATCAGTTGAAAGTATCAAAAAATATAACAAGCTATAAAAGTTAAAAAATGAAAGATAAAAATATTTTCCTATCAGTATCTCAAACTCAAATTTACTGAATATGTGCCATGTCTGTTTTGCTGCTGATGGCATGCATTTGAAAACTTTATAGAGACAAATTTGACATTAGCTGCTTTGTTTACGGCCAACAGAAATCCATTTGACAGCTTACAATTTTGTGTTTCTTTACAGCGGGATGTTATTGACCTTAGATATTTTGATTTACAAATGCGGGAATAAAGCGTCGCCAGTCCAGATGTTACTGTCTAAGAATTGCTGTTAACTATGTTACCAATTTAAACATATTTATATACGAGTTGGTAAAATATTTATGTCATTTTGTATTTTGTTAAACTGAATATTTACTCTGAGACAGTATTTATATAAATGGGATTTTTTATATATTTTATCTAAGATAGAACGAGACTTAATATATACAAACCCACTTAATATAACTTAGATGGAGAACGATTTCGTTCTACGATTGGATTTTGATGCAGGGAATTTGGTTTAATTCTTTCTGCAAATGTAATGGAATTGTAATGGAGAACTTATATCCTGCGTTCTAAGATTTACATTTAGTTATAAAAACGCAATTCCATTCCATTGCAACTATTTCACCTTTATTTCTTCATTTCAAACAGAAATTAAACATGTAAACACAGATAATATTGTGTTTCCCGTAAATCTTGTTACGAACGGATCGTAAGAGAGTCCATAAAAATGCATTCAAGTATCTTCGAGGGTGGCGTAGCGTTGAGTAAATTGAGCTATCATCTACATTTTAACATGGTCACGAGCGAAATATCTTACGATAAAAAGACGTTAAACAGAGATAGGAAACTCCGGTAATTGTTTAGGCACACAGCAGGTCATTGAATATTGCAAACTTTTAAAAAAATATGGAAAGAATCACAAAGAAAAATATATCATATCACAAAATAATCTTTACTCGACTGCAAGGAATTATTTTCAGTTTGATTTCTTTTAAGGATTATTTTAAAATTATGATTAATATTCAACTAGTGTATCAGAAAAAATATTACATAGTTATTCTATTTTACATGAAACATTTTTTTATTTTTGACTGATTTTGATACTTGTACATGAGGTATCACTTTGACGGAAATGTAATGATATATCGTAAGATACAATTTACTTTCACATATCTTAAACAGAAAAGGAGATATTGCAAGAATTGGATAATTTGTTACGTGTTTTTATGAGATTTAGACTAGCTACCAATCTTTGTTTAATAGGTCTTTGTACGATCTTACACATGTTTTATCTATATTACCATTTCTCCTCTAATATGTTTTTCTTTTTCTTTTCTCATATATTTGAACTATCTCGACTGTGTTGTGACGCTATGTTATTGACACTTAACATTTATCGTAGTATTATTTTAAAATAAAGAAACCGTTGAGCTATATTATCTTTAAAATTGATGTTGTACATTTGAATTTCACCGACATTAAAATGATTTGAGAAATAACTTTGTCAAGTGATCAAGTGATCGTCCATCGACTTCCGTCAATCTTCATTACTCTAGCCAAAGATCATGTTTAGTTATCCTAAAACTATTCTACCTTTTTTTCCCTCTTCTAATATCATTTTAAAATCAAGATACCGGTGAGCTTTGAAATTTATGTTGAACATTTGTATTTAACCGACATTATAATATTCCATCAATAACTTTGTCAAATGATCGACCCTCGTCAAACACTCAAGGTAAAAGATCATGTTTAGTTATCCTAAAACTATTCTATTCTATCTTAAATCTTTCAGTCCATCCTGTAAACCAGATAAATCGTGTCTAATCAGTAAGATCTACAGATGAATTTTCAGAGAACAGACATTATTCTTTTGCTGGCTATTTCAAGTCTCTGGGAGCATAACTTTTACTAAAACAAACAAAAGGATAACTTGGTATTTTTAACCGAGACCTTGTTTAGACGACTTGTAATGCATATAAATGTTTGAATTATTGATACATATTTTTTTTCTAAAACGGCGTTGGAAGCTTACAACTTTTGGATCTTCCGCCATGCATACTACCACTAGACTGATAAATAAGTATAGTATTTGCAGACATAAACGTGACATATGATAATTTTCATCTGTTGTCAATCTGTTAATTATTTAAAAAATTGTCTTATCTTGATATGATATTAAGCTTTATATATAGAAAAGGCTTACTTTCTAATGAAAAGTATATATTCTCACAAAAGAAAAATGTGTGGAAAAAGCTAAGAAAACGTTTTCTATGCTGCTTAACGAACGTGTTTTCTACCGTTTCCTTTGTCTTGGGTGTCCCTGGTAATGTCGCCCTGTCAATTCGCAATACCGTTGTCTGTGTCAAAAAGAAGTATTTCAGTCAAATCTTCTTAAAGCACGCATATTTCGCATTTCCTACCACTTATTCTATGTCGAAAGAATGATCAATAAGAGTGGCGGTAACTGATACAAATACGAGGTTAACGTTGTGACATATTAAGACATCGGTTCTTTTTAAAACAATAAAGGGATACAGAGGATAATTATGCTCGATGTGCTCCAAGATAATTCAGTGGAAACCATTACCGCCATATCTGAGATCGATACATAACATGTTAAAGATGATAATTATTCACGCATTTGCCTACCAGATAAGGCGTATTGATAATTGAGCGAAATAAGCTTGAGACATGTGAAAATAAATAAATATGCGAAACAATATACATGTATATAAAAGCATCGTTTTAAGTGTGGCCTTTTTATGTTGTGTCGTGTAATGTATTCTCTTGTTGTTATGTTAATAGTTGTTGTTTTTTTTACCTTTTTTGTTTTCATTTAGGAAACACCTGAATTATAAGATCATGTGTGTGTGTGTGTGTGAGAGAGAGAGAGAGAGAGAGATGTATTTGGGTTAGGCTACGAGTAAGGGTAAGGGTTGGTTTATGTGGTTAAGCATGGTTTTGGGGTTGAAATAATGGTAAGTTTTAAAGTTGAATATCATACCGAGGTACAAAAGCGTATACCTCGGAAAAAATACCTCGGTATGACAACACTTTGCATACATAAACATAGGTACAAACCGTCATAATGAGGTACGAGGCACTCATGCAAATCTTTGGTAAGATAGGAAGACCAAGTTGCATGCGCGCGCGCGCGTGTGTGTTTGACCTACATCGGGCTTTTCAAATCATTCAAAGCATTCAGAAGAAAAAGATTTATTGTTTACTTGCATATCAGTTGAAACATAGGCAGATAAAGTAATTTCTGCCAGCTTCGGTGGCAAACGTGATGGTATGTAATAAAGCACGCCTTACATATGTGACGACAGTTGTCCTTAGTGACGCGGACGTACTGCCGACATTGCAATACAATATGTACAAACCGTAAATAGTTTCTGATTATTTAAGCACAAAGACCGTTTCGATGTCCATAGTTAGGTTAATCTTACATGTATGTAATCCCACAAAGAAATAGTATATTTCACCATTGATAAGTCAACAAAAATGTTCGTGTCATTCGGAAATTAACAACATGCAAGTGAGTGTTGCCGATGATAGAAGTTTGGTGTTGTGAAAGGACTGCATAGAAAACCAGACATGAAAGTACAAAATTGTTTAAACATCTGTATGATGATGCAAAATTAATAAACAATTATCCAGTAAATTTCGGGGGTTTTATTATGTGTTTACGGAAATTATGGATGATCGGTAATTACTTAAACCAGACTGGCAGTCACAAATTAACTGATGCGACGTTAACGTCATTTCGGAGTCCCGCGTTATTTCGTAGTATGCATTCTGTCCAAGACGTTAGGCTTTAGTTTCATACAATTGCAATAAACAACACGGATGGCCAATCCATGTTCATTGAATTGCCTCCCCAAGTCATGAAATAATCACCAATATAAAGTTGTTGTTGTTGTTGTTGTTGTTGTTGTTGTTGTTGTTGTTGTTGTTGTTGTTGTTGTTGTTGTTGTTGTTGTTGTTGTTGTTGTTGTTGTTGTTGTTGCTGTTGTTGTTGTTGTTGTTGTTGTTGTTGTTGTTGTTGAATTTAAGCAAGGTCGCAAAACCGCTCATATGTAGACGGCTGATAATGTGAAATTTGTTTTTACAGTGTCATGCATCCGTGGTGAATACCGGTATTCTCATCAATCATCCCAAGTTCAGTGAAAATGATTTATTGAACCAACATGCCTGTTGAATACTAAAACTGTAATGGTAACACGTAGTATCAATTGTGGCAAATAAAATGAATGAGAAATAGATGTTCATATTGCTGGATATGTAGAACTTGTAGAAAAATATCACATACATTCATTCCGTTAAAGGGACTAAATTCACTTGTTTGGCTTGAAGTACAGGGTCGAATGATTGATTTTCAATATGAATTTTACCTCCTAAATAATCTCAGTTTAACAAGATATATAAATGCTTCAAACTTTATGATTGCACTGCTTCCACGCTCTAATATGCAAACAGTTCTTCTTTATGGACCTTTTAATTAGCATACACGTGAAATTACCAAATTGTTTAGATCAAGAATCAAACAATGTTAGTACATAACTTAAACATAAGCATGTGCCTTGTAACATGTTTTTATTGATTGCATATAGAAAAATAACATAACATGGATTGCAGCAAATAGTAACAATAACGAACATGGGAAAGAAAAATGTGAAAAGGAAAAGCGCGTAAGAGAACAAAGAGAGGGGTAGAATCACAAAGAGGTGAGAAGAATATATTGAAATTATCAATACCGTGCGGCACAGTTTAAACAAAATAAAAAAATGTATTTCGAGATATTGCAAACATCAACCAGGAATAAGCAACGGGGTGCAAACTGCAATTAAGTATTTAAATAAATGAGACATTTAACCCAACATTCGTAGTTCTTGTATAAAATGAAATAGTGTTTGGCTAGATTTATTAGACAGACTAAAGACTTTTTTTTCAATTTTACCTTGTTTTTGGTTCGTCATATACAAATGGAACATCATTTTGTATCTATGACGTATCCTGGACCAAATGATTGTTTTATGCAATTAAACATTACAAGCTAAATTGAATAAGAAAAGGTAAATGCCGTTTATTTTTTCAACAAAATCACCACTCATTTTAACAATGCTTCAGTTTTATTATGTCATCCCGGAAGAAATGTTTTTGATAGTCCAAAAGTGTCTCAACAGTCAGTCCAATGACGTCGTTATCACTTTTAAAATGCGTCTTCGGGAGTTCTGATCTATGTTTTGAAAATAGGTAAAGTCAGGGGGTGCTAGATCAAGGGGAAATGGTGGATATCACATTAAAGTCACACTCTGTTGCTGCAGCTACTGCAATTAGTTAAAGGTATGCGCAGGTACATCTGTTTTGAGTTTTTCTTTCCGTTTCTCTTTAATTTTTTTCCTCGCTTGAAATCATTTGCCCTATTCTTAGTACCAAATTATAAAGTACAGTCATTACTAAGGGTTTTATTCATGTCTTCATGAAATTCCTTCGTTATTGCCTTGAGAAAAGAAAAGTACCAGGCCAGAAACTTTCTGATGTGCCCTCGTGTATGTTTTTTATCCTTTTTCAAAAAAAATATATATAACATTTTATTATATTTTTGGTATCTTAGTGTATTTGGCAACGAACAATTACCTATCTTGTCTAATTTGACAATCTCAATTTAAAATAATATATAAATAGCTAATTTTACCGTTATAACCACATTATAGTCTTAGATGAGTTTAAAATCATAAACATTTTATTTATTCAAAACAATTACAAACATGTATATAGTGGACACTTAAACAATAGTTACCTATCATACAATATCTGCAATTGTTCTTTCTCCTGTATATATGTTTTAAATTTATTATAATATTCCTTATTTCACCTTCACTAAAGTATCAATGACAGTCAGCGTTGAAGGGGAAAAATACAATTTGAGATTTTTCTCATGCAAATATAAGATTAAATTCAATTTTATCATATGGCATTGTGATCAAACAGCTGTATCCGGATTCATATAACCATCACATATTTTATAATATTAACACGTTACCCATAACTTTTAGGCCTAATTACATCACTCCGCGTCACGCGCGTGTATTCTCAATGTATGCATGGTGTTCTGAACTCGAACAGCTAGATTAAATGTGTTTGATTAATTATTCATATGATGTTGAAAATGTATGAGAAATACACACGTTAAATCGTTATTTTCAGTATATTTTATATGAAACTATTCTCTAGGTGTTAGATAACAAAAGAAATTCGTTCAAAGTTCATTTATTCATGTTGTTTTTTTGTTTATTGTTATAATCGCGATTTTCTGTAACTATAGGTCATAATTATGAAAAAAAGAATTTGACATGAATTGCATTTATATCAAATTTACTTAACTCGTTCATGAAAATGTTATTAAGCTCGCCAGAGGCTCGCTTAATAACATTTTCATGAATTCGTTTTGTAAAATTTGATATGAAATAACAATTCATATTATATATCGTATATATATTCCAGGACGGCATTAATGGCTACTAACAAAATTTTATCTACCGATAGGATCGTTTGGAAAATCATATGGGCGTCATTGTATGTCTAGACTTATATTGATCTCGTCAAGTTTCCGGGAAAGATATTTATGAAGATATAGGAGTGAAATTAATGAGTGTGAACATTTAGTTTCAATTACTTCGACTCATTTTTCATCGAGACAACCATGTTCCATGTGAAAATTCATTAATTACTCGCAAAGATTTCATTTTCGCTGACTCTTATATAATTTGACTTAAGTTTCCATACACAGATGATGAAACCGACCTACGAGTTTTGGTTCTGCGGTAAAAATCATTTACTCAGAAGTAAAAGGTAAAACATATTCTATCATTTTTCCCAGGCATATAAAAGTAATCTATATCATCCAATGGATCAGAGAATTATCAAAATTTTAAAGGAAGAATATAATAAATGCATTTTCAAAACGACCTTATAATAATATCTAACATAATTGCTAACTGAATTTGATGTATTCAGGCATTGGTTATAACTTGTCACTTCTTTAGCATCGTTTCACATGTTTCTGTTAAAATAAATCCATAACAGAACATTTTCTAAACTTATAATGATTCCAATATGTGCAAATAAAAATGATAATAAAGTTAAGATAAAGTATGCAAATTTAATATTAAATTCTAAATAAGTCTAAATTTTTAGTATATGTAAAATAAGACAAAAACATATCAGAACTGTCGCAGGCGCTTATTCAATTTGTCCCAAGGATCGGGAATGGATTGTTAACATCATTCGGTTCTATTTTAGAAAGTGCATGTGTTATTTATATATCTTCATCGGATGAATAAATGTTCAATGTAACTAATAATTTCATACAAATGCAGTATAATGTGTAAATAAGATTAAATTTTTGGTATGTCTATTTTTACAAAGATTACAGTAAAAAAAATACCATTTGTCGAACTAGCGATGTTTGCGTCTTGGTGCTGGAGACTCAAATTCCTCCGAGTCAATACATCTCCTCATGGCAAGAATCTAAAATGGTTGTCTGTCAGATCCACTTTCAGTGCTTTTACAAACCAAACAAAACTACTTTCGTTACCGTAGGTCTTTTTACATCGATCTCAAAACTCAGGAGGTATGTTGTAAAGAAAATAACTTCAAGATTATAATAATTTGTGTATTTTATGTATGTTCAGAGCATGATGATAATGGGACAGACGGAAGGGGGCATTGTGGATTTTTTATGTAACGTTATCCATAAATATTTCAGAAACTTGCCATGGCAGACGATAGCGCCAAATGCACATCTGCAATAAAGGTATCAACTAAATTTATAACATTTATAACATATTGTAAAGAGAAAATGGAATGTTTAAGTGAGCGTAAGCATTATTATTACACTGCTACGTGCACAAATTTGACTTTATCTTACCGTTTCATTACATCTACCGACAGGAAATTACGTAATGATCTGTAAAATTATCGTTGTTATCAGTGACAGTCAAGTTGATACTGATCTAAATAAGGTTTTTATCACTGGAAACACAGCATTCGTAACAAGAGAGCGATGCTATAATAAATTTCTCAAATTTGATCTTGAAGCCTTCGTATAGATTTTAACCAGAACAAAATCCTGTCTCGCTGGTGTAATATTAGTTTTGCAAAGTACGGGGTTACGAATATTTAATTTCTGCTATAAAATACATAAATGTGTGGCATTTTCCTTCGTATAACTTAAACTAATCATGTCTTCTGACATAATATTAAACAATATTAATGTTATTTTCCGATGTAAAATTTGTAATTAATGGCATAAACTTCGAGTGACTTTCAGTGAAACGGGTTCAAGGGATGTCAGACTTTATGATACAATGGGTGTATAATTATAGGTGGGTGGTACCAATAACATTTGACATTTAGACCGTAATGTTAGAAGCATATTAGGAAAAGGAGATCCAATATTATCCAAGAATTGAAAATGAATAATTCCCATTTTAATGTATACTTAATGTTTCGTTGCACAAATACCTAGTTCTATCAAAACACACAAAAAAATTATATGTAACCCCAAGAGGACAGTGCAATGCAAAATTTCAGTAATGATTTATTCATCAAGGTAATGGCACATTTCACTAATGTTATCATGAAAGATTACACGTGATTTATGAATCCATGTTGTTGTTGTTGTTGTTGTTGTTGTTTAGTAGCATAGCATTAGTAGAAGTAGTAGTATTTTTATCATCTCCAGTAAGACAACTGGAAAAGTGCTATGGTTTTCTTTAATTCAATAAATTCTAAAATATCTTATTTATCTTTTGGAAGCGAAGCTAGACTCAGCTGACAAAAAAGCATTTCGCCAAAACGTAAAATACAAAACAATTTACAAAAATCTAATTCAAAATATAGTTTTTTGCGTTTTGGTTTGGTTTTTAACTTAATGGCTAATTTTTAGATTTTATACCCAAAGAAGCTTCCTTTCTAAATTTGTCACAGAATAAAGGTATTTGAAATTAATTAAATTTTATTTTTGAAAAAAAAAAACTATTTGAAAGTCAAATAAACAAAAAATAATTAATTCGGGAACTGTTGCTTTGATCCAATTTAATCTCTGAAATTGTAAGCATTTCATTAATATTTCAGTTAAATTCGACTGTAAAGGACTGTAAGAAAAAACATGTCATGCATGAATAATATCAGAACTATGTTATATTGTTTTTTATGATTCCACAAAACAAAGTCAGAATCGTTCAGAATCGTTCATTCAAATCGCAACACCGTAATTCCTTCATTAATTGATATACAAATTAACATAAACATTTAGCGATTATACGAAAACGTCCCTGATTGCCGGGTGTTAGAAACTAGAAGTCGCTGGGGTGGGGGGGGGTGTATCACTGAATGCGACATACCAAAGTCGTTAAACTCGTATCTCCGTAGTTCGAGCTCATCATTCATCCGGGATAGGTCCAGGGGACTGGCTTGCCCTTTGTTAGAAAAATGTAACTGGGTGTAGTATCATTCCACTTGCTTACGTTAATATGATTTTTAAGTTTATTTGTATATCGCGTTTACGTGTCTATGGCTATTTAGTAACATCATATTAGAACAGTTTTGCTTACTACAGGCTAAACTAACAAATATAATTTCATAAAAACTAGAACTGTCACTAAAGATGATAAATACCCCCGCAACCCTTCTTGTCTTCATATAATATGCGTTTGACGTGTTGTGACGTGACGGGAAGAGTCGTGACGGGAAGAGATGTTACGGGACGTAACGAGCGTGACGGGACGTGAGGAACGTGATTCCTAAATAACCTCCACTTCTGTGAAGCGGAAGTATAATCATATATTAAAATTAAAACGATCATTATAATAAATTACACGTGTTTATTCTGTTTCGTGAATAAATTAAAATTGTAATTAAAGGACTGAGAGTCCTAATGTTGCGTTAAGCATGAACTTAAACAGTACTAGAGCCATTTCACCAAGACCAAGGATTGTTTCTTCCGGTCGGCCCGATCTATACAAGATTATCCCCGATGAATCAATCTTTTTGCTCGTCCCGATTGTCGTCCTGAATCGCCTCCAATCGTTCCTTTTTTTTTTTTCTTTTCTTTTTTTGACCCGGTTGGGTTCCGACCAATTGACCATGGTCCTGACTCAATCGGATCGAAGAAGGGACACGTTTCAGGGGAGAAAGAACCCGCAGGTTTACTATCCTCGGCTGAGAGCGACAGAGGCTATGAGAAAGGTTCAGAGGGCAGGCGAGAAAAGGGGACCTTCAGGGGCCACTGGGACGACCAAAACGACCACATGCTGGCGGTTTTTGATCGGATACTGGTTTTTTTCAGCATGTTTAAAAACAGTAGCCGATCACTGGTTCGGTGCCCGACCATTCGGAGAACTGGGACGATCGCGCCAGATCTTTCCCCTAAGGTATAAAGTAGTGCTCGACTGTGCTCGCAGGTTCCCGACTAATTTCGCAAAAATGCGACCGATCGACCAAAAAAAGATCGGGTACTATCGGGACCAAAACAATCTTTGGTGAAATGGGCATATAAAGGAAAAGGTCAAGTGGCTTGTAATTAATTTGGAACTGTTTTATTGATTTTCCTCATCAAATAGATCGTAGCTTATATATCATTTAGCTTTGAGGGCCGAACGTATTTCAGTGAAAGACATAATTTAATTTACCATATACCTATTAGATCAACCTAGGACATTTTATATCAATGAGGTGCGTAAACTGCTGCGCTTTACTAGCTTACGTCAATTTATTTGGATTTTAACATGAGGTGCGTAAACTGTTGCGCTTTACTAGCTTACGTCAATTTCATTTATAGTATGTTTCATTGTATTTTTTTGCCATATACTTATTAGATCAACCTAGGACATTTTACATCAATGAGGTGCGTAAACTGCTGCGCTTTACTAGCTTACGTCAATTTCATTTATAGTACTTTCATTGTATTTTTTTGCCATATACTTATTAGATCAACATAGGACATTTTACATCCATGAGGTGCGTAAACTGTTGCGCTTTACTAGCTTACGTCAATTTCATTTAAAGTATTTTTATTGTATTTTATTTTGCCATATACTTATTAGATCAACCTAGGACATTTTACATCCATGAGATGCGTAAACTATTGTGCTTTACTAGCTTACGTCAATTTCATTTATAGTATTTTCATTGTATTTTTTTACCATATACTTATTAGATCAACCTAGGACATTTTACATCCATGAGTGAATATTTTTTGTATTTTTTTCATATACTTATTAGATCAACTAGGACATTTTACATCCATGAGATGCGTAAACTGTGCGCTTTACTAGCTTACGTCAATTTCATTTATAGTATTTTCATTGTATTTTTGTACCATATACTTATTAGATCAACCTAGGACATTTTACATCAATGAGGTGCGTAAACTGTTGCGCTTTACTAGCTTACGTCAATTTCATTTATTAGATCAACCTAGGACATTTTACATCAATGAGGTGCGTAAACTGCTGCGCTTTACTAGCTTACGTCAATTTCATTTATAGTATTTTCATTGTATTTTTTGCCATATACTTATTAGATCAACCTAGGACATTTAACTTCAATGAGTGCGTAAACTGCTGCGCTTTACTAGCTTACGTCAATTTCATTTATAGTATGTTCATTGTTTTGTTTTTAACTGTGCGCTTTACTAGCTTACGTCAATTTCATTTATAGTATTTTCATTGTATTTTTTTGCCATATACTTATTAGATCAACCTAGGACATTTACATCAATGAGGTGCGTAAACTGTTGCGCTTTACTAGCTTACGTCAATTTCATTTATAGTATTTTCATTGTATTTTTTGTCATATACTTATTAGATCAACCTAGGACATTTTACATCCATGAGGTGCGTAAACTGTTGCGCTTTACCAGCTTACGTCAATTTATTTAAGTATTTCATTGTATTTTTTGTCATATACTTATTAGATCAACCTAGGACATTTTACATCCATGAGGTGCGTAAACTGTTGCGCTTTACCAGCTTACGTCAATTTCATTTATAGTATTTTCATTGTATTTTTTTTTGTCATATACTTATTAGATCAACCTAGGACATTTTACATCAATGAGGTGCGTAAACTGTTGCACTTTACCAGCTTACGTCAATTTCATTTATAGTATTTTCATTGTAATTTTTGCCATATACTAATTCGATCAACCTAGGACATTTTACATCAATGAGGTGCGTAAACTGTTGCACTTTACCAGCTTACGTCAATTTCATTTATAGTATTTTCATTGTAATTTTTGCCATATACTAATTCGATCAACCTAGGACATTTTACATCAATGAGGTGCGTAGACTGTTGCGCTTTACTAGCTTACGTCAATTTCATTTATAGTATTTTCATTGTATTTTTTGCCATATACTAATTAGATCAACCTAGGACATTTTACATCAATGAGGTGCGTAAACTGTTGCGCTTTACTAGCTTACGTCAATTTCATTTATAGTATTTTCATTGTATTTTTTGCCATATACTTATTAGATCAACCTAGGACATTTAACATCAATGAGTGCGTAAACTGTTGCACTTTACTAGCTTACGTCAATTTCATTTATAGTATTTTCATTGTAATTTTTGCCATATACTAATTAGATCAACCTAGGACATTTTACATCAATGAGGTGCGTAAACTGTTGCGCTTTACTAGCTTACGTCAATTTCATTTATAGTATTTTCATTGTATTTTTTGCCATATACTTATTAGATCAACCTAGGACATTTTACATCCATGAGGTGCGTAAACTGCTGCGCTTTACTAGCTTACGTCAATTTCATTTAAAGTATTTCCGTTGCTTTTTTTTGCCATATACTTATTAGATCAACCTAGGACATTTTACATCAATGAGGTGCGTAAACTGCTGCGCTTTACTAGCTTACGTCAATTTCATTTATAGTATTTTCATTGTAATTTTCCCGCTTACGTATCAGTACAGTGTTATCGTTCGTTGTGTGCCTGACAATATCTTTAAATTGATAAAAAAATAATATAAAGAAGAATGTGATGTATTTTATTCACGTAAGATATGTAAAAAAAATATGTCACTCGCTAAAACAGAGCTCGTATTGCAAGCATATTTATCTATTGTATAACGATAGTACGTGCAAACAGGTGCACGAGGGCATTGAATTTGGAAATCCAGTATTGTGATTCACACAATTAGTTATAATGTGTTGCGTTGAAAACAGTGCAAAATAAAAATCATTTTATTGGTTGAGTTTATCTTCTTTTAAGAGATTTTTTAATTTTTTAGAATATTCTTACATTTCACGATTAATCTAAACTTAAAAAAACAAGCTAACATGACATCATGTTTACATATTTTTATCTTGTTGATTTTGACACAGCAAAAATTAAATTTTAAACCAGTCTCTCAAGTAATATATCGAAAATGCAGTTTCGAATACAGACCCTCGCGATTGTAAGGACATTTTTACCATTTGTGCCTAAGATAAACCACAAAGTCAAGTCAAAACATAGATCCAATTGAAGACAACAAAATGACCATTAAATAAGACTATAAATAATTTGTAAAAATTAATTACAAATCATATATGATATTTTGCCGATTTGAATCTACATTAGTTTTGTCATTCAGAATTGTTAATCTGCAATTCATATGTGTCTTAATTGTCATTTAGAGAGAAAGCAAGGTCGTACGGCTAATCAAAGCAAACCCAAAAGAATCATTGCGAATTTTCATCTTCAATGCAATAGTACGTGAGTGAATTTGTATCATTGGCCAATGTTTCTGCAGTGGAAATCATTGGAGGATCAATCAGAAATATTCTATTTTATTTTGAAATGTTGAAAAAGACTTGGTTACATAGAGATGATGAGGTGCCTCTATAAAATGCATACAGACAAATAAATCATGGTACGCCATGGGAAATTGAAGGTTTGCGTGATTTTAGAAATTTGTCTGGAACACCTCCTTTTGGCTCCAACATGATGCGATATAACGCATTTGACCAACTTTGTGATCTAGAATTTGATATGAATAAAATTGGGTAACAGACGTTTCCGTTTTCCTGTATCTTATTCCATACATTTATGTATATCTATTTAGTCGCTGAAAATATTGGGAGTCTAGAATATTGTAAATTACGCCAACATATTGTGAGTATGCATGCTTGCTTAAGGGTCGCAAAGCCAAATTGCATCACAAATATATTAGATGTGCCCTTTATGTAAGATAAAGAGACAATTAAGTTTTGTAGTGTAATATACTGTCGAGGAAAGATACTAGCCGATGTGTCGCTGCATTTTGATATTTGTACAATCTTGTTTTAAATGCTCGTATTTCACAATTTAATTTGTCCTCTGTTGACTGAAATTTATACGCACACAAAATCATAATTTTATGTTGAAAGACTCTATACATATGTCCAAACATAAATATTCATGAATCGCAACATTCCAACGTGTGTGATATGAATGTACAGCATTAACTTAAAACATCAACAGCATAACTTATGGCATCAACAGCATATCTTATGAAATAAATAGCATTATTTATGACATCAACAGCATAATTTATGACATAAACAGCATAATTTATGACATCAACAGCATAACTTATGACATTATAGAATAACTATGACATTATAGCATAACGTATGACATCAACAGCATAACTTATTATACATTTTCTAAAACATAACTTACAACAGCTACTTTGTATTCCTATACAGCGGCGTGTCTTTGACCCGAGGGAGTTTTATTTAAAAAGGACAAGAATCGAACGTCGCCAGTCCAGACAGACTCTCTAGAAAGTTAACTATGTTAGCATTTTATACATATTTATATAGTTACGTATTGTTGTAAAAATAGCAATAAAAGATTTGTTGAGACAATTTTGATAAATGAAATTTTTTTTTTCTGATAGCATTTTAATTAAATTTAGATGGAGGAAGAGTATATTCGGGGATTGATTTTTGATGCTGGGAAATTCTGCGAATGGAAATTTATTAGGAATAGAAAATTTAATAACCAACGTTTCTAGATCTATAGTCAGTCATAAAAACTGAATAACATTTCACTGCGTAATTTTTTTACCTTTATTTCTTTATTCTGGTTTCAAACCGGGAGATAATATCTAAGCAAAATTGATATTGTACTTCAATTAAATCCTAGCACGAATTGAAGAAAATACAATATGTATGCATCTTGGAAACAACATATACTGAAAATGAAAAAAAAAACAGTTTAAATGTGTAATAATTATAGAATTATAGAAAATATTTTGCTTTTTATGTCGCTTTCACAGCATTTATGAAAGTAATATACATAAGTCATATAAATCTCACTTTTGAATTACAATTACCACAACCTATTTTTTTTAATATTACAAAATATATTTATTCTCTGTGTGTATGTGTGTGTGAAATTTAACGATGCGCAGTTGATGTTTTCATTAAATCATTTAAGATAACTGGATATCTTGCCCTTTTTAAGTTTGTCAGTTAAATTATGTAGATAACAAGCATTTTTTCACATAAGAATCTGAAAAAACGCATGACATCCAGTTAACTAAAGTGAATACATGGGTATGGTAACTGTATATATGACAATTTTTCAGAAAAGTTTCGACATACCTTAGTGGATAAGTGGTTGGCAGAAATATGCCACCATAGCCAATCGATAATTTTTCTCATATAATAGCATTTACACGAATTAGAGTTTCAGTTCACAAAGTAGCCATAGAATAAGGACATAAAAGAAATATTGAGGGAGAAAATAGAATTTGTCCCTTCGGTAATATAATCATTTTATTTATCCATTTTATAGGGAATTACGCAATCAGATCTCACTACGATACTATAGTTTTTGCCAACATGCAGAATTAATTAGCTTAATTTGTATATCTTGCAAAGAGTAAAAGAAAGGATGCAAAGATTACAAACCTCCATCTAAATCAATATTTTAGTATGATTTAAGTTTCACCATTGCAAATGATGCATTTTCTAGTGTTTGATATGTATGTATGTATGTATGTATGTATGTATGTATGCATGCCATGATTGCACTATTTAATGTATTTGTATGGCGATAAACCTGTGTTTTTATGTCAATAATAGACTTTTATGTTTATAAAAGAATTAAAATGAATTGCTAATATGAATACCCAAGCGATGCACTGACGTAATGACTTATTTTTTTAAAAACCAGACAGGGTTCGGAGACCGTTAAAACTGCTTAATGCTTAAATGAATCAACTATAATTTTAAGGCCAGACTTTTATTAGAACGACCTTCAATTGTCATTCAGATTTAACCAGACACATTAAGTTTTAACAGCTAAATGTCCTTGAAGTGACATTGCACTGAAACAGAGAGAGCGAGAGATTATGGATTCATTTGAAAATTTATATTGATGTGGTTTTCAGTTGAGATTTCCATGAATGATTGTACCATAGATAAATGTTGTTTATATAATTAGTGGATTTCAAAAACAGACAAACTACATATGGGTAATAAAATAGTGAATTGTACCAAATGAATACTGCAGAATTGCGATAACTCAACGTAAGTAATTATGCCCATGTGAGAAAATACCGCAACATATAAAAGATATTTGTTCGTTTTGTGGATGATGCAATTTTATTCCTCGAGTGAACTTCAAACTTTGTATTCTCACGTGTTGCTACGTCACTTAGCCACTCGTGTTAATACAATTTCGAAATAAACGAGATGAAATAAAATATTACATTATTGCATTATGTAATAGATAGTAGTTCGTTTAAGTGAAAGATGAATTTTTCATTTTATCGAACTTCGAAAAATATAATTTCGTAGATTATCAAATATATTTTATGTATATCTCAGCAATCAACTCAAAACACATTACTTAAATTAAGATTTATTGCAATCGTCACATACATGGATATATACTTTGCTATACTTATGCGTTGTATTAATGAAAAGCCAATGACTTTGTTCGTGAAAACCATGCCAAAATAAGTACATGTTTTCTCAACTACAATAATCGTTTCATTCATTCAACGTTTTTTGGTTTATCATACACCACAAAAAACCATGAGACTGTACGATTACATTATCACCGCCACGGAATATAGTCTTGTTACATCACCCGATAACTGGTATAAATCCTAGAATTACAGAAGAATTTCCCTGAAATTTGGACATAAAGTCTAAGTTTTACATCTTAGCTTGAAATATATCTCAAATATTATAATCACTATGAAATATTCGAGCAAATGGATAATTCTTTATGTATCTGCCCTGAAGAATATTGATAACATAGTAAACTTATATTTTATATATCTACATATTTCATTAAACTTGAATTAAATCCATTATGAAATAAGTAAGTAATAAAGAATGATACAGGCTCCATTTCCATTACCAAGTGCTTTGTTAACAAGAACTCTCTAAAAGATAGCGATCTCGACTATTCTGCCGTTTATTAGTTTAAGTTGTGTTAGTCCAAAAAGTGCCATAATTTGCATTAAATTCGCCCATCAGTTATCTTTCTTTTATTACATGCCACTTAAGAACACAGTGAAGTATTAAATCAATAAGCATAGCTGGATACTAAAATATAAGCATCCTAATAAATTGAAACCAAACTTACAAAGGATAGGCCATTCTTACAACGTAATCAGTCAAGGGTTATCTAAAATATATATCATTTGACTGTTAACTCTATAATACTATGATAACTATGAACTTCACCGATTGGTTAATTATTAAAAACAACTTTTATACATAGGCGACAGCTTTAGAAAACAATAATATTGTTCAAAATAAATTAGAATTATTCAATCGAAAAGCAAAGTGTTAAGATTGAGACTACAAGTACTTCGAAGGTTTTCCGTAGACATTTCTTCTCTCCCTCCCTCTCTCTGCTTCATTAAATCTCAATGCTAAATTAGATGATTTTATACTAAGTAGTAAACTAACTGCTTTCATGAAAATTTATTTTCTGCCTGGTATACTTATATTCTATCCTTTTATGAAGATCTTAAACGAAAATTGAAGCCGAGCATTAACAGAGACTGAGATCTCTTGGACGCTGACTTACAAACGCTTAACCTTATACCGCTGTGAGTTTGAGTCCCGATCCAGTCCCTCAGAATGGAGCCTTCCAGTTGAGTTGAAGTAGGTCGGCGATTCTCGGATCTTGGAGTATTTATGACAATGTGGGTTGTACTTCTGTACTCAGTTCCCTCCCCCGCCTTAAATTGACATTGTTCGTTGCTTTATAAAAGAGGTACTGTTGTAACGGCGGTGGATTATTAGTATATTTGTTGAATGAACAAAAATGGTCAAAAGGAGCAATAGGAGATTTGTTGCCAAAATCAACTTGTCACAATACCTATCATAATTTCTCTCTATATTATTATTTTCTATTATAGAAGGTAACACTGTAAAATAGTACCTATGGCGGCTTACTGCAGACGAGTTATGATGAAATATGGATGTTTTGGCCAAATTATCGGCGCCTTGCCTCATATAAGGTCAACTAGTACAGAATAAAAGATGATCTGTAGCCGCACGTGTTGCTTGCAGCGTTCACGGTAAGTAATTGGAATCAGTTTCCAGACTCGGCAGGCGATATTTGCTTTTCACATGCTTCAGGCATAAACATTAAAAATACTGTATAATTTCGGATTTAAGACCCCGTGATGTTCGAAAAACCTACCTGTAAGTTTTGTGACGCCTACAGTACTGATCGTACACAGAGTAAAAACAGTTCACACTGAATTTTTTAATGAAAGCGATCATTTCATTTTTTTTTGGCAGTCACCAGCACAATTTTCGAAGCGTTCCAAATGTATTAATACTTTTAAATTCTCATAACGCTTTTTATCCGTTCTTAATATATCAGTTAGTATGAAGACACGTCTAAATGAAAAGGGTTTCAAACACACAGAAAAGTATAAACTGTGTTCCCCCAATGGATGAGGGCAACTATTTTTTTTTTTTTTTTTTTCTACGTTTTCTTTTTATTTCCCTGGAATCGAAAGCAAAACGAAAGCCAAATCAAATTCTCTATAATCATGCCAAGTTTAAAAAAGAATCTTTTCGCTAGATTTGATTTTCCGTCTTTGTCTGTATAGTAAAAAACTACTATTGTGAAATACGCCCTCACACACATATATATATATATATATATATATATATATATAGAAGCTGGTTACTGAAGCCTACGAGCTTGCGATTCCGGGGCAGACTCTGTTCTCATACAGCCGCCGGAACCGGTCTGATATTTAGCTAGCTTTATGGTTTCAACTAACTAATTTGTTTCATATTGGAAGAGGGTGTTGAAGCGATTTTTATATCAAATTTCATTTTCTGTCATTTTCTTCCAAATACTTAAATCTTCTTTAGTCAGTCGTGGTTCAAAGGACAACAACGCATGTATTACCTTTTTATTCAACAATAGTTAAAACGATGAACAATAAAAATGAATTATATCAAAACTCGTAACATCAGGATGGTTCTGTATTTTAAAAAATTGATTTTAAAAATACATATATAAGTTGAAAGTAACAAACTCTATAACTAGATATAAAAGTTCTTAAATGAAATAAAAAGTACATTTCCATCAGTACCCAGACACACATTTACTGAATGTGCGTCTTGTCTGTTAAGATCCTGGTCATTTGAATTTCAAGATCTTTATAGAGAGAAAATTACAGAGAAATAGCTGCTTTGTTTAAGACCGACGAAAATCCATTCGACAGCTTACACTTTTGTGATTCCTATACAGCGGTGTGTCTTTGACCCGAGGGATTTTTATTTAAAACGACAAGAATCGAACGTCGCCAGTCCAGACAGACTCTCTAGAAAGTTAACTATGTTAGCATTTTATTATATTTATATACGTATTGTTGTAAAAAATAGCAATAAAAGATTTGTTGAGACAGTCTTGATAAATTGGAAAAAAATATTTCTGATAGCCTTTTAATAAAACTTAATAATAAAACGAATGGAAATTTAATAAGAATGGAAAATTTAATAACCCGCCTTTCTAGATTTATAGTCATAAAAACTGAATAACATTTCATTGCATTTTTTTTTTCACCTTTATTCTTTATTCCGGTTTCAAACAGGAAGATAATATCTGAGCAAAATTTATATTATATTTCAATTAAATCTAGTACGAAGTGAAGAAAGTACATTATGTATGAATCTTCGAAACCACATAAACTGAAAATGAAGAAAACAATTTGAATGCGTAATTATTATAGAATTATAGAAAAGAATTTGCTTTTTATGTCGCTTTCACGGAATTAATACATAAGCCGTATATTCTCAATTTTGAATTACAATAACCACGATTAATTTAATTTTTATTCTCTGTGTGTGTGTAAATATATCAACGATGCGTAGTTGTTTTCATCTTAAGAAAGTACATAGGAAAATATTTAAAAGTACTGTATCTGTAAGGGTGGCGAATCACCCATGATCACATGATAAGTATATTACGAACTGAATGCCATGCTAATTTTTCGCTTTTACTTAATTTTTTAATCATTTTTTCGTGATGTGGGTGGTCTTTCTTGCATATCTTTGAAGTTTCCAGCTGTAAATGTGAGGCTATCTTTAAGATACCTGACGGTTATCGAACTATTCCTTTCAAATGAATTATTTTCGCAATAAAAATGATAATGTACATTAACAATCAAAAAATGATTGGCTACCGACTACCTTCAGTCTTCATCCCTTCTTGTTTAGTTGATCTAGAGTTATTTTGTCCATACTTCTCTTTCATGATAACACAACGCTATTTTTGTAAACCGGAAAAATAGTGTCTAAGCACTAATATCTAAAGACGATTAATGAAAAAAGTTATGATTTTGCTCACTGTTTCAACAGGATTCTCCAAGTATACTATTTGCCTTAATTTCTTGCTTTAACTTATCAGAATGGACTTTTTGTCTTAAACTTTGCTAAAGATTTATAAATGACCTACGCTTTTTAATTATATTCGATGACTAAAGTTGATTAAACAGACAGAACAATATTGCTAGCCGTATATATGACTAGTATGTACAGAGAGGGTTTAATTCTATTAAATCTATAGAAAGTTGGCCAGTTGTTGTGTTGTTGTATTGGGTTTACCGTCGCTGCGATAGTATTTCAATCATATAGCGACGTCCAGCTAATTACAGGTGGAGGAAGACCCTGAGTACACAGAGGTACCCGGTAGAACCACCAACCTACCGCAAGCCAGCTGGAAGGCTTCCTCATATGAAAAATCCAAAGTCCTATAGAAAGTTGGGCAGTTACAAATTATATAAAAATAGTATTTTTTAATCCTGGGCATTTTAATGCAAATTGATAAGTATTCTCAAATAATAGCACAAACACGAATAAGAGTTTCAGTTCATAATGTAGACATAGCAGAAGGGCGTAAAAGACATTGAAAGAGAAAACAGAACTTGTCTTTTTTGTGATATAATCATTTTATCTTTTAGTTTGTCCATTTTATGGGGAATTACGCAATCAGATCTTCCCACGATACTATTGTTCATGTTCAACATTACATAATTTGTTACATTAATGCAGAATTAATTATAGTTAAATTTGTATACCTTGCAAATTGTAAAAAAAAAAAAGAAGCAAATAATAAAAATGTCCATCTAAATCAATATTTTGGTATGAATTAAGTGTCCACATTGCAAATGATAAATTTACATTTTTATTCGTGTTTAATATGTATGTATGTATGTATGTATGTATGTGTGCCATGATTGCACTATTTATTGTATTTGTATGGCGATAAACTTGTGTTATTATACTAATAAAAGAATTAAATTGAACTACTAATATGAATACCTAAGCGATGAACTGACATGTCATTATTTACTTTTTATAACCGAGACATGGTTTGGAGACCGTTAACAAAGCTTGAATGATTGATTTATAATTTTATGGCCAGACTGTATTAGAATTGTCATTGAGGTTTACCCAGACAAATTAAGTCTGTTTTAACAGCTAAATGTCCTTGAAGGTTGTATTGCACAGAAACGGCGAGAGCAAGACTATTGATTCATTTGAAAATTAATATTGATGTGGTTTTCAGTTGATCTATACAGGAATGTTTATATCACGGGTTAATGTTGTTTATATAAATAGATGATTTCCAAAAACAGACGTACAACGTATGAGTAGTATATTTGTGAATTGAATCAAATGAATACTGCAGAATTGCGATGCAGTAACTCAAAGAAAGTAATTATGCTCATGTGAGAAAATACCTTATATTAGGCATTGTGTAGAATATATTTGTTCGTTTAAGTGGAAGATACAGTACTATTTCATCGAGTAAACTTCGAAAATTGGAATTAGTTACACGAGTTGCCATTCCATTCATGAAAAAACAATATTCGGAGACAACGACATTAAATAAAATAAAGTATCAAACAAACAATTTTTTTTATTATATGTTGAAAAAAGCGGAATTATATTTTAATGACTCACTGTGACGTTATCACATTTAATTTTATTTATATCACAGCAATCCACTCAAACCCTTAACATATATTAAGATTTATTGCAATTTTCACATACATAAACATTTTATTTTGTTATATTTATACTTTGTATTAAAGAAAAGACATGACCGTGTTCGTGTAAAATTACGTCATAGTATGTACATATACTTAAAAATTCAATAACCGTTTCGTTCACTCAACTTTTTTATACACCACAAGGAACCTTGAGACTGTTTTATTACATCATCACCGGATAAGAGTAGGGTCTGTGTTACATCAACCGATAATTTGTATAAATCCTAGATTACAAGCGAATTTCCCTGAATTTTGGACATAAAGTCTAAATTTAACATCTTAGCATGAAATATATCTCAAATTATCTCAAATTATTATAATCACTATGAAATATTCGAGCAGAAGGATAATTCTTTATGGTATCTGCCCTGAAGAATATTGATAACATAGTAAACTTATATTTTATATATCTACATATTTCATTAAACTTGAATCAAATCCATCATAAATAAGTTAGTGATAAATCATACAGACTCTCACAATTTCTGTTACCAAGTATATTGCAAAAACAAAAGAACTGTCTACAAGACAGCGTACTAGACTATTCCGCCGCTTGTTATTGCTGTTTTAATTCTAAAAAAGGGCCATTATTTGTATTAAATTTTAAACAGTCGGTGGGACGTTTCTTTCTTTTATTTCATGCCACTTAAGACCACAGTGAAGTATTAAATCAATAAGCATAGCTGGTCATTGAAAACAAACTTTTATACATAGGCGATAACTTTGGAAAACAAGGATAGGTTTCAAAATAAATTAGAACTATTCAATCGAAAAGCAAACTGGATAAATTGAGATTACAAGTACTTGAAAGCGCGTGAAGGTTTCCGCAGACATCTCTCTCTCTCTCTCTCTCTCTCTCTCTCTCTACTTCATTAAATATGCTAATTTAGATGATTTTATACTAAGTAGTAAACTAATTGCTTTCATAAAACTTTCTGTTCTATAGTGGCATATTTTAATTCATATATCCACTTAGCTATGTCGAAAATGTCCCGTATTCAGCTATTATCTGGCATGTAGAACATTTTCAAGTTATCTACTTGGGTATCTGATAAGGACAAAACTATCTGTAAGTGCACACTACTGCCAATCACGTACATGTTAACTGGAACAGACATAATTATGCGAAAACATGCTTATTATCCACATAATTTGACTGACTAACTTGAAAAAAGACGAGATATCCAGTTATCTTAAGTGCATAAATGGCTGGCACTAACAGGCAGCTTTGTCCTGTTAAGATACCTAAGAGGATAACACGAAAGTTTACTACTTGCCATATAGTAACTGAATGTGTGACAAATTTTCAGAAAAGGTTTCGACATAGCTAAGTGGATAAAATGCCACCATACTATTCTCACTGATATACTTATATTTTATCCTTTTATGAAGATCAACGAAAACTGAAGCCTAGCGTCAAGAGACTGAGATCTCTTGGGCGCTGACTTACAGTTCCGACCCAGCCACTCGAATTGGAGCCTTCCAGTTGAGTTGCAGTAGGTCGGCGATTTTCGGGTCTGGGAGTATTTATGACAATATGGTTGTACTTCTGTATTCAATTATTCCCCCGCCTTTAAATGATATTGTTCGTTGCTTTATAATACGGCCAAAAGGAGCAAAAGGAGATTTGTTGCCAATATCAGTAAATGTTCAGCTTCTGCAATGAGAGTAAAATGTTAGATATTCAACTTGCCACAATACCTATCATAATTCATTTTATCTTTTTTTCCTTAGTATATTATTCTTTTATATTATTGAAGGTAACTCTGTGAAATCTAACTAGACTGTATTTGTTTGTCTGAGTTTAAGGTCCAACCGACAGTAATTATGTCATATGAAACATATATAGTGCTGTCTCCCGTAGACAAGTTACACATTGCCACATCAAGTCAAAATGTAGGGTCATCTCACAGAGTATGGTATTGGTCCCGAAAGAATCCGATCTTTTTTTTTATCGGTCGCATTTTGCGACAATAGTAAAGGTCGATCTATACATTACCCTATACATTCGGGGAAAGTTCTGACACGATCGCCTCACACCGAGGGTCGGATGCCGAAAAAGCGTTTTCAAACATGTTGAAAAACAGTAGGCGATCAGAAACCGTCGGCCCACGGTCCTCTTAGTTGTACAACGGTCTCTGAAGGTTCTTTTGTCTTGCTCGCCGTCTTGAGCTTTCGTATAGCCTCTTCCGCCCTCTACCAAAGGTAGTGTTGAGTGCCAATGAAGGCTGATTTACCAGTACTAATTTGAACGCTGAAGCAGACATACGATTGATATGAGTATGATCTGTGAGATTTTCCATATAATAGAATACATTAAACATTTTATAAACCAAATACATTTCAGGGTAGAATATATAATTACTTGAATAAGAGAAAAGAAAAAAAAATGTTAGACCACACAATAATCAGTAGCACAAAAGGACAGAAAAAAAAAGAAAGATGAAGATGACTGGGAAGCAATGATAGAGAAGCAAAGCCAAATAGCACATACTCTAACTTCCATGTAATGGATGACGTAATGTCGATGGATGCAAAACGGTATTTACGTTGGGTCTTCCACGACCTGTAATTAGCTGGACGGTAAGCTCCCACACAACAATAATTCCAGAAGAAAGTTTTCAGTAAATGTAATTACAAGGGTACTAAAACTAGACATTGATCTAATAATCCAGACTAGAAAGAAATAGACACACCGCGGGTCATTGTTCGGCAATGTTTGTAATTGGATGCATGTGACACATAAAGATCTGTCATAGCATCATGTGTCTGCGACAAGTAAAGACTGCCTTAGTTACAGAAACTTACGGCTAACTGCAGACGAGTTATGATGAAATATGGATGTTTTGGCCAAATTATCGGCGCCTTGCCTCATATAAGGGCAAATATTACAGAATAAAAGATAATTTGTCGCAGTACGTGTTGCTTGCAGCGTTCACGGTAAGTAATTAGAAAATGTCTGCAGAGTCGGCAGACGACATTTGTTTGTCACATGCTTCTGGCATAAACATCAAAAATATAACTAAGTCTAAAGACCCCGTGATGTTCGAAAAGTTTGCCTGGGAGTATAGTGACGGCAGCAGTGCTGATCATGCACAGAATAAAATCAGTTCAAAATGAATTTGTAATGGATACGACATTTTTTAATTTGGCAATCACCAGAACAACTTCCGAAGCGTTCCGACTCCCACCACGCTTCTATCCCTAATTAAAATATCAGTAAGTCGGAAGATATTTCTACATGATAAGGGCTTTCTTCACTTAAAAAAGTGGTATATGTGTTCCCCATGGGATTAAGTCAACCGCGGGCAACATTTTTATATCAACAGACAGATTACCGGCTACGGGACAGAAGAATCCGTATCTTAACCCAATTTGACATGTATTCATATGCCAAAGACTTATTAAACATAATAAGTCTTTACATAAACTAAGACACAAGGAAAACAACTCCTTCAATAGTACACCTGTACAAATATAACTTTCAGATAGGGGATTTAATTATTTCCTACAGGCAACATACTAAACCGCAGTGATTTCTAAAGTGTCTTTTTGTATGAAAAGAGGGATGTCTTTTTAGAAGAAATTATTGTTAAAATTGGGTCACTAAGTTATGTCCCTTGATTTTATTTATGCATATGTTACAAGGGGTATACACCAAGAGTGTCTTCTGTTAATTTATATATATTTTTATCTATTAAAAGTAAAAAAAAAAAAAACAATATATAAAATAATTGGCCAAAGAAAAACTCTTGATTAATTAAATTATTCAGGAATATATAACAACAATATACAGAAATTAACTATACATTTACTTTTATTATACAGGATCTTTATATTAGAATTTATAGAATATCTCCTGAATTATAATAGATATCTTATATGATTGTGATTTGAGATGCGATTAAATAGATCAATAAATATATATTTTGTAATATGTAATTCCTTTTTTAATATAATTATTGGACAGTTAGGGTCTGCAAGATGCATTGAATATCCAGACAGTAGGCTTTTAAAGCAGTGTTCATGTAAAACAAGAGCACCACATGCGGGTGTCAACGTTCGTCTGTTTTTGCCAAAGTTACACATTTTTGTTAAACACTTAAAAAAAGTTGACCTTGAAAATCACAACTAAAACTGTAAGCCTTTAAATGCAAAGTTGAAGTACCATACCCTTTAAATTTGACCTTTGACCTTGAAGGATGACCTTGACTCATGCATGGAATAGAATGTATACATCACAAATATGTTAAATATGTAGACAAAAAATCACAATTGCTAATCCATTGAGTTTTTGACAATCAACACAAAACTGTAAAATTTGAAGACATTTAAAAAAAAATGTTCTTTTTTATCTGCCTAAAGAATCATGACCAAATCATACCTGCACAAGTTCATATGATGACAAACCAGTATACAAAGTTTTTTAAAAGAAAAATATTGATAATGACAAAGAAATATCTTTTATAAAACTTGTCCAAAGTTATGGCAAAATAAGGTCAAAGGTCAAGGTCGATAGATAAAATATTGAGGTATATCTAAAAAACCATTGTCATGATAAATATGCATACCAAATATAAAAGGATGTATGTCAAAAAGTAAAAAGTTATGGCCAATGTTAAAGTTTTTTGTTAACATTTCAAAAATAGGTCAACGTTCAAAGGTCGAGGTCAAAGTCCAAAAGTGTAGTATTGATGGAAAGGTCTTGCCACAAGGAATTCACATGTGAAATATCAGTGCCCTGTTCATAACGGTTCTGAAATGACAGGCATTTTAAAGTTTTCAGAAGTTACAGCAAAAATAGGTCAAAGGTCAAGGTCAAAAGATGAAATATTGAGGTATATCTAAATAGCCCTTGCAAAGATGAAATTGCATATCAAAACTAAAAGTTGTATGTCAAATAGTAAAGAAGTTATGGCCAAAAATTAAAGTTTCTTGTTAAACATTTCAAAAATAGGTCAAAGATCAAGGTCAAGGTCAAAATTCCAAAAGTGTAACATTGATGGAAAGGTTTTGCCACAAGGAATTCACATGTGAAATATCAGTGCCCTGTTGGTAACGGTTCTGAAATGACAGGCATTTTAATGTTTTCAAATATACAGCAAAAAATAGGTCAAAGGTCAAGGTCGATAGATGAAATGTTGAGGTATTTATGAAAATCCCTTGCAAAGATGAATATACATACCATACCAAAAAATAAAAGTTGTGTCAAATAGTAAAAAAAAATACGGTCAACGTTAAAGTTTTTTGTTAAATATTTCAAAAATAGGTCAAAGATCAAAGGTCAAGGTCATAAGTCCAAAAGTTTAACATTGATGAAAAGGTTTTGCCACAAGGAATTCACATGTGAAATATCAGTGCCCTGTTGGTAACGGTTCTGAAATGATAGCCATTTTAAAGTTTTCAAAAAATACAGCAAGAATTGGTCAAAGGTCAAGGTCAATAGGTGAAACATTTGCATATGTCTAGATAGGCCTTGTCCAGATGAATATGCAGACCAAAAATGAAAGTTGTATATGGAATAGTAGAGAAGTTATGGCCAACGTTAAGATTCCGGACGACGACGACAATGTGGACGCCGGAGTTACGACAATAGCTCGTATATTTTTCTTCGAAAAACAGACGAGCTAAAAATAACAATTACAACCCAAGAAATAAGCACAGACAGTTTCCTGGATTGTTCTTTTGGTATTGATATAATATGTATAGCATTAAATAATATATACATATGTTTTGTAATTAAGTCATTATATTTGCAAGGTTTTACGACATATGCTACCATTTTTTTTATCACTTTGATCGTATCAAACTTAGCATATATACTAGTTCCGCAGATTGGGCATGGGGCTGTCAACTGCACATGTCGAAGTTACGGCCGTGTTGTTGTTGTTGTTGTTGTTGTTGTTGTTGTTGTTGTTGTTGTTGTTGTTGTTGTTGTTGTTGTTGTTGTTGTTGTTGTTGTTGTTGTTGTTGTTGTTGTTGTTGTTGTTGTTGTAACAAACCTTATATTATACTGCAATAAGTATTATTAAAATTGGAATCATTGATATTTCAAATTGAGGCTTTGTATCTAAAAATCTAAGGTCACAAAATATCCTCTAAACGCTTTGATGTATCGGCATGCGTATTCTTAATCCTGTTATTTTTGTAAATAAGTTAATACAAATAATTGATTCATAAAGTGTTGTTTTTGTTTTGTTAGTTTTTGCTGGGTTTTTTGTGTGTGTGTGTGTTTTTTTTTTTTTTTTTTGTTTTTTTTTGTTGTTGTTGTTTTGTTGTTGTTTTTCAAACAAATTATTCAGTTATATTTTATAATAACTCAGTTATATTTTATAATAATTCAGTTATAATAACCTATTCAAAAAGTGATATCTGTTGTTGCTCACACATGGGTGTAATGATTGCATCTGTAATCGTGGAGTGTAATAAAAAAAAAACGAGGATACTGAGGCGAGTACAAGCTCCACGCAGAAGATCTAACACAGATGTGGAGCCAATTCACTGCGCCGGTGTTTTAGGAGAGTAGTTATCGGAAGTCGAAAGTTCCCACTTTTCAGCTCTTAATATCTCTTTTAACATTATGTTTACACAAGATATAAGTAATAAATAAAGTACATATAACCGTTAGAGTACCTTTTGACCCACGTTTAATCAGTATTAAACCATGCACTTTGGTAAGTGATTTTGCACGTGCGCCTTGTGCAGCTCAAGTTGTTAACCGGTGGTAGTATCTGACTGCACCGACTAACCGCAAAATCAAGTCAAACAGACATGCTAAGATTAAACAATGTTCAACGTAACCAAGCTATCGGGATGCTAAATGCAGTTACGTTAGTAAATGCTGTATAGCCGAGTATTATCAAAACAATTGTCATTTTTGAAATAGACCTCTATATCATATCGTTTAAATTGTTTCAATGAAAGAAATATCGCAGCGTCTTCTAATTTTAACGAACACTGTGACAGAGTTGTATATCTTGCCCACAGTTGGAGGTGATGGTCATAAACAAGTGTTTCAATTACAAAGCAATATCTCAAAGTATTCAGTGAAAAAATGTGAATTGGTATAGAAAACTTAACAGAGACCAAAAAGGGTTATAACTGACACTAAGTTATCTAACTTGATGAGATAACTTGATGGTCTGATGCCCCTCAACAACTTTACATAATTTCAAGTCAACCCCATTATTGAAAACGTTCAGTAAAGCATCATTTACAACGATGCCAAAGTTCGGGTAAGTAGGATATCTCCACTTATTTCAAATTGTTGAGCTAAAATATATACTTGTATAACACTGGTAAGATACAATCGTATGGACTATGATCAATTTCTCACTTACTTACAGGTTTTATATCCACGGACAGTATTTCAGTAATATGGGAATTTTGTCAACCAGAGACTTGTAGTTTCTTCTACCAGATACTGGCCACAATCAACAGACTGAATATTATTGCTAGGGGCGCAAAAAATAAGGCAAGAAGAAAGGAGAAGTGCAGGAAAGAAATAAAAAAAAAATAAGCTTAAGAATCTAGATAAAGAGGATGGCAAATTGAGCCTTGGAGGCATCAACAGAGCCAAGTAATTTGTACAAAGGAAAAATGAATAATGGCGGTAGCTTTTGGAACATAGAGGTGCCTCACTGTGATACGAGACAAGCGGAATGTCACATAATCATGACACAGGTTTGACCTTTGTACCGAGTACCATGCAAAGGAAACGTACATCCGTATTGTTTTGCTATGGTGGCATATCTCTGCCAGCCACTTATCCACTTAGTTATGTCGAAACTTTTCTGAAAAAATTGTCACATATTCAGTTAGTATCTGGAAATTAGAAAACTTTCGTGTAATCTTCTTAGGTACTGCCTGTTAGTGCCCACTACTGCCAGCCATATATTCACTTAAGATAACTAGATATCTCGCCTTTTTTCAAGTTAGTCAGTTAAATTATGTGGATAACAAGCACTTTTTGACATATTTATCTGGAAAAAAGGCATGATATCTAGTTAATTTAAGTAAATGTGTGATTGGCAGTAGTGGGCACTAACAGACAGTTTAGTCCTGTTAAGATACCTAAGTGAATAACTTGTAACTTTTTTTTACTTGCTTGAATTTAATAACTGAATATGTGACATTTTTCAGAAAAGTTTCAACATAGCTAAGTGGATAAGTGACTGGCAGAAATATGCCACCATGACAAGATTGCCCTGAGACTGATTAACGTTCGGGATGTTCTTCGTTAGTTTCCGTGAATTATTACGATCCATCCATTTGTTTAGTAGTATGGTTTGCAATGTTTCATACTTGAGTAGGTCCGGCTGGCCTAGTGGCAAGTTCGGCGGATTTGTAATCACAAAGTGGCAGGTTCAAATCCATGATGCAGACATTTTATTTTCACTTATCAGTTTGTTTTTTCTTTTACAAT
>CM037788.1:38115822-38165822 GCA_021229015.1 Solen grandis | reverse complement strand
CTACTAAGTTTAATGGTAGGAAACCAACTGTAAAAGAAGGCCTATGCGGAAGGCTAGAGCAGGATTAGCACCAGGATCAAACGGTGTTTCTTACAGAGCTTATAAGTGCTTTCCTACTTCACCAAGCGACTGCGGAGGCTATTTCAAATTACACATGTACTTGTTTATAGAGTAAAAGACACTCTATGAAAAAAGTTGGTGTATACCAGAAGATGGTCTACTGACATCAGCCAGTTCAGGGCGATTTCTTTTCTAAATGTAGATACGATTTCCCTATCAGGTCTGTCCAGAAGTATTACAGAACGTGCACCTCATAGGTTGTGTAGGAAAAGGGGCGAAGAATAAAGGAAGTTATTATAAAACAAGAGGGCCATGATGGCCCTGGATCGCTCACCTGAGTAAAGGGTTACCCAAGGAACATCAGTCTGTATTAAAACATTTTGAAATCTGGCCAGTAGTTTTGAAGGAGGTGATCCCTGCAAAGTTTTATCAAATTCTGTCCAGCAGTTTCAGAGGAGATGTCGTTTAAAGATTTCACTATATACATATGCAGATCTAAATCACAATATAGTTTTGAATTTTTGGTTTATTTCCGTGAATCATTTTGAAAACTGAATTATATACAGTCATTTTATTGCATGTGTTTTGTATAATTTATAATTACTTGTAGATGTGTGCATGACTTTAACACTTAAAACACTTCGCTCCAGGCCATGACACTACGGCCAGCGGGATCTCCTGGGCGCTTTATTCTATAGCTAAGCATCCAGAGATACAGATCAAGATGCAGGAGGAAATAGACGAGATCCTGTCGGAAAGAGATTCGGATGAATTACTTTGGTAGGTTGTTCAGCCGTTTTATTCCGTATCTTCTAGCAAGAAAAGCTCTAAAGAATTACAATAAAAGGTTTCTATTTTAATTGAATGGATAATATTTGTTATTTCCAAACAAAACCATATGACCATCGTTGTGTCTAATGCCATACCTTTATCATAAAATTGATATATCTATCTAGAAAATAGTTTCCCGTTTTACTTCTGACTTACACATATGTAAGTTACTAAAGTCTGAAAGTGTGGTCATTTTTATATATATCCTTGGTGATATTATCAAGGTAGATTTTTTCTGATACATCCCTTATAAGGCAATCTAATGCATGCACGTGTTGTACTGTAGTTTGATATTCGACAACAAACACATTCGATATTGTTATTAAGGTGAATATAGTCATAATCCTGATGTGAAATAAGATAGAAAAATATGCATTTATTGAAAAAATTCCATGGTAACGTTTCGTCCCCCATCTACAGGGAAGACCTCCCGAAACTGACCTACACTACCATGGTGATCAAGGAGTCAATGCGAATCAACACGCCCGTCAGTTTCATCCAAAGGGTCACCACTGAGCCCTTGATCATCGGCGGATACGACATACCCTCGGGTACCACTATCAACATAGTGCTTTACAATGTCCTGAATAATCACACAGTCTGGGATGATCCGCTGGTAAGGGAAATCAAAGCATTCAATACAATGAGAGACTGTCGGCTGGATTTACCTGAAATAGCTCCAAGTTCAAATTCAGTTAATTCCAGATACGACATACTCTTAAGAACTTTAAACAACATAAATCTTTACAATAACCTGAATACCACTGGGACGAGCCGCTTGTAAGGAAAAGTACACAAACTTTGAATGTCTTGCTTGTTTAGTTGTAATTTCCCACCGGCAGTATTTCAGTAAGACAGGAACTTGGTATACATGGCGCATATCTTTGTATAAATAACCTCATTATCTTGATATCGGGCCAGTTTTTCATACGGATTTAACAACTCTGGTTTATTGGAGCAAGTCGGTGATGCTCCATTAACATTCTGGTCAACATTTAATTAGGAAAATACCTGTTTCAGAAAATTCAGAGCAGCAAATATAACTACTGGTACCTGAAATGCATTTTTATGGCATATTAACCTTTCCAAATCTGAATCATTTGTCTCTTATATGGAACGATTGAAGAATTTCCCCATACATTAATGTATGCAACTCCTTTTTTTGACATTCGTGCTCTGTATATCGTAATATCCTTGTGCCCGGCTTTGGGTAACTGAAATTGACCATTTTGTTTTTCATAGATTTGTACTCCTTAGTATCTCGTGCCACGAGTTGAGCTAAAGTGCTGAAGAAAATAACGAATTGTATTCTTCCTTTTTCAGGAATTCCGACCACAGAGATTTTCTCCAGAGAACATCGATGCTCGTGACCCATTTGCGTACGTGCCTTTCTCCGCCGGTCCCCGGAACTGTATCGGTCAGAACTTCGCCATGCAGGAGATGAAGGTCGTCATCAGCAAGATACTCAAAAGGTAGACATGTTTGGTCACTACAGATGGTCAAACGGACGATAGCTGCCATATTCTATTTTTTTTGTAGAGTGTGTGTGTGAGAGAGAGAGAGAGAGAGAGCGAGAGAAAGAATAGCAGTTTTATAGGAATATTCATTTTAAGTAATTTAAAACGTTTATTATTTTTACTAGTTTTTTTCATTGGGATTTTGTTTTCCGTCTTTTGAAGTGACGTGTGTAAATTCATATTTTCCTACACTCCCTTGATAATCTGAACTGCAAACAAGGCAGGTATACCAGTACTCTCCAACTCAGGATTCAATTCTGGAGATCTTGCATAAATCTGCCACACTGACAGTGAGTTGAAAAAATAGCTGAGTTTCAACTAAATCAACGTAACCAATAGTTTGACTTGTTACACTCCATGGTCACGTGGTAATTCAGTGTGGCAGTGATTGATGCGGAGCCAATCCACTGCGCTGGAGTTTGGTTTGCGTTCACTATGCATTATACATTGTATAAGACCATGTACAATGCTGTTCACGTGCACTTAATGTTGTATATAGGTATACGTGAACATCGTGGTATATGACACTGATACAATTTGTTTCATAGCTGACTGTAAGCGAACGATTTGGCATACTGAAAGCAAACCAGGCCTTTTGTATGTCACGGCTAAGAGAAGAAACTGATGATACATGGATAATAATGCAACCGCGTGACCAACTGAATATATTTCAAATGGAATTTATATACCGGGTAATAATAAATAATTTCTCAATTCCTCCACACAGGTTCACACTGGTGCTAGATCCAAATCACAAGGTAGAGAGAAAGATGAACGCAGTGATGAAGTCGACAAACGGTATTAGGATCAAGGTCATACCAAGATAATGTCTGGTGTCCATGATTTGAATGAGATGAGATTCTTTAGAAGATTAAAGACTTTGCTTTGGATTTAACACAGGCTATGGCGTTAATATGCAGTTATTGAATTTTAATAAACAACAAAACACACACACACACACACACACACACACACACACACACACAGAACCAACAACTCAAAAATGTATAGTTATAGATTCTAGTGCTTATTTATAGCGTTTGTTGTACTTTTAAATCTTCGGTGGTTCTACCCGGGTACCTCTGTGTACTCGGGGTCTTCCTCCACCTGTAATTAGCTGGAAGTCGCTATATGATTGAAATACTATCGCAGCGACGGTAAACCCCACTACAGCTACAACTACTTTTAAATCTTGGATAATTTAATGTTAAGTAGTCACGACTTGTTTTGATAAACTTAACCTTTCTTTAATGCTAAAGAGTTGCAGTATTCATGTTTGATACATTCTTAGTTTTTTGATTTTTTTTTTTCAGAAAATTAATTAATTTAATTTTATTCAATTATTTTGAATATTTAAAATTTTCTTATTTTTAGAAAATATTAAGGAATTTTGGACATACATTTATAAGTTTTGATCCGATCTTTATAAAACTTGGTCAGAATGTTTGCCTGCGTGATTTCTCATTTGAGAATTGGAGTTAAAAACTTGGACTATTATTCGGATATTAAATATGAAATAGATTTTAGAGTTAAAGTTTTCTATCAACATCCTGCTGAAAAAATGCCAAATCCGGTTATAGCTCGGTCTCCTGGCTTCTCTCTCTCTCTTATAATTAGTATATGATAGTAGAACCAAAGTCTTACGTAACTTCATGCATTACCATGCTTGGAACCAATATTGAAAATGATATAGGCGACAGCTTCTCTTAGTGTCATTCAAGTCAGCTGAAACCACACGCACACATTGTCTAAAGAGGCCATTTAGATCATATTGAGGCAGTGTGAATTATTTCACTCTTTTGATTGACCATAAGACTTTATCATGTGATATTGTGATCAAACAGCTGTTTCGTATAGCCATCACATATTTTCTTATATTTAACACGTTACATATAACTTTTAGGCCGAATTACATTACTCCGCGTCACGCGCGTTATTCTATATGTATGCTTAGTATGTTGAACTAGAACAGCTAGATAAAATGTGTTTGATTCATTACTCATATGATGTTGAAAATGTATGAGAAATACACACGTTAAATCGTTATTTTCAGTTATTATGTGAAACTATTTTCTTGGTGTTAGAATACAAAAGTAATTCGTTCACAGTCCGTTCATTCATTTATTCGATGTCATAATCGCGATTTACTGTCACTATAGGTCATATGATAAAAAGAATCTTGCCAGAAGCTCGCTTAATAACATTATCATGAACTCGTTTAGTAAAATTTGATATTAAATAACAATTCCTGTCAGATCCTATATGTAATATATGAGCTATCCCATACTGTATGGGATAGCTAATAAAATATAGACATTGTGTAATAAAACAACCTCGTTTGATAGAATAACTTATCTGTAACATTTGCATAAACAAAGACCTAAAATAACATAATAATGTTATATAGGTCTTTGGCATAAATAAACAAAAAGTGTTTAGATTTCGCGACATTTTTATTTCTATACATCGAACGACAATATTGGTTTCGATCTACCCGGTTATGCAGGCATCGTTCATTTCTCAACCACACAAAAACCGCCATATGAATAATGTGTGACCAGTATAACGTAAGATTGTTTAACACCAGTTTCTCATTAGTACCATTTAGATAAAAAGAAACTGAAGATAGAAACTTCTAAGTAAAATTTAAATAATATAAACATATTTTTATCATCATTTGCGTATGTATGTTTCATTCAACGTTTGCTTTGGGTATAGAAATCCAACCAAGCTTTCGTACTGACTTTCTTCAATGGAAAGTCCCTGTAATGGTTCCGCTACATTTCGGACCTCATGGCATTTCAGGGAGAAAACCAGGATTTCCTAATGTTTCATTAGGGTCCCTTGGTTATCTTGCTTCACTTAATCTCTACCAAGATAACCAAGATACATTAGGAAACCTTGGGAAACATTCGAGTCTTTTGTATTTTATTTATTTATACATAATTTGCACAAACTGTACATTTTCTTTTCAAGTACTGTACGAAACTAGTGACAGTATTTCAGACATTTAACGCCACGTGCAGTTAATTTCAGGCGGCGGAACGCTCGGGTAAAATCACTTATCTGCACAAGCTAACTTTAGGCTTTCTGGTATGAAAAACTCGAGTAATCAATCTGAGACTAGAACCTCTGCGGTCACCACTGAGGCACCAAGAATATGTCAAGTTGCAGTTGCCGCGTTAGTCGTGATGGGGAACTTTTTACACCGAAATGAAACTCCTGTGTCATCAGAAGCACATATAAATGCTTTACACGTCTACGCTACTGTTGATTAAATACACTGATTAAATGATAATGTTATTATGTTATGTCATATTGTTTTTTGTTTTTTTTCATGCTTTGATAGTTCTCTACGTTTTCTTTCCACAAGGAGGGTCGACATTTTCCACATAGTCACATGTCTGTAGGCGTACATTCCACACAAGTCCTGGAACAAGATGAAAACGGTCTTTATCTATACAATGTTTTTACCAGACGAGCATAGCACACATATATAGTCTTCATTTACAACACATTTTAACAGTCTTAGCGTATTTGAATATATATTTATTGTTTCTATTTATTGTATATATTTATTATATATATTTATTATACATTTTATTCTTTCTATTTAATTTATTAATTCATTATATGAATTTATCATATATATTTATTGTTTATATTTATAATATATATTTATTTTATATATGTAGTATATATAATTATTTATTGTATGTATTAATTGTATATCTCTGTCGTATCTTTTTACAAATGACACATACATGTATATACATTACACTATTAAAAAGTACAATGCCACACTACACCAGTTGCGAGAAACAAGAAACATCTATACCTATACACATGGCAAGAAACAAGAAACAAATGTTAATCGTGATATAATACGCTCTTAGATTTGGTACATTTGTAGAATTGCGAAAATACCTTAATTTTCCAACGAGACAAATAGTATGGTATACATTAGACATGTATCTCAGATTGTAAATCATTGTTGAATGATTTTTTAATACAAAGTCAAAAAGAAAAAAAAAGCTTCATCAAAATGATTAAATTTTGAACACGGCCCAAGAAAAACCAATGATAGAAATACAATGACAACGTCAACGTACCTCGTGCACATTTGTTGTGCCCATAGAAGATGCCGTACCGGCAGATGAAGTACCAGTGACATTTGAACTCCTCATCCGGGAACCCTCCATCGTCTCTGAACGAACAGTCCCGAAACGTTCCGCATGGCGAATTTACGTGCATGGGACTGGGTAATAAATAAAAAAGTTAATTAGATATTATTTAAAGACTGCGTTTCAGATCAATGAAACGGTTTAATTATAGCAGTACAGGCTGGAAATAAATAAGGTAGGTAGGTTGGACTTACTCGGTACATCGTCCAGTTTGTTCATCTATAACTTTCGGTTTCACGCACGTGGTGACATTGGCGACGCCATTTTCACACTTTGTCAGCGTCTCACACCCAACCTCGTATGTACCATCCGCTTTTCCCGTGCAGTTGAAGCACCAGCATGATACTGATGTAGAAAGCGCAAATCAGCACGTTATAGCAAAGTACAACTCAAACTATTAACAACATGCAAATACGGAATTTCATAAACGACTGCCTACTGTTCACTGCAAGTGACTAAATGCCAACTGTTGATACCTACTGCGAGATGCTACTCAATGCTTTTTAATGCCAGATGCCTGATGCTGATATATTTTAATGCCTACTTCTTAATGCTTACTGCTTAATGCCCACTACTAAAAGCCAACTGGTCCAGAATTGTTCCGTGCATAAAATCAAGCTTTCCGTATGGAGTCGGCGGTATATATCTGAAAAGCCGGCAGTTTATGGAATTCCGTAGCATAATATACCCCATAAGAAGGAAAAGGCCTGTAAAATTAAAGGCCACAAATATTGACAGATTTCCAACGCATCTCTCTGCCACAGTGATTGAATAGATCAATTTCAGCTACATCATAATTACATTTTTTATTTTATTTAACCACGTTTTGGTATTTTAATATTCATAGAGGAAATATTTTAGCATAAATGAAAATACAATTAGTATTACGCTGAAGAAAGTCAATTAACAAAAGGTACACATCATGGTCACGTGGTAACTCAGTGTGGCATCAATTAAATCTACAGCGCCAAAGTTTGGCAATTTGGTCACAATCATAAAATCGTGCTGATTCTCCTAAAGTTATAACAGACAATATTCAATTAAGTTAACATTTATTTTCATATTCTACATCGATAAGAATGTTAAAATTCACGAAGAAATAGTTTTGAAATGTTAGATAATTATTTAATTCTCAAATATCCTACCGATGTTTAGTAGACACTGGTTAACTCAGTAAACAAAGGGATACACTTACCTATAGAATTTAATACTGCGACGATGAGCAAGATATTCATCATTTATTTCTCACGCACTGTGTCCAAAATGGAATTTTATAGAAAATGTACGCCAAATATATGTTAAATAAGCGAAGTCTAAGTAAGCTATCTATTTAACAGACACGCTAAATTTTCATGTTCCATTTGCGAAACTAACGTCATATCATTAACACGGTAGCTTTATATTAAGGATCAAAATCCCCAAAATAGCAAATATTTCCCTTTTTATGTAATATGTACTTGCATGGCACTATATTACCCCGCCGAAAAAATATGTTTTAAGGTGGGAATGTTTAACAAATTAATCCGTTCATCACGAGAATACTGGTCATAGCTAAGTCTCTAGGCTGGGACAGCGCATGTGACTACAATGCGCATGCGCCTTTAGACAAAGGTGGGAAAAGAGTGTCTGTCTAAACCGACCCACTTATTATGAAAGTATATATGAAAGACTAAGATCGAGGGCGGTCCTAGATCGTGGGCCGACTGGAAAATCCGGGCCGATTTGTATATTGAAGACCGATTTCTACCAAATCGTGGTCTAATCGTCTTTTGTGGGGCAACACAGACAATCGCTTAAATGACGTCAAACGTCAGACGGCTGTTATCTAAAAGAATAATAGACACAGATGGACTTAATAAATGAGGATGCACTATTCGAAAAACAGAGCCGGGGTCGAATCGTATATCCATTGAATGCAAAGTTTCCGACGGAGGAGAAGACACTAGATCTGCACTAACTGTTCAAATTAGTACTCATTGTCCACGATCTAGATGACGTCATTATTTTGGACTACAATTTCAGATCGGCCTACGCTTTCCGAATCGGACCAAGATCTAAGACCGACCCACGACTTGAGTGTTTCATATGTACCTGTAAAAGTAAAATACAAGACATTAATACAATGGACTTTATCATGTTCTAAATTAGGAATTGAGCATCTCTCACAGATTGATTGTTTGATTGTTAATTGGGCAGACAATATTATTTAGAGACTGTGTCTACTTGAGTATCACGCCGTTGACATGTGGAATGATATCCATATAATCCATACAACGGGCCAACCAGACATAGAATTACCTTAACACGCTAAGCGCTAAGCAGAATAGCTATACCAGTACCATTTTTTACGACTTCAGTATGTCGAAGCCGGGGATCGAACCCACGACCTCCTGCAGTAATGAGTCTAAAACACGACAAATAGAATTAAAACAAACACATTTTATTGTAAATAGAATTTATGATAGTTCAGTTGCTGTTCACTAGATGTTTTTTTATAGTCGCTGTGACAGTATTTCAATCGTTGAAAGTTAGGAAGATCCCTCATAGTACAGAGACACCGGCTCTTTTATAAGAAAATCGTACCTGGTACATTTCATTGGGAAAAATGCACTTGAAATGTTATATTCAGATCTGAATCAGCTAGGCACGCCAGAGTAAGTATTTTTCGATCAACGATCCAAGTCATATATACTCAATCAAAAAAAAAAAAAAAAAAAAAGAAATCCAGGGTACATAAATGTGAAACCATTATTAAATGCTTTAGCCTAAAATGCTAAAAAATCTGTCATACAACTTTAAAGGTCACTGTGTAATTAACGTGGTATCCAAATTTGCTCAGCCGCGTGATGTGCCCAACTGAGAAAATGTATAAAAGCAAAGATCACGTGCAGTATTGCTCAACACATTTTGTAATTAATTTAATACTCCTGAGACATACACATCACTTTCCTCCATTTTAAGTTAATCTAACCATTTGCTACCATGGTGCGGCTGCCGAAATGTCTTGGCCCTATTGCAGTCCCAAATGTGCAACAGCGAAACCAAATCTTTCAGGATGACAATTCCCGGCTCCATGTTTGTTGGGTTTAACGTCCCACCGACAGTATTTCAGTCATTAGGAGACAATGTCTACTTGAGACAGATATAGTTCTGCCACACTGCAGTATCACGCCGCAGACATGTGGCATGATACCACACCCAGTCATATTCCTGACATCGGGCCAACCAGTCCTGAACTACCCTTATGTGCTAAGCGCCAAGCAAGGGAGATATACCAGTACTATTTTTATTTACGATTTTGGTATGTCGCGGCCGGGGATCGAACCCACAGCCTCCCGCTCCCGATTCAATTATAACATTAACCCACTCACTTGGCCGTCATACAGTCCAGATTTGTCCCCAATTGAACATCTGGGATGAACTGAACAGTAGGATGAGGAAGCATCAGAATCCCCCGTTACTCTTGACGAACTACGAATTGCATTTCGATTTCATTTTGTGATTTATGGGGTTGGGTACATTCACATATGCTTCAATAACTCGTGAATTACTGGTTAGAATCTATTTAAATTTAAATAATTTGTTGATTAAAGATGAACTGTAAAACTGATAAAAACTATTCTATAGATCATTCAAATAGGTTAAAATAATAGACCCAGAAAGTTCACCCTGCGTTTCTTTTTTGGTTCAGTATATTTCATAAATATGTAAATACTAGAAAATCTGCTTTATTGTTGGGTTTAACGTCCCACTGACAGTATTTCAGCCATTTGGAGACGAAGTCTACTTGAGACAGATATAGTGCTGCCACACTGCAGTATCACGCCGTAGACATGTGGCATGATACCACATTATCCTGACACCGGGTCAACCAGTCCTGGAACTACCTTTTTGCTGAGTGCCAAGCATGGGAGCTATACCAGTATCACTTTGGTATATTCGTCCGGGGATCGAACACACGACCACCCGATTCCGGGGCAGCAGCTCTAACCATTCGTCCACCGGTTTACTACAATGTACTTAAAACAATTTAAAAATAAGCACATATACATGCATATAAGAAAGATGTTCAAGAAGTTCGCGGACAAACCCTCTATATATCGGACATTATAAAATCTAATTTTTGTCGTCTCGCGTGTGTAGAAGTCAATAAAATTGGTTAAAACCCAGATAGCAAGGGTATATGGGACCCATATGGGCTGTATCTGTGTATGCCTATATGAGCTAAACTATGAAGGACCCATGTGAGTAGTATGGTCGTCGGTTTGGCTCCAAAGACTGCGCATGCGCAGAAGTGACGTCATCAGATTATTTGCGCATGTGCGGCGGCCATATTGGTTTTCTATATTTAGAATGACATCATGATCTATAGTTAGAAATGGCATCATGATCTATATTTAGATTGACATCATGATCTATATTTAGAATGACATCATGATCTATATTTAGAATGGCATCTGAATCTGAATCTGAATCTGAAACAAATACGTTGTAGATCCCAATACTGGGTTTTACACAACGGAAGAAGAGCTCCGCACTATTGGCGGTGGCTCTTTAAGGCATTTTTGAATGCCTCAAGAGAGCCAGCATGCACTATATTATCAGGGAGATGATTCCAGTGAATCACAGTGTCCACAAAGAATGAATTTTCATATTGTTTAGAGTTTGATGATGGTATTTCCAGACCCTTTGAATTTTTGCAAATGCGTTTTTCTAATATATTTGATGTTTCGCAGCCATTAAATTTTTTTGTTTTTATTGTCCTTTTAGGTCTGGTGAATTTCACAAAATCTGATGTTGGCAGTGCTGGAACTAACCCCTCAACCACCTTGTACATTAATATTAATCTGAGGCTTAGGCGTCTGTCTTGTAAAGTTTCTAGTTCAAGTTCTTGTTTCATTTTTGATATTGTCCCTGGTGTTCTGCTTGTATAATCTCTTTTTATGAATCTTACTGCCCTGTTTTGGATTCTTTCTAGTTTGTCTATGTTGTCTTTCTGATAGGGGTTCCAGATGGTAGCCCCATATTCCATTATTGATCTTACTAGTGTAATGTAGGCTGTTTTTCTACAGGTCTGTGGTACATTTCTGAGATTCCTTCTTAAAAAGCCTAAAGTTGAATTTGCTTTTTTGCATACCTTGTTGATATGTATATTCCATTTTAAGTCATTTGAGATTTGTAGTCCAAGATAGGGATTATTTTGTACTTCCTGCATTATGTGGTTATTCAGTTGATAAAATCTATTGGTTTTTTTGTTGATTGACATGATATAGCATTTTTTCGCGTTGAATTTCATGCCCCAGTTTGTTGCCCATGTTTCTAGGCTATTTAGGTCCTGTTGTAATTGGATGTGATCTTGTTCTGATTTTATCATTCTATATAGTAGGCAGTCATCTGCAAATAGTCTGACGGAGGATTTTACACATTCTGGCAGGTCATTTATGTGGCACAAGAATAGGATTGGCCCTAGTACTGTGCCTTGGGGTACTCCTGAGTCTACTGTTGTTTCGCTTGATTTTTCGCCTTCTACTATTGTTTTCATTGTTCTATTTGTTAGGAAATTTGTTAACCAAGTGTGAAGACTTCCCTTAATTCCATAGCTGTCAAGTTTGTGTAGGAGTTTGTCATGTGGTACTGTATCAAAGGCTTTTGAAAAGTCTAATATGGCAATATCTATTTGTTGACCTTTGTCGTGATCTAGTAGGAAGTCATTTAAAGTTGTGATCAGTTGTGTTTCGCAGGAGTACCCAGACCTAAATCCATGATTTAAGTTTGTCAGTATTTTGTTTTCTTCCAGGTGGTTAAGTATGTGTCTACAAATTATATGTTCAAGAGTTTTGCATATGACTGAGGTTAGTGAGACAGGTCTGTAGTTTTCTGGCAGGTGTTTGTTGCCTTTTTTGAAGATGCTTGAGATGTTTGCATCTCTCCAGTCTTTTGGTAATTCTCCTGTGTCTATTGAGCACTGTAGGTTATTTTCAGGATTGGGGCTAGTTCTTTTGAGCATTCTTTTAGTATTCTTTTTTTTGTTTGGATGCTTCTTCTTTTATTGGGGATTTGAGTAGTTCTTCAGCTTTTTCTTTGCTATCTGTTATTAGGCTGTTTCCTCTTTTGAGTGGGGCTATTCCGGTTTTCTTGTCTTTTAGATTTGACATACTTCCAGAAAGGTTTTGTGTTTTTGTCTTTTAGTCCTTCTAAGATGTTTGTATTTATATAGTTCCATTCAGATCTTCTTAGTTCTCTCTTACATTCTTTTTGGAATTTTCTGTAGCTGGTCCAGTTATTTGTTTTCTTTGCTTGGTTGTAAAGTCTTTGTTTCTTTTTGATAATTTTCTTTTCTTTTCTCCTGATCCAGGGGATGTTGTTTCCAGATCTTATTTCTTTTTGTGGTATGTTTTTGTCCATGGTTACTTGCAAGGAGTCTTTAAAAGTGTTCCATAGTTTTTGAACATTTTTGTCTTCATTTTTTTGATTTTCTATTTTCTCATTCAGTTTTATAAGATCCTTTTTTATTTCATTCCAGTCTGCTTTTTTGTATAGATAACATTTTCTAGGTTTTGTCTTTTGGTGATGCACCTTTGTTTCAAAATCTGATATTATTATGTCGTGGTCTGAGATTCCTGGTACGTTTACTGAGGATTTTGTCATATTTGGGTTTGAGACGAAAACCAGGTCCAATAAGTTGTTTTCTCTTGTAGGTTTATTGTGGATTTGGGTTAAATTGTTAGAATTCATCAAGTCTACTAGCCCTTGTTGTATTTCTCTTTCTGGTCCAGTTGCTGTTGAGTTCTCCCACTGTATGTTGGGACAATTAAAATCCCCTGTTAGTATGATGTTTGAGTTCTTATTGGTATCTGCTATTTCCAAGGATTTTTTTAATTCTTCCAAGTGTTTTTGTTCTCGATGTGGCATGTAGAATGATCCCACTAGGAGGTCTTTGTTGTTTTTTGTTTTTATTTTAACCCATTCAATTTCACAGTCTGTGATGAGGGAGGTCTGTTCTACTGATGTTATTGATTTTTCTACTAATATGAATACTCCCCCTCCTAGGGTTCCTCTGTCATTTCTGTATACATTGTAGTTTGTAGGGAAAATCTCGCTTGATTTAATTGCGTCAGGGGTAGGATTTTCACCAGGTTTTACTCCTTTTAGCCATGATTCAGTTGCACATATGATGTCAGGTTTAAGGTAGTGCACAGCTGTTTCAAATTCTTGATTTTTTTTCCTTGATGCTACGGCAGTTTATTGTCATAATTCTGAGGTTTTCTTGGCTGGGGCTTCATATAGGTTGCTGTTTGGATGTGACTTGGTCGAGTTGATACTTACTTCTGGATTGTTTTTTCTAATAACATAGCCACTGGATTTAAAGGAAAGTTGAAACATTTATACTGTCACATTTGCAGCATAGCCACTGGATATTTGATCTTTCTAATAATTCATAGTCTTGTGTACATAGTTCAATGCAAGATTTATGGTGCCATATGTCACATCCGTCACAGCAGACCCCTTGGCAATCCCATGTAACAGGTATCTCGCATAACCCGCAAGGGTATGTGGTTGGTCTGTTGCATGGTCCTGGGTTAAGTTCTATGTCCCCTGCCAGAACCAGAGCTAGAAGCAGAATGTTTGTTTTTCTCTTACTTTGTATTGGTAGTGATATTGGTCTTCTGCCGGTGCTGTTCATTTTACTATTGATTAGGTTGTTCAGCATATTTTGATGTTTTTCAGATTTTGTTGTTTCTTTATTGTTCTTGTACTACATGTAAAAGAGAATAAATTTTGTCTTTTTGTTCTTAAAACTACTAATCCGTTTAGTTGATGTGTCAAGTATAGTGGTTGAGTATAGTGCAGAAGGCCTACACTGACTCGTATTTATTAGCAGATATATGGTAAGACGTTTCTGTTTTTGTATTTGATAATCTTTATTTATTGAGATGAGTATTGTACAGTGGCTAAGTATAGCGCGGAAAAACCCGCACTGACTCCACCAGCTGCACTGTAATTTATTTTATGGAGGTACTGAATTTGTAGGTCAGACTACTGTGCAACAGCTAAGTATAGCGCGGAAAAATCCGCACTGACTCCACCAGGTGCACAAGCAGTTATGTAATAAAGTAATGAAAATGTTGAATAAAGTATTGAAAATGTTGATTAAAGTTCTATGATTGTCTGACTACTGTGCAACAGCTAAGTATAGCTATCATGATCTATAGTTAGAAATGACATCAATGTACAGAGTTGTACATTTGACCTAGGGCTAAGGAGATTGAGGGTCAAGTCTTAGGCGGAGACACATGGTAAACCAAAAGTACATGAGATAAGGTTCCCAAAGAGCTGACTTGTACATTCAACCGGATCACGGACATTGAGGGTCAGGTCCTTAGCCCTAGGCGGAGACTCATGGTGTACAATGGACAATTCAAACACCGTATGAGAAAAAAAATGGCAGCAATAAATAGAAAATACAATGGGTAAAATCAATACTTTAAAAATAAAAAGGAATAAATGCATTAAAATAAGAAAGAAAAAATGCATAAATATGTAATATAGAAAATAAGAAAAACTCAATAAATACATAAGTCAAAATAAAATGATATATTATTTTCAAAGAGAAACACTTACGATGTGAACAGTTCCCTATCTTCCAAGAGAATGAATACATTTCCGGTAACTACTCTAATGTGCTTTCCATTTATGGTCAAAGTGTTTCCGGTCTCTATTTTTAGTCCAAGGCGTGAGAACGTACACTGTGTTTATGGGAACCCTGCTGTGAAAGTTATAAACTTTTCCCCAACACCGGATCTTCGGTATGAACATGAAGTGGCATCCAGCTGTGAAAGTCATTAAATCAGGATCGGAAGATCAACCTGTGATCATGGGAACCCTGCTGTGAAAGTGATTAACTTTTCCCCAACACCGGATCTTCGGTATGAACATGAAGTGGCATCCAGCTGTGAAAGTCATTAAATACAGAATCGTGTATGATCATAAACATGCCACCATAGACTTCCAATGAAAAAAGTGTTCCATTTCTTGAAATAACTATGACGTTATGTCTAAATGGAAACAGCCAATCAGAGGACATATCTAAAAATAATCAGCCTCGTTTTGAAATTGAGGCTCAGAAGAAAGTATAAAAGGGCGCGCACAGTTTACAGTCGTCATTCTGACTACAGAACTCAAACCGACAACATGGAAAATACCTTAGAAATGATGGTGAATTCTTTCACCGATGTTGACGAACTGTTGGAATTTGCTGTCACATGGGATATTCAAGAATCTCCTTCCGTTAGATTTCGTTTGTTTCAATTGATGAATCGACAATATGATGACGATTTCATCATTGAACAATTTGACAATATACTTGAAAACTTAGGAGGACCGATGGAGAATAACAATTATGAAGAAAATATAACCACAGCATTAGAGTATATCAAAGAACAGGAGGAGATAGAGGAATGTGTCAAGGCCTATTTATTTGATGAAGAAATGAATGACCTGACACATGCGTGTGAGGAGGATGGAGATTGGAACCCCCAGTCTCCCCTACAAACCGGAAGTGGAGAGGAGCCCCAGCCAGGACCCTCTCATGAATTAAAATATACCATGAGGAAAAAATCAGAGAGAACATTCAAGAAAACAGCGGCCGTGGACAGAACATATGAAATTAAAATAGACGAAACGTATCACGGTCAAAATTTAATGGATATAAAAGGTGGTCTCCATAATATGTTCCAGGAAGTGTTGGAGGAGGCCCGGGGCGATTTGGCGGGGAACGATTTAGGGCGAGTAGTGATCCATCACGAAGGACTACATGACCCGATTGTTGTACCCCTTCAACCATGGGACCAGTTAAACGCCGATAGCGTTATGGCGATGCTGGAAAAAGTTCTCAACAGTAATCAAGATCTCAGCATTGACGCTAGTTTTGAGATCTCCGTAGGATCGATCGAGTTACCAAAAGGTGGTGGTGGTCCACGTCGCAGAATCACACGCATTAAAGGAGAGAGAAACTCCCTACATTTAAAAACGTCGGTCGTCACCATAGATAACGAGGACCAATTGTGTATGGCCAGAGCGATCGGCGTGAGTTGGGCGAAATTAAAGAAATGTACACCGGAGGAATGGAACAAAGTAACACAAAAGGAGAGGGAAAGAGCAATTTACAACTTATCCTAGAAAACAAGAAAGTACCGGACAACTATTATAAACACCTTCGTGGAAAGAAAAGGGACGAGCAGAGACAATTGGCGGTGGCCATTAGTCAGCTGGCTGATATACCGTTGGATCGACCAGCTGGTCTGAATGACGTGGAGGCGTTTGAAGAACTCCTTGGTGTGCGCGTGATGGTGGTCAGCGCCAGACTGGGCAACAAGTTCATCACCAAATCCCAGTAGCGACCAAAGACCATGTATTTACATTTATTTGGTGGACGACGACCACTTTCACGCCATCACCAGCATCACGGGTTTCTTCAGCGCCATCTACTTTTGTGAGAAATGCCTTAAACATTATGACCATCGAGAAAAACATGAATGTGAAATCACCTGCCGTGTCTGTAAGACGTCTCCATGTGTCGAAACAGGCTCCCCCATCAACTGTCAGGACTGTAACATGGACTGTCGATCCAAGGAATGTTTTGATCAACATAAAACAGTCCCGGTCTACAAAAAGGGTAAGAAAAAAGATCAACCCAGTGGCCCTTCCGAATGTCAGAAATGGTGGCGGTGCCCAGAATGTTACAAAGTGTTGAGAAAGGACCAGCGGAATACAGAGGACCACCAATGTGGAGAATATTTGTGTACATCGTGTGAAAAATATGTCATGGATGATCATTTATGTTATTTGAGAGCCACCCCTGCGAAAGAACATTTTATTCCAAAATTTATATTTTTTGACTTTGAGTGTAGCCAAGATGAAATCAATACCTGTCAAGATGGATACCAGCCCCTGAAGAAACCTCTTTGTAAAGATTGTGAATCACACAAGGTATGTACTTCTTGCTCCAAATGTCAAAACTGTAAATCTTCATGGTGCGGAAAAGCCACCCACCGTCCAAATTTTGTCGTGGCGCATACTGTTTGCCCAAAATGTATGAATAAGGAATTGACACCCGAGTCCAAATGTAAAGCATGCGGTACCCGGTGCGACAAATGTGACAAAACCGACCTCTATGAAAACGAAGATGAGGGACCTTGTCCCGATACATGTGGGTTTCGGGAAGTCACATTTGAAGGACCGGAAACCGCTGAGAAATTTGGAAAGTGGTTGTTCTCTGATCAACACGCATATTTCAAAGTTATAGCGCATAACATGAAGGGCTACGATGGTTATTTTCTTTTGGAATACCTCATTGATCATTCTCTACGACCCAATAAAATTATTTACTGTGGGTCAAAAATTATGTATATGACAGTGGAGCGAGATGTACATATCAAGGTGATTGACAGTCTCAACTTTTTACCCATGAAATTGTCACAATTACCCAAAGCGTTTGGATTGAAAGAATTGAAGAAAGGGTGGTTCCCACATTTTTTTAATACGAACGAAAATCAAACTTATGTAGGACCCTACCCTGAATCGAAATATTATGGAGATATGTTTATGAGTGAGACAGAAAGAAATGAGTTGCGTGTGTGGTTGAGTGAAAGAGTGAACGAGACCTTTGATTTTAGAAAAGAAATATTAGAATACTGTCGAAGTGATGTGTCGATTTTGCGAGAAGCATGCTTAAAATTTAGAGACTTGTTGATGCGTGCGACGGGTGAAGAAGTGGAGGAGATGAATGATAAAGGGAAAGTAGAAAAGAAATGGGTGGGCGCCGTGGATCCTTTCAATTCCGTCACCATAGCGTCTGTATGTATGAACATTTTCAGAACTAAATTTTTAAATGAAGAATGGAAAGTTCAATTGGACAGTGACGAAACTGAATGGATCCCTGCCAAACGTGTGGATGATAAACTGTATGTGTTGAGAATGGGTGAATGGGTGGAAGAGGAGAAGTTGACCATTACGAAAAAAGATTTTGTACGGTCACCTATTGCGAAGATTCCTCCCAGTGGCTACAATGATCAATTTAGTAAAGTGTCCATTGAATGGTTAGAGTGGAGGGCGCGTCTTGACAATGTTCGCATTCAGCATGCGTTGAATGATGGCGAGAAAAAGATCCCTGGTACCCGATATAAATTAGACGGGTTCTGTGAAGAAACAAATACAGCTTATGAATATCACGGCTGTGTGTTTCATGGTTGCCCTGTTTGTTTCTCAGAGGATCGGGAAGAGACGTGCCATCCACTCACACACCAATCATTGAACGAATTGTATGCGTTAACTATGAAAAAGAAAGCTCATATTGAAAGTTTAGGAATGAAGTATGTTTGTATTTGGGACCATGAGTATTTAAAAGAAAAGAATCAAAACAATGAACTTAAATCATTCATTCAACAGTTGGACATGACAGACAGACTAGACCCAAGAGAGAGTTTCTTCGGTGGTCGCACCAATGCCAGTCAACTTTACTATCAAATTAAAGATAATGAGAAAATCAAATATGTTGATTTCACCAGTTTGTATCCTTGGGTCAACAAGTATTGTCGGTATCCCGTAGGTCACCCTGTAATAATTACCAAAGATTTCGGGGACATGAATGATTATTTCGGTATTGCCAAAGTCAAGATCTTACCACCTCGAGGGCTGTATCATCCAGTCCTTCCATATAGATCAAATGGTAAATTGAAATTTCCTTTATGTAGAACCTGTGCGGATACCGAGAATCGTGACTCATGTACTTGTTCCGATGATGAAAGGATGTTGACTGGTACTTGGTGTACACCGGAGATTCAGACGGCGGTACGACTAGGTTACACAATTAGGAAAATATACGAAATATACCACTGGAAGGAATCGACTCAATATGACCCGAAAACCAGAGAAGGGGGGCTATTCGCCAAATATATTGACACATTTTTAAAGTTTAAACAGGAGGCGAGTGGTTCCCCTGACTGGATAAAAACTGAAAATGATGCTATGACATATATTGAACAATACTTTGAGAAAGAGGGTGTTTCATTGGATCGGAAAAAGATTGAGAAAAACCCAGGGTTAAGAGCTCTGGCCAAGTTATGCCTCAATAGTTTCTGGGGAAAATTTGGTCAGAGACTCAATATGCGTCAGACTGAGTTCTTTCACGAAAGTCAGGCCAATTTGTTTTTCCAATTATTTTCTGACCCAATGAAAGAACCTCTCGACTTTCACATATTATCTAATGAAACTATACAGATTGAATGGATATACAAACAGGACTGTCAACCCGAGGACAATAAGACCAATATCTATCTGGCCACCTTTACGACATGTTGGGCCAGACTCAAACTGTACAGTGTGCTCGAACCACTCGACAGACGTGTACTGTATTATGACACAGACAGTGTTATTTATGTCAGTAGACCCGGTGAATACGATCCTCCTCTTGGGGACTACCTGGGTGAATTGACAGACGAGTTGGGTGGAGGAGAGTACATTGTAGAGTTTGTGTCTGGAGGGCCAAAGAATTATACGTACAAAACTAACAAGAACAAAGAAACATGTAAAGTGAGAGGATTCACACTGAACTATACTAATAGTAAACTTATTAATTTTGACAGCGTAAAACAGATAGTGACAGATCCCAAAAGTACATCCCAAATTACTGTGACCAATCCCAGTAAAATATGTCGAGACAAAAGAAAAAGAACTTTATATAATAGAGAAGAAAACAAGAACTATCAAATGGTGTATACTAAACGTAGGAGAATAGACAATTTTGACACTGTACCTTATGGTTTTTGAGTAGACAGCTTTGTTTATGTATCTTTGACTTGTACGATTATTGTTGACACTTTTTTTTAAGTGTGTAACATTGAATGTAATTTCTGTATATTTGAATTTGAATTTTACTGGTGATAATTTTAAATGTAAATATTTTGTGTACATTCTAATGTTGTTGATCTGTTTACATTTACATGAAAATAAAAAGATAAACTATACCCTATCTCCTGTAATTTAATAAAAATAATTTAAAAAGGGTTAAAAAAAAAAAAAAATATGGACCGTGTTCATTTGAACTTTTTGATTTCTCTAAGGGAACCGAGTACTCGACGACAATTGTTACAAAATATGACGTCAACACAAACAAAAGCCATTTGCGAGATAGTACAACGTATAGTTAGAGGTAGGATTTCAATACTGAGACGAGATGTTCAATTCTTTGAAAGAAAACGGTTATTGTTAAGAACAATGGCTTCAAGCATGTAAGTGTTTCTAGAAAAAAGTCCCTTCTCCGAAGAAACAGTTCCATGTTCCCAATCTTATTGAGAGAGAGATATGTGATACAAACCATCGTCGACGAATTAAGACTTGTTACAAACTGAACCATAAGTTTATAAGGGAAACAGAACATGGACAACTATTAACAATGAACCAGTGTCCAGAGTGTCAGCGTCATTTCTCTAGACGAGACGTTATGTTAAGACATCAGAGAAGTAAACATAAGAAAATCAGTGAAGCGTATCTGACGCCGCCGCGATCAATAGCGCCACCGCCGCCGCCGCCGCCGCCGCAGATCAATGAAGCGTATCTGCCGCCGCCGAAGATCAATGAAGCACATCTGCCGTCGCATAACACATTAACTTTATTGCCATTCGAACCTTGTTCAAGTATTACAGTGGTAGGACCGACCGGATGTGGAAAAACGTGGTGGGTGTATCGTATGCTACGTCATCTTGATACAATGTACGCTAGAGAAGCACCTAAAAGAATCATGTGGTGTTACGGGGTGTATCAGTCCCTCTATGACGAAATGAAAAAGACTATACCTCATATAGAACTTCACGCTGGTTTACCGTCAACAACGGAACTGGAAGAGTTTGCTAATGGAGACCATTGTTTGATTGTCATAGACGATCTCATGCATCAAGTCGTTGATAGCCAAGATACACAGTTATTGTTTACACAAGGATGTCATCATCGACGTATTAGCGTCATTTATCTCTCTCAGAATCTATTTCAACAAGGAAAATCGGCTAGGACCATTGCTTTAAACAGTTGGTATACGGTACTTTTCAGAAATATGCGCGGAATGTCTCAGATTATGACATTAGGACGACAACTGTTTCCAGGCAAAGCTAATACATTATTAGAAGCTTATGAAGACGCTACAAAAGATAGCCATGGATATCTAGTATTGGACTTGACGCCCATGGGGGAAGACAAATACAGAATGAGAACAAACGTGTTTCCAGGGGAAGATCCAATTGTCTACACAAGGTTATAAGGGAGGTCTTGATCTGATATAATAAAGATGAGTCGTCTCGTCAAAAAACATTGGAGCTATTTACAGCTCTTACCACCAATCATTCAAGTACGGTAGTCAATTTTGCTCTTAATGCATACCACATCTAAACAACAAAGAAAACAACTTTTGGATACCATTACCAACGATCAGTTGAGAGCGTTGACTCAAGTGGTAGTCAATTTACTCCAAAGCGTACTTCCAATCACACCGTCGCATAAACCAAAACTCAAGAAACACAGAAACATTATCAGACGTATTGGTGATACAAAGATTACCAGTAAGAAAAAGAAGGAACTATTGTGTAGACAAGGAGCTGTCATTGCCCAACTGTTGAAATCCATAGAGCCCGCCCTGCGTGACTTTATAAAATGAAGAATATACAAAAATCGATTCTGATACCATATGACAAATATAAACGATTGATAGACCACAAGCAGACAACAACGCAGTTGGAAACCTCAAATTCACCAATTGGCTTGACTACTGAAGCTATAGTAGACGTATTACCCAAACGATATCAACAAAAGGCAAAAGCCATACTTACTTATATAATTCGTGACCGCGGGCGTACATTACTATGGAACGATAGAGGTGAACTTGTTTATAAAGGGACTACAATACCTGGATCTCATATTGTGGATTTGATGAAAAGTACACAATATCAACATAAACATTTCACGCCTGTTGGTTCTAGAGAATTTTATGAGGGTCTTAAAGAGATACATTTACCCATCTCGCTTATTGTTAAACGTGACACACCATTAAGGCCACCTGGTCTGCCTGTTGAAAAGAAAACGACAAGGCGGAAAAAGTGGATCCACATATAATGGACTGGAAAGAGTACTTAGCATCCATTTACTTTGATCCAAAACATCCTGCTAGTTTTGCCGGAGTAGAAAAACTGTACAAGGTCGTTAAATCGGAAGGAAAATTCAAAATTGGACGATACAGGGTCCGAAAATGGTTACAAGACCAAGAATCATATTCCTCACACGTGCAGCTAGAAGACACTTTCCACGGTCTCGAGTTGTTGTTCAGGGATTTGACCATTTATGGGACATGGATCTTATGGATTTAGTTTCTCTGTCTAAGGAGAATGACAACTACAAGTACGTTCTGGTGGTCATTGATGTATTTTCCAGATATACCTGGTGTCAACTTCTCAAAACAAAAACGGGATCGGAAGTGATACTGGCTTTAGAAAAGATATTACAGGGTTACAGAAAACCTAAGACTATACGTTCTGATAAAGGAAAAGAATTTAAAAACAAAGAGGTGACCAAATTTTTTAAGGGAATGAACATTCACCATATTGTGACACAAAATGAAACTAAAGCCAACTATGCGGAACGTGTCATCAAGACGATTAAACATAAACTGTTTAGACGTATGCTGAAAACACGAAGTAAAAAGTATATAGACAGATTACAGGACTTGGTCACCAGCTACAATCATACTGTACATCGAAGTCTGGGTGAAGCGCCTGCATCTGTGAATAAAGTCAACGAAAGCGAAAGCAGACTACAACAATACTTACTGAGACAAAAAGGTCAAAAGAAAGAAATCAAAAAAGAAACCAAAAAGAAAAGATACAAGTTTAAACTTGGTCAAATAGTACGTATATCACACGTCAGAGGTGTATTTGATCGAGAATATTCTTAAAAGTGGACCGGGGAGCTCTTTAAAGTTAAGTCACGTTATAAAAGAGAAAATTTAAACGTGTATAAGCTGGAAGCGTGGGATAGTGAGGTCATAGATGGAACATTTTATGAACCCGAGTTACAAGCGGTGAATGTAGATGAAAACACTGAATATCATATCGAAAAAGTGCTGAAGAAACGAACGCGTCGCAAACAAAAGGAAGTACTTGTTCGCTGGCTTCACTGGCCAAAGAAATATGATTCGTGGATTCCTGAAAAAGATGTCACGCGTTATAGTTTATAAGGGAAGGTTATGACTATGAACAATTAACCATGACGAGTCATACTTTAATTCGGGAATGTTTGGAAAGAGATGATCAAGTAAAAGACCGTTTCAGGGTTATGAAAAGGATAGTCGTTATCATCATGACCTTAGTGTGTACCGTACCTGGTATTGTCTTAATTAGTTTACCCGTCAATCATTACCCAGCAGTCTCAAAGATCAAACCGAATCTCAATCATACTGCATGCGTTTATGTCAAACAGTACCCTCTTCAGAGTAATGTATATGGCACTTTGTGTAATCAAAACGGACACATTTTCCTAGATATACGACACTTTATCAATGGGACAGCGACAACTGTTGGTATACAACTGGAATTACGTCAGTGGCTGGCTTTGAAACAATTGGCCCATCGTATTGACGAAGCTATTTCTGAAGCACGAACCTACTGGAAAACATTGAAAACCTATAAGGGCCAGACCAGTATTCATCTTACTCAACAAGATGGACAACATTTACCTGTTTCTATCCAGCGATGACTCCATGGAAGAGCATCCCGACAATAACTCTACAGACTTTACCATAGAACTGCCAAGATCGTATACGTTAGAAGGCCAGTGGGAATGTGCTCTGACTGAAATTGAATCAAACATCAAAACAGATATATTGTATGTGTGTACCGATTTGTGTCAAGAATCTTATGTTGAAAACACGATGATACCCTGCTTGCGACGAGTATGTATTGAGAAAAAAAAGAAACATTTTGAATATACTGTGCCCTACTACATACCTGTAAAGAAAACTCACATTGATCGACTTCGAATCTTTATAAGGGGAGGAGAGTTGACGCTATTAGAACCAAATAAAACTATTATACGTTGCGTACTTCACTTACGAAAATGGATGTGAACAGATGGGAACATCATTTTCGCCTTATGGCCGAGGGAAAATTACGTCCTAATCACAAAGGACACTATGTGGTAGAAAAAATACAGACTGGTGGCACGTCTAAAGAACCGATCATTCAATTTGTTACTCCTGTAGCACAGGCTGTCGAACTGGCAAAATCAGAGTTCAAGGAAGTTTATAAGGGCAGGTCCTCAACTCAGAAACAAACCAAAAAGAAGATCAAGTCTGCACCCTATCCTAAAAGGAAAGATCAACTATCATAATGGAAAACATACACGGTGACAAGTTGGCTTTGTTTCAACTACCGGAAGTCTATGTAGGGTCACAGAAAACAGAATGGCTAACATATAGACCAGTCAATCAGTTAACTGAGGGCGCGGCAATTGAATTCAACATACCCGGAACTTCCACAGCTTATATTGATCTGTCAAATACATTACTGCATGTGAAATTCAAGATTGTCAAGTCAGACGGAACCAACTTAGAAAAAGATGCTCCAGTGGGTGTCACCAACAACATCTTACACACCATGTTTTCACAAATCGATCTCAATGTACAACAACACCCCACCAATGAAGTGGGTAACAATTACGCGTATAAAGCTTACTTAGATTTACTGATGGGTAATCCTACACAACACGATTTGGAGTGTGTGGGGTTTGAGCAAGACGATGATGATGCTCCAGATGTCACCAATCCATCGGGTACGAATAACGGATTGTATAAGAGAGCTAAATGGACTCTCCTAAGTAAAATGTTTGATGTCATTGGACGCCTTCATGTAGACATGTGTCAACAAGACAGGTTACTGTTGAATGGAGTACCTGTCAATATCAAATTGTGGCAAAATAAAGACGTATTTAGACTCGCCGCTGATACTGACACGGAAGCCTATAAGTTAGTGATTCAAGAAGCGAGTATAAAAGTGGCTATGGTAAAAGTCGATCCTGAACTGATTATTGGTCAGGCCAAAACGCTCAATAACTCAGAGGCATTGTATCCCTATACAAAATCGGTGATAAAAACCTATGCCGTACCCAGCGGACAATATTCATTCATTACCGATGACCTGTTTCAAGGTGACGTTCCGAGACAGTTGATTGTGGGACTCGTGTCTTCCTCAGCGGTACACGGTAAATACACCAAGAACCCACTCAATTTTCAACATTTCAATTGTAATTACGCGGGATTTTTTGTGGATAGTCAGTCTACACCCTCGGCACCTTTACAACCAGATTATAAGAGTGACAACTATGTAGAAGCCTACCAGAGAATATATGCGGGTAATTTTGAAAGACATCATCATTTGTCTAGAAAAGATTTTAAGAGTGGATCTTGCTTATACGTGTTCAGGCCAGAAGGAGACTTGAATGATCGACTGTCACAGAGGGCGCATACGCGTTTGGAACTAAAATTTTCTGAGGCTCTGCCAGAAACCTGTACAGTCATTGTCTATGCTCAGTTTCCAGCGCTCATGAAAATTGATGCCAGTAGAAACGTGACGTTGGAATCATGAATACAGAACAGCTGAACTATCGATTGAGACATTTGAGACATTTTGGTGGTGTTGTACCGGCAGACAAGTTACCTCGTGTGATTAAAAAGAGACCTATAGCCTATGTGGTGAACACAGATTTAGAAAAAGACCCAGGGAGACATTGGGTTGCCTTCTACTTTCCTTTGAGAGGACCAGCAGAGTTTTTCGATTCCTTGGGCCACCCTCCTGACTATTATCATAGACGCTTTAAAGATGTGTTACTGAACCATGGACGTTATTACATTTATAATAATAAACGAGTTCAAATGGATGGAACAGTGACATGTGGACATTTTTGTATCTTTTATGTGGTCCACCGATGCCACGGTTGGAGTATGAAACGTATTTTAAAATCTTTTGACACTGTTAACTTGGTCTATAATGAACGACTTGTGAATTGTTTTGTGTAAATATGAAATAAAATGAGTAGAAATTAGATTTAAATGTTTGTTTTTTCTTTCTTTACCTTCATAAATAACAACACAAAAGTTCAATTTCACATTTTATTGACCCCGCTGAATATAGTATGTTGGGGATTAGGGTGGTCCCCCAAACACACTTTACAATAATGGTATTTCGATAAGTACAGGTAAACATACATCATACAATTGTTTCTCAGATTTGATTCCAGTCATAAGAACACTACCAGAGTGAAAACATGTAAAATGTACAGAGTCTTTAATAAACATGGCGGCTGGAAATCGTCCCGGTTCGTAGCTTCCTTGGTAGTGTCTCACAATCTGTGTCAAGTCTAAAGGTCCTTCTACTTTGAATGAGGCGGATATAGTCTTGACGTAGATATGTCCTATCTGAACGGGCCATCCCATCTTCTGTAATACACGAGCGTAACGTCTCACACGTAATTTTGCTTCCTTCACAGTTTTAGTTTTTCCATTCACAATCATTTTTCCATTGGAAAACAGCATACAATGACCACCCATCTTTTTACTTTTCCACTGAGCACCAGAAAATGTGTTCGGGTTATAGATGATATTAGAACATTTTAATGTCAGTTCTGTTAGGTTGATAGCACAATTTAGGTCTGTATACAAGACGATGTTGTTAATCATTATCCACCTCGGGCGGGTTCAAATTGTTCTAATATTTTAATGAATCTGGCTGCCTCAAGCCTTGTTTCTCGTCTAAGTCTTCGTATAGTCAACCACCAGATCATTTCATCTATACACCAATATACTATGTACATGAGCCCGAACATACTGACAGTATGCAGGACTGTAACATCATTTATAATTGCTCAAGTGATGTTTATCCAATAACATCCATGCCTGGTACCCCCACCATTTTTATATACTCACAGTCAGGTGACCATTTTTCGTGTTCGATCATGGCGTTATCATGTCTTTCCCAGTCTTTTAAAATAATACCACACCTAAAACAAACCACTTTATCCGCTGTTCCAGTGTAATAAAAACCAGCTTTAGCCAACTCATATTTGTTTGGAACCATTTGTTTTGGATAGGTGTCAAAGGTCTCTAGTCTTTTATCATAATATACTAGTCCATTAGCCATGATGCGTATTGAGTCGTTCATAGTGTGAAGGAAATGACGATGTTCTACTCTTTTATAGTGTGTCTTGTTTCTATTTTTAGTGCATTCTATTTATAGATTTTACATCAATTTTACCAGTTGTGAAAATCATTAGGGTGACACTCTGAACACTGTAATGAACCTAAAATATTCATATGATCTGCTTCTAAATAACACGGAATGACTGTGTCCAGTTCAGGACACACCCGTCCCACTTCCGGTATGTGTTCTTTCAAGCGTTGGTATTCATCTGGTCTTAAATAAAGTCCTTTTTTGGTAGGTACCACGTCCTCCTCGGGTTGCCAATACTGTCTTATGTCGACGCAAACACTTCCCTCACTCACTGTACAATAAACGTTTCCTCCAAGATGGGTTTTATAAGCCTGCTTGTCTTTAAGTCGCTGGTCCGCAAACTCTGATGCATCTACCAAGTTTTTCCACCGCATCAGTGTTAAACTGATACCTTTTTTCGTTGGTTTTCCATTCAACCCTGAGCTCCACTTTCCATTCGCACACTTGAACGTAACGATCATTTCCTAGAGCAAGTTTACATCCTAGAGCAAGTTTACATCTATAGTTGTTTGCCATAGTTGTTTGTCGATTGCCAGACAACATATGACAACAGCCTTCGTTACACTGTCTTTTATATGCTCAGGTCCATTCTGATTGGTCAAGAATACCTAAATCTGATTGGCTGACTGCTTTTACTGAATTCTAATTTTAGTAACAAACGTCATCAAATGTTGAGCGTGTCCAAACTTGTTTGATGATGAAATCTCAGCATCACTGTCGAAGCTTGAGAAAGAATAGGAGAACTTGTTATTAAGTACATGATGAGTATGAAGTCACTATCATGTGATTAGCTATCTATTTTTAGAATAAACCTGCATTCATAATAGAGGTACTATCCTAACATCGCTAACTGAAAATGATGTTCCATGTAGGGGTCTTCGGACCCTATGTCAAAAGATATACAGCCACCATTTCTCCAATCATATATCCAATTCACAACTTTTACATTATCATGAACGTAAGTATTCCACTCTGTCATGGTAAGGATTTTGATGTTAATACGTTCGTTGTACTTGTATGATAACTCTGTTAATGACTTTTTGAATGTTAGAAATGATTCTTCTTTGTTTAACCACTGCTTAATAGACATTTTGGTTTTCAAGACTATCTTTCTACAAGCGTCAAATAAAGCCACTTTATACAATTCATAGTCGAGAATATATTTCAAAGATATGTATGGTTCTTCCACCATATTTCTATAAATTAAAATACAGAGATTTTCTGATAAAACATCCATAGTTATTCACTATCAACAGTATTTAAATCACTATTTGAAATTCCACGAGAGTTTTCTTCCTATGATCACAAACAATATCAACATAAAATGTCGAAATGGTGAATTTACATTGAATATATATGTACAACTAACCAATCAGAAAATCTAAATCAGTCATGCATGAACCACCAATCAAAAGACCTCTACGTTAACGAAAGCTTAATTGTCGATTCATCAATTGAAACAAACGAAATCTAACGGAAGGAGATTCTTGAATATCCCATGTGACAGCAAATTCCAACAGTTCGTCAACATCGGTGAAAGAATTCACCATCATTTCTAAGGTATTTTCCATGTTGTCGGTTTGAGTTCTGTAGTCAGAATGACGACTGTAAACTGTGCGCGCCCTTTTATACTTTCTTCTGAGCCTCAATTTCAAAACGAGGCTGATTATTTTTAGATATGTCCTCTGATTGGCTGTTTCCATTTAGACATAACGTCATAGTTATTTCAAGAAATGGAACACTTTTTTCATTGGAAGTCTATGGTGGCATGTTTATGGATTGATATTGAGGAATTAATGACTTTCACAGCTGGATGCCACTTCATGTTCATACCGAAGATCCGGTGTTGGGGAAAAGTTAATAACTTTCACAGCAGGGTTCCCATAAACACAGTGTACGTTCTCACGCCTCGGACGAAACATGCATTTAATGACTTTCACAGCTGGATGCCACTTCATGTTCATACCGAAGATCCGGTGTTGGGGAAAAGTTTATAACTTTCACAGCAGGGTTCCCATAAACACAGTGTACGTTCTCACGCCTTGGACTAAAAATAGAGACCGGAAACACTTTGACCATAAATGGAAAGCACATTAGAGTAGTTACCGGAAATGTATTCATTCTCTTGGAAGATAGGGAACTGTTCACATCGTAAGTGTTTCTCTTTGAAAATAATATATCATTTTATTTTGACTTATGTATTTATTGAGTTTTTCTTATTTTCTATATTACATATTTATACATTTTTTCTTTCTTATTTTAATGCATTTATTCCTTTTTATTTTTAAAGTATTGATTTTACCCATTGTATTTTCTATTTATTGCTGCCATTTTTTTTCTCATACGGTGTTTGAATTGTCCATTGTACACCATGAGTCTCCGCCTAGGGCTAAGGACCTGACCCTCAATGTCCGTGATCAAGCCCTAGGTTGAATGTACAAGTCAGCTCTGTACATCATTGGGACTATCAATACCTCTGTTGTATCTCATGTACTTTTGTGTTTACCATGTGTCTCCGCCTAAGACTTGACCCTCAATCTCCTTAGCCCTAGGTCAAATGTACAACTCTGTACATTGATGTCATTTCTAACTATAGATCATGATGCCATTCTAAATATAGATCATGATGTCATTCTAAATATAGATCATGATGTCAATCTAAATATAGATCATGATGCCATTTCTAACTATAGATCATGATGTCATTCTAAATATAGAAAACCAATATGGCCGCCGCACATGCGCAAATAATCTGATGACGTCACTTCTGCGCATGCGCAGTCTTTGGAGCCAAACCGACGACCATACTACTCATGTGGGTCTCATATATAGAGTTTTCTACCCATAAAGGACCCATATGGGCTGTATCTGGGTATGCCGGTTGGCCCTGGGTCCCATATATAGAGGTTTTTTTTTACCCCATACTGGGCCCATATGGGCTGTATCTGGGTATGCCTATATGGGTTCGACGATGTGGTACCCATGTGGGTCCCATATATAGGTTTTTCCCATACACTGGACCCATATAAAATAATCCCTATCTTGGACTACAAATCTCAAATGACTTAAAATGGAATATACATATCAACAAGGTATGCAAAAAAGCAAATTCAACTTTAGGCTTTTTCAGAAGAAATCTCAGAAATGTACCAGAGACCTGTAGAAAAACAGCATGCATTACACTAGTAAGATCAATAATGGGATATGGGGCTACCATCTGGAACCCCTACCAGAAAGACAATATAGACATACTAGAAAGAATCCAAAACAGATTCATAAAAAGAGATTATACAAGCAGAACACCAGGGACAATACCAAAAATGAAACAAGAACTTGAATTAGAAACATGACAAGACAGACGCCTAAGCATCAGATTAATATTAATGTACAAGGTGGTTGAGGGGTTAGTTCTAGCACTGCCAACATCAGATTTTGTGAAATTCACCAGACCTAAAAGGACATTAAAAACAAAAACAAAAAAATGGCTGCGAAACATCAAATATATTAGAAAAACGCATTTGCAAAAATTCAAAGGTTCTGGAAATACCATCATCAAACTCTAAACAATATGAAAATTCATTCTTTGTGGACACTGTGATTCACTGGAATCACCTCCCTGATAATATAGTGCATGCTGGCTCTGTTGAGGCATTCAAAAATGTCTTAAAGAGCTTCCGCCAATAGTGCGGAGCTCTCCTTCCGTTGTGTAAAACCCAGTATTGGGATCTACAACGATTTTGATTCAGATTGATTCAGATATGGGCTGTACCTGGGTATGCCTATATGGATTCGACTATGTGGGGCCCATGTGGGTCCCATATATAGAGCTTTCTTCCCCGCACTGGACCCGTATGGGCTGTGTCTGTGTATGCCTATATTGGACCCATGTGGGTCCCATATATAGAGTTTTCTTCCCCACTGGACCCATGGGCTGTATCTGAGTATGCCTATATGGGTTCAACAATGTGGGACCCATGTGGGTCTCAGATATAGAGTTTTGTACATGAGCACTCTACATTTCCGGTTAACCGCAATATTCCAACCAACGGTCAACAACACAACGAGATGTTAACCTACTTAACTTTTCTTCAGAGTGACGGCCAGAACATTATTAGCCTATTCAAAACGTGAAATACGTATGTATAACATTGATTAAGATGCATTTCTAATAATTAAGTCTTGCGTTTTATTGAAAATCATTCTGATTATGAACAAGGAATTCGTTTGTAACGTATTTTCGTGAGTTGAGTTTAACGTATATTGTATGTACCGGTAGTTCAAATTCAAGGTGTCTAAGTCTAGAATTTACTTTATCTGCTATGGATTTTAGTTTGAGGACCAAAGGATCAATAATTTCGATCAAAAGTTAGATAAAATCTATTGTTACTTTTTGCACTATTTACTCTATAGTTGAATAATAATGATAACGTTACGTACTGTAATGGGCAATTTTCTGGTATACATTCCATATGGTATGGTATTCCTACAAGATAACAAATACTTGCAACAAATCTGTGTTTACAATTATCATGTATTTATTTATTTCTGTACCATAAAGCACTGTTATAAATCACTTGTATTCCGAACAAAGTATGCCTTGCTATTTAAACTTGCTACAGATATATATGAAGCTACATTAAGGTATTCACATCTCTGACATATAGAACAGGATGATTAATAATGTATACGCTTTTGTAATTGTAGATAGAATACCTGTCAACCTGTTTCGTTCAAATCTCTGGGACGTTGTGAGGAGGTTTCTGAATGGAAACGAGCTGGATGTAAATTACAACTTCCATGGATGAAGGGGGTGCTGCCATTTACCAAACTGCATATCACGGCTGAATTTTACAGTAAGTTTTGCTGCAATAAACTCTAGCAAAGTCTTAAATGTAATGAAGTCATAGTAAATGCCTTGGAATTTGTCATTTTTTTATATCATTTACAAGCAAGATATGTTAAGACATAGAACCCAGAGGCTTGAGCTGATAACACATCTCCTACATTATGATTTATTTATAAAATGCATTGTTCAGTGGAACACATATAAAAAAAAGTATACTTTATTCTCATCAGGTGTATTTTTTAGTTTCAAGGCCAATAAGTGGAGGGACAGATTCATAGTGAATAGTTTAGAATATAGTTTTGAATAGTTGAATATCAGTCCATTACTTTTCAGACACATCAAACTTTGAATTAAGTATACTATTTTTTCTTTTTTATTAAGGTTTAAGGGAATCTCTTCTGTAACTAACACTTTTGTGGAGATTGGACTACCAGTATGTGCATGAGACCTGCTGATTAGATTAATCCAGATTATTTTTTTCACATTGTTAAAATGCTATGCCAACAATCTATACGTTTTATATAAATTATATGTTCACATATCCATGCATCACTTAGCTGAACAAGATAGTTTGCTTAGTCTGTATAATTAAATTTTCACTACCCAGTTTGATATGGTTGAATTAATTATTTTAAATAGTGTTCGTCATCACTGATGAAGTAATCCATCATTACAGTTAGCCTTTTTATTTTGAATTTCAGTGTCACTTCATATTTCAAGCACTTAAAGGTTAAGAACTTAAGACAAAATAAAAGTTGTTATGTGTGTGATTGTGATGCATTTATTATTCTAGTCTTGTTATGCTTTTTTTTTTACAATATTATGCATTTTTGTATAATGAGTGACTGAGTTTATGTGAAGTGTTAAAGATATGGAATCTTTAAGTGTTTGTTTTTGTTGCATAAGAAATTGTCTTATGGTTAGGAAATTAAACATCACTTTTAAACTTTAAATAGCACATTGAAAATGGAAAATATCCATTTGTATTCAAATTGTATTTGAATGAATTATGACTTTTCGAGTTGTATTTTCTCAGCATGTTTTATTAAATCAAGAAGAAAAAATAAAACTGTTGTATTTGAGGGACCTATTTTCTGATTTTCAGTAATATTATTTTGGAGTGACAAATTTTCAGAGGTTACTGGTACCAGTTTTCCACATTTGACTGCACTTTCAGACAGTGCAGTGTTATGGAGCCATATTACATGCAAATGGGGTGCAAATATGGGACCCTTAAGGGGCCCATATTGGATTTTGGTGGACTGCCCATATGGGACTCACGCCAAAACAGGTTGCACTTTCGACATGGGTCCCACATGGGTAGCCCATTTGGAGCCTATTTAGAATCTAGGCAGGCTGCCCATATAGGACCCTTGAGGGGCACATATTGGATCTTGATGGGCTGCCCACATAGGACCCGGCCAAAAGCAGGTTGCACTTTCGACATGGGTCCCATGTGGGTAGCCCATATGGGGCCCATGTGCGAAACCATATGGGACCCATATGGGTCCCTTATATATTGCTATGTGAGTATGGCTGGGAAAGTATGAAAAACAATATATAGATTATTTACTTCTATGTATATATTTTATAATGCTGAAAAACAACATGAAAATCAAATTTAACATAAAACAGCAGAATTACATGCAGATATAAATCTTGGACCTCGTCAACATAGGACCATATCATATTCTGTTCAAGTTATAAGCACCATTCATACTACATAAAAACGAGCATCGTTCTTATCATTCAAATGATGTATGTCATGAAAAAGAGAAGCGATTACATGGCTTTGAAATACACATGAACTGTTTTGGATTTATTCAATGTAGAGTAAAACTAAAGATACATGTTAAAAGGAGACGATTTGATACAGTACTAACACATACGGATGGGAATATGAAAGACGCAGAAAATAAATGAGACATAAATTGTTCCTTGATCAGTAAACTTCGTTTTTTTTTTCCTTCACAAAAAGAACAAAAGAACAGTTCTACGAGCCGTGCTCTGCAATCCAACTAAGACGTCACAAACAGCAGATTGCAACATGCAACGTCACAAATAGCATCACAAACAGCAGATTACAACATAAGGTGTCACAAACAGCAGATTGCAACATGAGGTGTCACAAATAGCAGATTGCAGCATGTCTATATCACTGTACTCTGGTATCCTTTAAACGCTTTCAAATGGTTTGCTTGAAGTCAACATATGCTGGTTTAATGGGGCTCCTGAAGTGCCTCCAAATCATCACTGTTACCTTGACAAAGAGACACACAGCGGCGATAACTAACAAAACAACGCTGATGATGGAGTTTCTGTATCTAAGGTCAAGGTCAAAGTTTTTCTGGACCACTCCAGCCATGGCAACAGTGAGGGTTATATAGGGAGAGAACAAATACCGTGTGTAGTTATCGAAGGCAAATATATCTAGCGCAAACCAGCCTACAAGTTCTACGGCAAGTATCGCCAACGCAACAGTGCTAGAGACATCCTGTGCAACAGCGATATCTGTGTTGTCACTTCCGTCTTTGTACGTCATAACAATGGCGAGATTCAACAAAGTAGCCACCGTCACCCATGCTGCATAGAAAGCGATGCCGTTTTGTACCAAGAATCGAATAAGCCAGACATCTACATTGATTTTGTTTTTCTGCAAATAGTCAAGATTTTTGTACAATCTTGTAAGACTAAAATAGAGGAAGATATACAGCGTGAGTGCCGTTAAAAAGAGCAAAGGGAACGCAACTGCAATCTCTAGTCGGTCAAAGGCGAACAACCATCCGATGTTGAAGACATTGTTGAAGACGAACGATATATACAGGACGGTTGGAAATACCGGCAAAAGGTACACGTATGTTCCGGCTTTTTGTCGACAGATTGTTGTCAGAGCGTATACAAGCCAAACAACTTGCCAGAGGTATATAAATGCCCAGATGGTGAAAGTCCAGCCAGCAGGTGTAACCTCGATGTAGAAGTAGTTCGATATATCGCCCGTTTTGTTCTTGAAAATATCTGCAAAAGATGACAAGGTGACACTACAAAAATAAACGGTTTTGTTGTTGAACATAGTCATGGCATAACATTTATACAAGCATGATATTATATTGCATGCAGAGCTTTAACCAAATTTTGTTAAGTCCAAGAAAAAGGTCATAATTTGACCTTAATGTGGTCAAGATTGATCGTAGTTTGTAAGTTTCCTTTGAAGACCTTCATGAGTCAATAAGCATAGCTGGTTACCAAGAAGTATGCGTTAAATCATATTGCATACAACACATTAACCAAATTTATTCGCATGCAATACGTAGAGCCTAAGTGTTCTGTTAAAAAAAAATCATAATTAGTTACGAGTAATCCTGATGGTTTCATGCCCTTGAATACCTTTACGAAGCATCAAATCAATCCCATTTATAACTGATTTCTGAGATATAAGCATGACAGTATATTGCGTGCAGACTTACAAAAAAAAATCTTAGTCAAAAGAGAGCCACAATTTGCATAAAAGTCATATCGTGACTTAAACGGTTGTTTGATGCCCCCGAATATACATATGAACCATGAGTGGTTATTGGGATAACAGTTGAATATAAGTTTGCATGTAAGACATTAACCTTTTTTTTCTTCTTTTGCATGCAAAACTTGCACCGCATCATTAAATGTTATATTATTTTGTTTGCAAACTTTGATAAAGCTAGAACGCCGACGCTAACGCAGACGCATGGGTAACTGCAACAGCTCTAATATTGCTTGAAAAGTCGCGCTAAAAATCCTTAATATTTCTTTTTTCTGATCGAAGTAATCAAGAATCCCAACACACAAAAGCAAGTGACGAGTAGAGCGCAGTAATCCGTACTCTAACTTGTAAACAAAAGTAAGTGACGACTATTAAAGCAAGTAACGACTAGAGTGCAACAGTCCCGTACCATAATTATAAACTACTGAAGAAATGACAACTAGAGCACAGTAATCCCGTACTTACAGAAGAAAGTGACAACTAGAGCGCAGTATTCCGTACTCTTACAAAAGCAAGTGACGATTAAAGCAAGTAAGGACTATTTAAAGCGTATTTATCCCGCACTCTAACTTACAAAAGCAAGTGACGACTATTCAAACAAGTGACGACTAAAACAAGTGCCGACAAGGGCAAAGTAATGCCGTACTATAACCTACAGAAGCTCGTGACGACTAGAGCGAGGAAATCCCGTACTTTATATGTTCACTCACCTGTACTATCAGTTGCAGCCAGAGCATTTATTGCCATGACAACGATAAATACTGCTACCGCCAGTAAAATGACGAAGATCTTCAACGCGTTGTGACGTGCCATTGTCTTCTGTGAATGAAAGAAAAACACCACAAAATATCAGCTAGATAAAAAATAGGTGAACACATTCGTTAAAAAGTTCGACTAAGTAGATCAACACTACTTACCTTAATAAAAATAAAATAAGAGTAGTCTATTTGTATATTTCCTATTCCTATTTTATTTTTAAAAATATCTATCTGAAATTCGAGTGACATCATCATATGAGTCATCAATGACATTGCTGTTTTCAAGAGATGTATTAATACAATAGATATTTTACGAAAGGAGAAACAGCGATTGTCATTTAAGCTACACAGATAAATAATAAGACAAATTTTGATGCCCAGCATCAAAGACGCTGCGCATATTTTTGAAGCACGACTTAAATAAAGCAAAGCCATACAGAAAAGGTCCAAAAATATTATCAGATTATTCAGAAATATAGAGCAAAAAAGTACAGACAATACTTTACTTATAGAGACAATGAAGATACATTTTACACAGGTAATTCATTTCGTATATAATTATTGGAATAGTTGGGGTCTGCAAGATGCATGAAATTTCCAGACAGTAAGCTACTAAGGCGGTATTAATGTCAATGTAAAAAAAACATCATCATCAGCAGCAGCAGCAAGAACAAAGACAATGATAACGAAATATTCAGTACAGATTTTTTTTTTTTTTTTGGTAAGGGAATTATGTACAGGTCCCAGTATTAATTAACAATCTACTTCCCTTGATAATGTAGCGTGACGTAGGAGTATGGCATTCTTTTTGTATTGATGATCTGTATCAAATATATACTCACAAGGCTTTACAGCATAAACTGTGTAATGTTTAGTTAAATTTACCCATTTCAAGCACTATACATACTGGGACCGCAGATTGGGCCTGACATGTAAGCTACGGCCATATGCATAGTGTTTTTTTTACACTGTCTACATTATGCTGTAATACTTATATTAAGCTGTTTTTTCATTGATTTTTCATGTTGACGGTTTGTATCTGAAGTCTGAATATTCTAAGATCTCAAAACATCTTTAAAAAATGAATTCTGAGCTTTAATGAATCCTGTTGCTTGCAAGACCTACGTTAACCAAGTTTTAAAACCCTATGCCTACGAATTTAAGGAGAAGTCATCAGATACACATTATATGTGTCCAGTTTCTTTTTAAAAATGATTGAAGACTTGCATGTTTTGAATCTTGTTGTTTATTTTCATCAGTTAATACATGTAATTGATTCATAATGTGTTTCTTTAACATATTACTGTGGTTGCTCCCTGTTTTGATTATGCGGCTCAATTGGCAAGAAAAAAAAAACCTATTCCATACTGACGCCGAGTTTCTACGCGGCGTCAATAATAATAGTAAAAGGAGATAATATCAATTACAATGGTGATGAGCGGATGGGTCGTTTATTGTTTGATAAACCGCCCAATCAATCAGATATTGTGCTGGAAATTTCTTAAAATATTCTTGAGACAGGTCAAATGACATCCATTATTATGTCAGATCGAATTAAGTTCAATTCGGGGACCCGCTCAAAATAGGCGGCTTATTTTCAGTATGTTAACAAACTTTTATTTACTTTGGATTTAGTCGGTCAGGGTAAGGTCATCGACAATTGATAACATTAACAGTACAAAGTAGGTAGCGCTCAATGTCTATCACTGCTTTTAAAGCGTAGATCACTAATCAAAACGCTTAATGCACAGAGAGACTGTCGGCAGGATTTACCTGAAATACATGTAGCTATACTTCAAATTCCAACGTTTAAGCATGTTTGAACGCGGTAGAGGCAAAGGTCATATGATACAATGAAACCAAATAAGTCAGCTAAACTCGCTCTTTGTGACATGATAACCCCGCCGGAGTCTCTAAATGCATTTAAACTCTTTGATTTGATATATATAGATCCGGGTTGAGAGTCATGATCCTGATTCTCTTCATAAATTGGGCGAATGTCACCTTACTTGCCTGATGTACAGAATCGCACTGCATTGATACGCTACTGGGCGCGGAATGATAAAGTGTAGTTATATTGGCCGCGGTAAATATGCAAATCTGCTTGCTTTTGATTTCTTGATACACAAGTCTGACTTAAAAAGCAGTTGAAAAACAGTTGAAGTTTGATTGACTGTTATAGTCAGATCAGACTGTATGTGACTCTACAATCACACATTTAAAAAATGTTTTAAAGTAAATATATCAGATTTAAATTTCGATAACTTAATTTAACATCAACACACTGAAAAACAATAAAATAAGGTTACGTTTATGTCCAGTTACAATATATGAAAGTGCTAAACATGATTTTACATAGCCTAATGATACCAGGTGAGCGACCAGGGCCATTATGGCCCTCTTGTTATGACAAAACTGCTGATTTTTAAACAACAGTTAGAGGCGATCTTTTAAAACCCATGGTTACTCAAATATCCTTTATTATGGACATTTTATGAAAAAGCACTATGAATACTCACAATGTGAAGGATGATTAATACAAATAAACATTTACGTAAGCATTATATAAGCTGTCGGTGCGGGGATGCGATATGCTGGTTGAGTGGTTTTAATGTTACGTAATAAAATTTGATGTTATAATTGCATTTCAAGTCATGCATGTACGAAAAATTCACGTGCTTTCAAAGATGAAATTTTGATGCAGCATATGACTCTATAGTCTGAAATGTATGAGTTGTTATTACTTGGCGATTCGATTCGAACTAGGAGGAAAAAAGATAGAACAACAATATTGTCCACATAATTACTTGGGTATTGAGGATACTACATTGAAAGCATTAGTGTGGTCTTCAGAATAAATTGTGTAGAATGCACATTGAAAGCACAATACAATATTGTAAATAATGTTGGTAATATGAGAGGGGGGGGGGGGGGGGGGGGCAGTATAAAAGAAGCCGTGGTCCAGTTGTTTGTTTGCCGACAGTATTTCAGTAATTTGGAGACTGTCTCCTAGAGACAGACCCAAAACCATGGTAATTACACGAAGACCACGAAGCAGTTACAATGTTTTTACACCAATCCCCGGTCCTTGCCGTTCCTTGGGTAAAGTACTGTTCCAACCCACGAACTATCGAGAAGTATAATGCACGCGAGGGTGTTTCAAAATCGACGTTAAATGGAATATTGTTGTGTATGATTATTTGTGAAGCGTGCAGCATTAGTGACAACAAAATAAAATGGTTCTCGAGAAGCAACAAAATTAGATGACATGCCCAGGTGACATAAACACATACGTTATAAATGGTAGTATTTACCTCAATTAGGGGTTGAAATTCGTTTTGTGGCATCCTAGCTATAGCAGAATTCTATAAAGACATATACCATTTTTATCAAATGTTGGCTTTTTCAACATGGGTCTCATTTGTTTTAACCCTTTCCCTCATATAGACTCATTTTGACGCACTTAATAGGTACCACATAAAGCCTGATCTGCAGAAAACCACAGTTAAACCTCATCAAATTTAATTATAAAATCCTCATTTCCAGATCACTGAGGAGCAGCGAACAGCATAAAACCTGATCAGCCTGCGAGTTACTCGCAGGCTGATCTGGTTTTATGCTGTTCGCATAGGTCTTTTCATGGTGTCCCTTATGAGGGAAAGGGTTAAGGAGCTTGACGCAAAGACCTTTCATCTCGGCATATTTGGAATGTTTTTCAGTTTGACGTCCCACCGACGGCGTATCAGTCATTTTGAAACTGTGTCTACACTGGTCAAAAATACCTTGCTGTTTTACTTCAGTTACCAATATCACATATTAGATAGGTTGTTTGATACCAAACCCAGTTACACCGTCCTAAAACTGGATCAAATAGCCCGATGACCGGGGGGAAAAGCTCTAAAGTCGGAGAACGTGCCTGGACTACTATAAAATGCCTTTACTTCACTACCGTCATACGCTGGGCACATCTGGGGAATTTTGATGACATTGGTATGTCGCGGCATGACCTCCCGGTTACTAACCACTAAGCCACTAAGATTACTCAGCGTTAAAAGGTCTTAGTGTCGAGCTCCTATGAATTTTTATTTAATTACATTTAAATATTGTTTACATTAAGTTTCTGTAGATATAACTTACATACAGTTGTGAAACTGTTATTTACATTTACATTTCGAAAGTTTTACTGAAGATTCTAATCGACACATCTAACAATTATACAACAATTTGACCATTGTCAATAATCTATCTCTAAGTATGTTTGTTGGGTTTTAACGTCCTACCGTCAGTCTTTCAGTCATTTGGAGACGATGTCTACTTGAGATAGATATAGTGCTGCCACACTGCAGTATCACGCCGTAGACATGTTGCATGATACCACATCCAGTCACATTATCCTGACACCAGGCCAACCAGTCCTGCAACTACCCTTATATGTTGAGCGCCAAGCAAGGGAGCTATACCAGTACCATTTTTGAGGAATTTGATATGTCGCAGCCAGGGATCGACCCACGACCTCCCGATACCGAGGTGGACGCTATGTAACCACTCGACCACCGGAGACGGTCAACCTCTAATTTATTCTAAACACTAACTATTCAACTGAAAATAACGTTAATTCAATGCAACCAACGTACATGATACATTGTATTCAGAACAAAATCGAGTATCGATCATAAATCGGTTTATGCATATACATTTAATATTAATTAATTTAATGGTTAATTCTGTTTTAAATTTGTGGATAATAATAAGATATACTCGTAATGATCAAATAAATGAATTCAAAGAAAAAAAAGTTACATACCTCTTTTGTGTTATAAATCTGAATTTCAGACACCAGTATGTATTCACAAACCAACTTTTGTCTCTTCTATACGAAAAGTATTTATGAAAAACCCTAGCGGTGATTGACTCCTTTTTATAGTAAACAAGCGTACCGTGTAAACACCAATCGAGAACACCACGATTTAAGTCAGTTGACACATGATGTTGACTTAACCCTCGACGGTTTATATAAGTTCTCCCGCTCTCTTTCTTTAATAGGACCATTAACCGTAGAGAGTGTATCCCCTCACGTTTTCATGCCTCGTGATGAACAGTATAGCCCCGCCTACCCATGTTTGTCCTATACAAGTTTTCTCTACATCTAAGGCTGCTTTAGATTTATGGCCTTGTTTTAAAGATGTAATACTCATAAAAGGGGTGCATTTTTATATTGCACATTATTTCTGTAATTATTGCAATTAATTAAGGTAATATTGCAACTTAGAAATTCTGCTTTCCTTCGTCCGAGTGCATTTAAATCAGTGATCAATGTACGTATGTTTGTAATGTACTTCTACATTAAAAGGCTCGCTTGTTATACAACAGTGTCAATTATCTCAGCTTTGGTCACTTAGAGTAGGTCACGAAGTGTATAAGGAATGTCATTTAATGTATAATGACCACACAATTAGCTGACCGCATAAGTTTAGTCATTGATGCAAAGCCTCATATTACACACTTCGGCACGTGATCACGTGACCATTGTTTTGGTTCCGATCATCACCAATCACGTTAAACACGTCTTACAAGTAGAACGGCTTATATAAACTTACGTCAGCTTATATAACTTCGAAATTTTTTCAAATTTGCCATAAGGTCTACATGTTACGTAATTTGTGGCTGATACGAGTCGAGCAGATATCAGTGTTAATGGATAAACGAGTATATGCAGTTACATTCTATTTTAGAAGAATTTTCAAAACAAAAGACATTATACGTGTAGTTTCATTTACCCTTGACGTTATGTGGGAATAGGGAATATCAAAGCAGGCATCTCGTTCCCCTAAGAGACCTTTTCCTTCCATCAAGAGGGTTTCTGTTCCCTCAAGATGATTTCCCACCCCCACCTCCCCACTAAAAAAAATAAATAAATAAATAAATAAATAAATAAAAAAAATACTTCGTCGTTTTTATGTCAACATAGATTTCGGCAATAATATCATTTTTTTCAAAATGAGGACTCAATTATAGAAATATGATACGAGTTCTATGATCCATGGATTCGAAAGTTGTGATTTCGATTGAATTTTGTTTGCTATTCTGAAGTGTAAACTATTGCTGCTGCAACTTTTAAATCATCAAGGCTAGTGTAAATGATAAGATATTCAGCCGTAGGCAAAAAAAAAAAAAAAAAAAAAAAAAAAAAGAGAGAGAGAGAGTTGTTTCTTTCCACTAACATATCCGAAAAATAGGGTCGGTAGGTCAGATATATTTAATTTTTTTAATTTTTTAACCTTTTCCTTTCTTTACCTTAATTATTAGAGGAACTGTAACTGCATCTGCAATGGCCCGAATGCTACGAAAAAAGTTTAGGGACGGTAAAAAAAAAAAAAGGTCGGTCGGGTAAGTGGAAACAATTTTTTTTTTTATTACGCATTATCGCATGTTAGTGAAGCGGCCGGTGATGTAATGTGTGCATGAATACTCTTTGTGTAATTATAATGGGCAAATAAGGGGAGAGGGGGGATAGTTGGCAATTGTACAGCAGTACAACTGTTAGGAAAACAAAATTATGGATTTCTAGCTAAGAGAGAAAGGAAGTCCAGTGCTACTTAAATCCTATAATACTTTCCAATTTTTAAATCACCACTTTGTCTTTATTCTTTTATCGATTTAGCTATTTTACTGAAATCTATATTTAACTGTAACTTTGTGGTAACGTATCCGATTACGGATCCGAAGGTTGTGGGTTCGAACCCCGTTGGAGCAAGAATTCTTCACGAGCTTCCCAGGCGCAAGTAATTAAACTAATTAAACTATATTTAGCAGATTTTATGGATAATTTAATTAACAAAGTCTATATAATCATAACATTACACTGTTTAATTTTTTAAAGACGAACTCAATCCTTTTTTCTTTATTGTGACATGATGTTTATTTTTTGGGCATATATTTCAGTTAAGAATTATTTTATCCTTAACCTATGAATATCAAAAGAATTTCAATGGTGTAATCATTTTAATATTTGGAGCAGAAATAAGGAAATTCTAAGAAAATTGAAAATTCTGCTTTGATGTTATTCATATTTGCCTCTCAAAATGGCCGCAACGAATGTTGAAGAAAATGAGTTTTCACTGTTGTGGGAACTATGTATTAATCTAGGGATACCCATTTTTACAAACTCTCACTCAGCAGTTACTTCCCCTGATCAATACAGCGCGAGAAGTGTTAGTCTGGTTCCCTGCCGCACTTCAACAGTATCGTAGTGTCAAGGGCAGGTAAAGAGAAGTGTTAGTCTGGTTCCCTGCCGCACTTCAACAGTATCGTAGTGTCAAGGGCAGGTAAAGAGAAGTGTTAGTCTGGTTCCCTGCCGCACTTCATTAGTATCGTAGTGTCAAGGGCAGGTAAAGAGAAGTGTTAGTCTGGTTCCCTGCCGCACTTCATTAGTATCGTAGTGTCAAGGGCAGGTAAAGAGAAGTGTTAGTCTGGTTCCCTGCCGCACTTCATTAGTATCGTAGTGTCAAGGGCAGGTAAAGAGAAGTGTTAGTCTGGTTCCCTGCCGCACTTCAATAGTATCGTAGTGTCAAGGGCAGGTAAAGAGAAGTGTTAGAAACATCGACGAGTCCGTTGAAATATCGTCGACGATGCTACAGTAATACCTTTTTTTACTTGATAGTGATTTTTTTTTTTTGTTGAGGCCCCATCAGGGAAAACCCCATTTATTATCCCCGTAATAGGTTCAATAGGGGTCGGAGAACCATCCCCAATTGTCCTTACGATAATGAGAAGAAACAAGAATAGAGTACTAAAGTAACATACTAAATAACATATAGATTAATAATAGAATCATTTTAAAATATTAATATGGACTGTGGAACAATTGGAAAGGACTGCTAACAAAATAATTTACTATGATAAGAGAGTCTTGATATATCCAGTTAAACTCCTGCAATATTACATACACATGATGTATATGTATTTATATAATCTGATTTTTTAGTTTTAATTTATAGTGAAAATGATCAAATAGTACTAATAATAACAAGGGAATTGTTGTGTGTAAATATTTATCATTTGTTACACGAGCTTTAAATTCTGTATATAGACTAAAAGAATAAAAGTCACTGATTAATCATTAATCGGCCAGAAAGAGAAGCTGAATAGTCAACGGGTTTTTAACAGACTGATTCCCAAAACCACTACAAAATTCATTGCTGCTCTACCTTTGTGATGTTCCAACGTTTGCTCTTCAGGCCACTGAACACATCTTAATATGAATTACCTTTTTAAAAGGGTAATGTCTTACCGACTAACTTATGTTATTTTTTGAAGAACATTGACTCATGGGCCGTTAGCTTATAGTACAGGGGTCTGTTTCGCTAAAATTCATGCAAACATTTTTCTGTTTGTTTGTTTACTGGTTTTAACATGCCGCGGACAGTATTTCTGTCGTTTTGAGACTATGTGTACATGAAACAGATATAGTCTCAGTTGGAAACTAAGTGTACTTGTAGCAACACTGCTGTATCACGCCATATACATGTAGCATGATACCACACCCAGTAACATTACTGGGCCAACCAGTCCTGCAACTTCTCTTATATGCTGAGCGTCAATCGAGGGAGCTATATCAGTATCATTGTCACGATTTTTATATGTCGCGGTCGAGCATCTCGGCTCTCCATTCGGCCACCGGGACTTTAGTCGTTAGAGTGTTGTGTTACACAATGTCCACACATTTCTTATTTGCAGACAGGTGTTTCATTTGATTGCATTTTACAATTTCTACATTTCTTTGTGACGAAAGAATTATATTTTATCGTTTCGGGTAAGTAGGGGAAATAATTACATCTAAAAAAGGCAAAACTCGGGAGCAAATAGTTATGTCCCTTACATTGTTTTTAGTTGAACGTTGTATGGCGGTATAAACATACAGCAAGTAGTTGTTGGAAGACAATGTACTTCATGGGATAGAGAGAAAATGCTTTATGAGAAACATTTTGCAGATTCTTGTTTTACATAATATAACGGTTAACGTGGCGCTAGGTTATAAGTGCGAGCATTCGAAACCCCGGCACAGACGAACTGTATGAGAAATTGGGTCTGTATGCAGTTCAGTAACACATTCTGCTAGTTCCGTTTAGAGAAGATTCTTGGTTTCCTGATGAGTTATCATCTTTAGGCTGTGTTTTCACCCACTGTCCCTGATTATTAATAATGGATTCTGTCTGAGAGAAAATAAATCATTTGAGAAATCAGTTTGAGAAGGTAATCGTTTATGAAATGAAAAATAAAGAAGCCAAAAAGAGTAGAGTTGGTCATTAAAAACAAAAGTTACATGTAAGATAAAAAAACAAAAACAACTCTGATCCACCTGAAATATTTATTAATTCTTTCAATTTTTAAACTATGTTATCTGATAGACTTGCACATTTGTTTTAGATATTAAAATAAAAATATTCGGTCTGAATAACAAAATGCAACCATGCTAAGGAAAGCAATCTATCACTGATGCATTGATAACAGTATACATGTATACAGATTAGATTGATTGATCAATATTCGAATCAACACGAGTTGTTGATACTTTCCGACAGCGTATATCATGTACACCAGTTATAGCAGCTCGCAGATCTCTTATTTCACTCAATCTTCAATCCCTCCCTATCAAAATGATACCATTAGTATCTGCTATTCTAACATATTCAATTATTTTGTCTGTATTAACGGCGTGAAGCGCCATTACATTAGCACTACTTTATGTCCATGGAGAACATTAACGGAGTAATACACCAAACACCTAAGGTCAATTAAGAATACCTTCTATGCGACAAAACATACTTTTAGATGTAATGATAAACTTTGGGCGATAAAATCAGTAAATTATTGATGCTTTTCATTTTAAGATAATATCTATTGGATATAGGGAGAGAGATTAGAAATATTTCCCCCCTAATTTCTCTGTATGTTCTATACTCTAATACATAAGCTTGACAAATTTCGTACAACAACTTGTTCATTAAGAACACAGAAAAATGCATTTTTTCCATTTAGTGTCATATCCGGACAACAAAGTATCGAATAGAATCTTATTCTATCAAGACGTTTTTACTGACAACAAGGCTTCTATTATCCGGAGATATGTTTTAATAGTTTCTTTCTGACTTAGAGGTCACTCTAAACTTGTGGCAAACACTTTATTCATGTTAAATATTTCGATCTTTTTTGTACATTGTAAAAAGGAAAGGTGATCTATTGAAATACATCGCTGAAGAATTAATATGTTCAGAGATTTTGATTGGCCACCAACTTAGAGTAATTTCTAAGCACATTTAGAGTTTACTATTGACCCGTGTTATTTTGCATGTAACACGTAAAAGACAGGGTGCGTTTGATGTGAAATTTATAATTTATTATCTTTCTATCTACAAACAAAATGTTTCCGAACAAATGAAATATCTTTTAATTTACAAAGTGCCCCTTCAACAATACCTTGACAGCTTTCAGATAGTTTCTATGGATAAAATGATAATTAATTGCTTCTCCTCTATCCTGCAATATGTTATACCCGTTTGTCAATTTTTATAATAAACTTAAAGATAATTGAGTTATAGTTCATAGTATGTTACCATGTTACACAGAAAATTTAATGTCTAACAATGTACGGTTGATCAATAAATTCATGAACATGTGCTGTAATTTAGTCAAAATATACAAATTGTCCTAATTTGTGTTTGATATAATCACCAACAATATTCCTTTATTCATGTATCATTACAGCAATATAGGTAATATAGTTAATTAGAAACCGGCTGCTATGGCAACCATATTCTGTTTCTCCACCACAGGTAAGATTTTTTGGATGTTGCTCTTCTTGTTCTTGAACATATAGCATATAAATCGGCGGGAAAATGTCACCTTAATCTGATGACGTCATTCACGTTATCTTAATGTCATTTCCATTAAGCGTTTTGTTTTGTAAAAAAAAAATAGTTCAAAAGTTTGTTACTTTTGCCAAAGAAAACGTCAAAAGACGTCACCTTAGACCAATGAGTAGTTATAAAAAGATAATGGAACGAGTAGAAAATGGAATGTTTATGTAAATCTATGACATACTAAAGTCATAAAAGCTTTTGTTATACGCGATGAAGAAAAATATGGTCGGCCTGCTGTTCGTCACACGAAGTCATGAGTACAGGCATTATAAAGGACATTTATACTTTTTGAATGCTCATCGTATGAGAGCTTAGTGACTTAGTTGATTTGAGTTTTATGCTCATCGTATGAGAGCTTAGTGACTTAGTTGATTTGAGTTTTGAGACAATGCAGAAATTATTGACTAATAATATGTACATGTAAAGAATAAAAGAATAACGGATGTTGAGGCTTCTATCCATAACAGAGAAGGAGAAATCTAGATTTTCATGTTAACGTCATGACTTTATTTGAGCTGTGGTGAAGTACTTTACTTAAGTGTGATTAAATGTAGGTTATTGTTCAACGGTTTATCGTATTTAAATGAAATTTCAACATGTAATACAGAAGACATTCACATTTATTAAATGCAAGTTTTATTCTCCTATGTTAAAATGTGTTAGTTATTAGATGTGTCAACGAATTTATTGATCAACCCCCGTATAACAGAAATTGATAGGTTGGAATATATAGGGGTCCAATCGAAACGAGCCTAAATCCACGTATTTAATTAACGTTGTTGAACTAATTGCTCTTTAAACGGTCCTGTAGGCCAAGTGGTTAGAGTATCTGCCGTGGAATCGGTAGGTCTTAAAAATGGAACTGTATACATATATCTCCATTGCTTGACGCTCAGCTAAGGGTAGCTCCAGGACAGATTAGATAGGTGTTATGATAATGTTACTGGGTGTGGTATCATGCCACATGTCTACAGTGCGATATTGAAGTTCTGTCTCAGGTAGGCATCGTTCTCTAAATGACTGAAATAGTGTCGGTTAGGCGTTAAACCCAATAAACAAACAAACGAATTGCCCTTAAAGGCCAATTATATTTCCTAATGATTCAATTTTCACGAAAAGAAAATATAAAATAACACTGACACATTGCAGACTAACACAAATGGTATATAATTTGCAATATCTGCTGTAAAATAACAGTCAAACGCATTGAAAATGTTAATTAAATTATGCAATTTAATATTTTGGATGGATGTCAAAATAACATTTTGCATTGGCGAGTGTTTCCGAAGACCGTCTGTAATCGGAAAAAAAATGAATTTGAAAAACCGTCGTCGAATCACAATTTGTTTATCATCTACGTCATCCAATTATACACTCGTGACATACGGATGGTCTATGGAAAACGCCAGAAAATTGAAGAAGATATGCAGAATGGCTTTAAATATGCCATCTTGTAAAATAGAAGGCACGGATTTCCCAGTTTAATGCATTAATACATTTGAAACTAAGTTTAATACTAACTTGGCACCTAATAGCATTTGAATTAACTTGATTACACATGTGGTTCTTTATTAATCCATCAAAAATTTGAGATTATGAAATATAATGAACAACGGAATATTTTAACGACAATAACTTATAATTATAATACTACATGCATTTTGTATTTAGATTCCGCACCAAATAAACCAATGATCACGTGATCAATGCTTTCAAACATGATAGGAATAGAAATGTACGGCATAGCCTGGTATGCCCGAGTTTCGTGATCATGATTTTAACTTGCGCATGCGCTTTCGGATTTTAATGAATAATTGAATGAAACTAAATACAACACTAAGATAAAATAACAATAAAAAATCTTTATTCATGATTAATGATTTATACGTATTGCTTGCACATTCTGCAGTTTATTCCCAGTTTGTAACTTTTGATCGCACTAAGGCTTTTTGCTTTCCACATTAAACATGGTCATCGCCATTGTTCACAATTTGGGTTTTAACCGGGAAAAGGGGTATTGGAAAAATGAAAATTGCAAATCAAATTGA
>CM037788.1:38065722-38115722 GCA_021229015.1 Solen grandis | reverse complement strand
ACTTTTCTGCCGGCTCAATCAGTTTTCCACAACACTCTCTTAGATCTTTATCCCTTCTTTCATCTCTGTCTTTCACATGCGAACTGCCCCCCATGTCATGTCAGTATGACATTTTACCTTAGATCTTTTTAATAAGATATATCAAGTTACCTTCGAATAAAAAGGTGTCAACCTCGTTCCTGATTTCCTGTGACGTCAGACCGATGCCTTCCTCGTCACGTGCTGTCAAGAGGATGCCAAGGAAGTCCCGACAAGGTATTTCCGGCTCCGTGTCCTGTGAGTTAATCAACACTCTTTATATCACACATTCATTTAGTCAATGTTATTTTTCAATCTTGAATTTTAAAGACTGTGAAAATCGCTTAGTCATTGCCAATGTAATTTGATCTTCCAAAATAAATTGCAATTCTAGGTATGGCTGAAGGGTTAGATCACTGTTCTAGATGTATTTGAAATATGGAAAAGTTAAAAGACTTGTCAAATACTTTCATTCAAAATCATTCGTTCCCTCTGTCTTTGCCGATATGCACTTGGTATGCACTGAAACTACAAAACTTCGTTAGCTCAGCCCTAATTCAACTAGTGTAACATTATACTAGTATAAGATGACTATGACTTGACTATTTGAGTTAACCGTCGCTTCGACAGTATTTCAGTCATATAGCGACGTCCAGCTAATTACAGGTGGAGGAAGACTGCGAAAGCACGGAGGCATCTGGGTAGAACCACCGACCTTCCGCAAGCCAGCTGGAAGGCTTCCTCACATGAAAATCCGAATGACTCTACCGGGATTTGAACCCAGGTGGAGAGGGGCTGAGTAAGATGTTAAGTATCTTTAGATATGTAGTAGTGCAAGAATAGCCAGTGAATGTTTAATGGAAGGAATTCAACTGCAGTCGGACATTCCAAAATAATGATGAAAAGTTACTCGATGATTTTAATCGGGGACTAGTTAATAAAAATAAATCATAATAAAAGACAGAGCAAGAACTATTTTTGTTTATTACCGGAAGTCACGCTTACCAGCTTCCGTTTCCTCTCTTCAATAATGTCTTCGGCCACTTTGTGGACAAAATCACATGCACGCTTCCATCTCCGGCCTTTCGGTGTGAGGTAGTAAATAGAATCTGTGTAGAGCCAAAATTGGCTGTAAATGTATATAATGATAAGAAATTAATATTCAATTTAGAAAACATGAATTATTGTGATTTTAACAAAATAACAAAATCAATGTTTAAAACGTTATTGTATGAGCATATTACCTTTAAGATCTCATATTAAGATATCGTTGATAAGAAACAACATTTCACGCTTCATCAGTAAAAAGACTGAGTTTGATTTTCTGTTATTATAATAGCTCTCTCTCTCTCTCTCTCTCTCTCTCTTATATATATATATATATATATATATATATATATATATATATATATATATATATAACAAGCTTCTACCTTCAACCTTAACATTATTATAAACCGAACTAGTTTTTTTAAGTTATTATCTTTTTTATGTACATGTGGAGTTATCATATGTGACGCTTAAGGTAATATATTAGACTTCACTGTGATTAACCGGCTTCAAAATACTTAACAATCAGAGTTACTTACAAAAACCTTTCTGATAGAAGGTCATTCAACTCGACCACAGCCTGAATGTATGGGTGGGATGATCTGTATAAAATATGAATGTATGAAAATAAAAACATGATCCATACTGATCAGCTCATTAAATGACAAGGCTGATTTAAAACGATAATACAGTTTCAAATGCATGTAGAAGCAATTAATGGATGCCATACTTTATATAACATAAACATTTCCAACTTAAAACTATCATATGCATATTGATTCTATGGCAATTCCTTGTCTTTCCGACGCACAAAGGATAGAATTCCATGTCCTAAATCCAGCACCGAATAGTCAGAGCGTCCCTCTCCGGAGCAAAGAGTAGTAGGTTTGATCCCAGACCGTCTTAAGATTTATGTCAAAAAAAAAAAAAAAAAAAAAATTCAAATTCCGCAATAAGTACATATTTTGACCAGTTAGAATTTTCAAAAAACCTTTGAGCAAAAATCATCACGTCAAAAAAGGATTTCACATTCCAAGAATTCGCCAAAAGCAAGAAAAGCAGCACAGACGGACATTGAAAATAATTAAAACAATACAATTGTTCAAATAAAGGTACTGCAAGTACTGATCATTACAAAACTAAGAGCTCGAATTCCACCATCCATACTTAGCGCTAAGTAATAATTACTTATGGGTGAATTTCATCTTTTTTGTTTCCCTAATAAAAGTACCAAAATGATTAAAAGTACCAAAATGATTTATTTCTTAGCAAATGTGGTTTAGCTATTAGCATAATATTCTATACAAACTTTGTCATGTACTTAAATATTTACTAAAACAGTTATGGAGGATTATGTATTTTGCCCAATTTAATCACAAAGTATTACTTAGCGCTTTAAATATTGTTAGTGGATTTCAAGCCCGAACCATAGGTGGCCGACACGTTTATCAAATACACGTATCGCCACCTGTGGCCCGAACGGAAACTGTTTTTGTGAACGTAAGACAGCCTACCCGGTGGCCTGACATTCCGACTTGAAGGAGAATGCACACTGCAGAATCACGTCCAGGGAGAAAAGGCTGATTTCAGAGAACACTTCAAGGTATTCGTCCTTCTCAGCGTAGACCGCAAACTTTCGCTAAGGAGATTTTATCGTTGTTAAATTGATTTTTAATTGATTTGTCGATATTTTTTACGTAAAATATGAAACCTTCATCAGATTTGATTCGTCGATTACTTTCGACATATTTATTTGCCTGATCTAAGGTTCCTAATCATTAGAAAGTAATCTTAATTTTAAAATCTCTTAATACATATACTAGGAATGTAAATTCATCAATTTTTTTTTTTTTTTTTTTATCTATTTATTTTTTTTACAACTTTTTGTTGTTTTGTGTACCAACTGCGTTGGTCTGTACATCCGCCTGTCTGTCCGTCACACCTCAGTTTGCGACTTCACATCATCATGAAACTTAGCACATATGCATCATGATATGAACTTTTTTAATTTTCTACAATAGTTTTGGCTATGGCCTAGATTTCACGGTTGGATGATTATGGAAAACTGATTGTTCTGCCTCAGGTTTACCATTATATTAGGCTTTTTTTTTTCTATGAGTGTTGCTTCACATCCTCATGAACACATGTGCATCATGATATGGACTACTTAATTTTATACAGTTATTTAGCCATGACCTATATTTCACGGTCGGAAAACATAGTAAATTGATTGTTCTGCCTCAAATAAGCTTTTTTCTATGAAAATGACATCACATCTTCATGAAACTTGCTTCATACTTATATCATGGTATGAACTTTTTATATATATATTTTTTTTTAATTTAAAGGCCGTGTCCTTTATTTCATGGTTGAATGAACATGGTGAAATCGGTTGTTTTGCCGCAGGTTTACCTTCATGTGTATTATTAAGCTTTTTGTTTCTATGACGATGACTTCATATCTCCAAGAAACTTGGTATATATTTATCATATCACGATATAAACTATCAAATATTTTTGCAAGTTTATGGATGAGATCTATATTCACAGTTGAATGAACAATTTATCCCTCAGCTATGTCTATGTGGGTAAGATTTTTTTATGAAGATGACTTCACATCTACTTAAAACTGGTACTCGTGTATGTAATGATATGAACTTTTTAATATTTATGCAATTTAATGGCTGTGAGTGTGACTTGTAACTCACGGTTGGATGAACATGGTAAACTTGATTGTCCTGCCTAAGGTTTAAAGCATATATTGGTTCTGACCAGCGTGTGCCAGCAGGCCATCAATGTCGCACATTTCTTTGTTCTTTTTTACTTTTCTCTTTGATATAATATACAAAAAAAATAAGGAATAAATGCATATTTAAAAGACGATGGCAAATAGATGGTGAGGTGAAAAGACAAACTCATCTAAAATATTAAAATATTATTTTTTGTTTAAATACGTACAAGCAATTCGTTCGAAGCCTGATTCTTCGTGATCAAGTAGCGTTTCAGTATGTCGAAGTGAAAGGCGGACGTCAGCAGACGTCGACTTCTGGCCCACTTTTCGCCATTACTGACCAAGAGTCCCTCCCCCAGCCAGGATTTCACCAACTCATACATATTGCCTTTTGGTTCTTTTCATTAGAAAATAAACACATGTTTGACACCACATTGAATGAAACCTTTATAAATCCATATACATTAATTTGCAAATAACAATGGAATTTGTATCGTTGAACATTTCATTTTCTTATAAACAGCAGTCTCCTGAAGAATGTTGCATATTCGAAACGTTGTAAAACATTTATAAGTTTTTACTATAAAAATATAGAAAAAAGAAGGCATACACAAGTAGAAAAAGCATTTTCGTAAATGAGATTGCCTGCAATAAATATATTTAATCGAAGGAGATGGTGGAAATATATCATTTGCATAATATATGTTCCAGGTGGCTTATTAGTTAGAGTGTCCGCCCCGGAATCTGGAGGTCGTGGGTTCAATCTCCGGCCGCGACAAACCAAATACCAGAAGTTGTAAAAATGGTATTGGTATAGCTCTGGTGCTTGGCGCTGAGCCTATAAGGGTAGCTCAAGGACTGGTCGGCCCGGTGTCGGGATAATGTGACTGGTCGGGTCATCATGTCACATGTCTACGGCGTAATACTGCAGTGTGGCGGCACTATATCTGCCTCACGTTGAAATCATCTCCAATTGACTGAAATACTGTCGGTTGGACGTTAAACCCAGTTTAACAAACAAACAATAGGACACAGTTCAATACTAGAGAGAATGTGGTTTGAGCACAATCTGACTAAAGTACACGATCTTCCTACGGTAACTAATGTAGCGTATCGTATATAGAGGAGATGACTTTAGTCAGATTGGTTTCGGCCTTGTTCTTGGAAAAGCAGGGGAAATAACAAGAATAATTCGCTCGGCAATGAATAGTTGGAAAATAGGGATTATTGACCAACCATTGACTGAAAAACACTACCTGAGGATCTGAGGATAGTTTTCACCATATCAGGATGGTTGACGTTAATGGTGGCTAGGAAGGGTCCCAACCATCCTAGGGTCAGCTTGGGTCGGATCTTCATCTGGTCTCTCAGGAAGGTCAGACCTCTCTCGTCTATCCCGGGGAACTAGTTTCAGATAGGGTAGAATTTTAAAATATTGCGTGACAGACCCAGCATTTGCTCAATATTAATGTCAACAGACGTTTGCTCTATACGACAATTATCGTCACCATTTTTAAGTAACGATGTTGTTAATCAACAGGGGAGTGTTCATGCAGCTTTATCAAAAAGGGAATTACAGGTATAATTGAAACCTGGTTAAATGATATATACCATTATAACTCATTGGGTACTGTCATGATTGCTGGCGATTTTAATTCTAGGTGTGCGTGTAAAAGTGATAGATTTATATGTGACTTTTATATTCCATATATTGATGAAGAATATTATGGATGTTATAATTCATTGCCTAGATACTCGATTGATAGGGGCAGTAACTCGCGTGGTAATAAGCTTATAGACCATTGGGAGAATACACTTCTTTTAATACCAGTGTTTCAAGTGTTATCGACTATTTGATTTTAAATGAGTGTCGTAGTGTTGATTTTAGCTCTTTTAATTTAGTGTAGCTTTACCTTCGTTATTGAAATGCAAATAGTGTACTGTATCCGTAGTACCGGTAGTTTTGGCGGGTAAGATACTCAATTCACTTTGTTCTGGCTTGAGTGGTCAGTCCGTCGCCAGTCGTCACCGAGTAAACTTCGTTGTTTAACTGGTTGCATATGTAAGTATTGAGTTTTAATCGCTTGTTGAATTGTTTTATTGCTTATCTATTACATTGAATTTGCCTCGTGATTGTAGGAATTTCGACTGACATGACTTGTTACTGGTGCATTGTCTTGAATATTTGGTAATCCTAGAGCTCTTATTTCTTACGGCATTTCACTAACACCTGATACGTGCATGTTAATTCCAGCTCACAATTATAGCACGAAGTACGCCATTGGTGCCGACGGATGTTGTATTATGTCATGTCAAGAGACCCTTAGTCTCTGTGAGTGTAATTAAATGTGAAATGGTTTCTTTTATCTTATCTTAAACACAACTTTGATAACTATTCTTGTTGTATGCTATATTATGTTTATGCTTGTATTGTCACATTGTTTATCAGTGGACTCTGTAGCTCAGTTGGTAGAGCTGGCGCTTTGCAAGCCGCGGGCCCCGGGTTCGAACCCCACAAGAGGCTGTACAAGCTTATAACATTATGTTGATAATTAAATCTTTGAAAGAAGGCATATAATGAATTTATGTATAAGATTGCTTTATTGTTTACATGTTGTTATAAATATAATATATATATATATTTACAGGACGGTAATTGAATCAGATTGATTGCTATACTGCCATTATATGTAAAGGAGCTTCGATGTTGTGTACCATTATATGTAAAGGAGCTTTGATGTTGTGTTCGATACTTACCCCCACCGTGTTTACATGAGCATAACCTCAAACTTGTTCAAAACTTCAATTTTAATTATTTAAGTAATATTTATGGAGATCTTGATAACCCTATAACATCGAGGAAGTGTGTAAAGCTATTTCTCTACTCAAGAAGAATAGAGCACCAAGAGAAGATAACTCTTGAAATGAATATTTTAGTGAAGCTTGTGATATTTTAGCTGGATACATTACAGTAATTTTTAATATGATTTTAATCACCGGAACTTTCCAGATGCATGGACCACTGCACAAGAAACGGATAAATAAAATGTAAACAATTATAGAGGTTTTACATTGTAAAGTAATTTTGGAAAAACTTTTTACATGTGTACTTAATCAGCGAATAACAAAATGGTATGAAGAAAACAATGATATTTCTGACGCTTAGTTCGGTTTTAGAAGAGGAAGGTCTAGAATTGATGTTGTTTTTATTCTTCACTCAATTATTAAAAAAATATGTTTACTTAAACAAACGTTTTTATTGCTGTTTTATTGACATGGAACTATGTTTTGATTCCATATATCTCAATGCGCTATGGTTAGAGTTGTTTAAATCAAATTTAGATGGTAAATTGTTACGAATAATACGTAGTATGTATCAGTCAGTTCAGTCTTGTGTTAAACATTGTAACAGCTATGCAGATCACTTAAATATTGCAGTAGGAATGAGACAAGGGGAGATAATATCCCCGATACTATTTTCTTTATTCGTAGAAGACTTAGAACTGTTTTTACAAAATAGAAATGATGTGGTATTGTTTTACAAGATTTATGTCTGATTTTATTGTAATTTGCAGATGACATGGTTGTTCTTGGGAAAAACCCTAAAGACTTACAACATTCACTAGATCGTTTATATATACATCTACTGTAATACCTGAGGCTTAGTAGTAAACATAATTAAAACAATAAATATAGTTTTTTTGCAAAAGAGGTGGCACAAAACATAATGTGAAATGTATATATGTAAATGAAAATTTGGAAGTTATAAAGGGTTATAATTATTTTGGCATCACGCTGAATTACACTGGCAATTTAACCTTATTACCCAAACTTTGTATGATAAAGGTTTAAAAGCATTAAACACCCTGTTGTCAAAATTAAAACAAGAGCTCCGCGAGTCGAAGCATAATACGCCCGTAATATGTGCTGTCCTAAAATGCACCATGTTCAAAGGTAAGAAGCAATGGTCTTCTTAAAACAATCCCAAGCTTCGTCCATGAACCAGCCATCCATTCATAAAGTTTGGTGACCATACATGTAAAGATACTCAAGTTATTGATTGGACATGTTAGTGCTCAGATATCGTTTTTCTATTTTTAGAAACATCGACCTTTACCTCAATCACAGGCACATCAAACGCAATTTCAACCTTTGTCTGTGTTCCACCTATTCACCCATGAACTTTGGTGACCATACATGTAAAGATATCTACGTTATTGGTCCAACATCGTTTTTCTTTTTAAGCCACAACGAACTTGACCTTGATTGAACCCACACCAAACGGGTCTCGACACAGGTAATTTCATATATTTTAAATACATGTCTTATCAGGTGTATATATATTCACACATTGTTAGCAAGTTTGAAGAAGATCGGAAGAAAACTGCTTGAATAGGAGTCAGGACACTGATAATTGAGTATATTTTCAATAAATCAAGGGCCATAATCCTGGAGTGGCTGGGGCGATTTGGCTGCTAATCAAACTTGACCTATATATTATAACCATACACATTGTGAGCAAATTTGAAGAGGATCGGATCAAAAAAGTTTGAAAAGGGGTCCGGACACTTCACTGGACACCGCTATTTTATAATATTCTCAACAAATCAAGGGCCATTATCCAGGACTGCCTGGGGTGATTTGACTGGTAATCGAACTTGGCCAAGATATAATGCCCATACACATTGCCAGCATATTTGAAGAGGATCTGATAAAATCTCTTTGAATAGTAGTCCAGACACTGGTAATTAAATATATTTTCAACAAAGCAATGACCATAATCAAGGAGTGCGATTCGACTGGAAATTAAACTTGGTTGAGATATTATGCCCATATGCATTGTCAGCAAGTTTAAAGAGGATCGGATTAAAACTGTTTGAAACGGAGTCCAGACAGTTCATTAAACACCGGAATTTTATGTATATTTTCAACAAATCAAGGGCCATAATCCTTGAGTGCCTTGGGTGATTTGGCTGGTAATCGAACTTAGCCAAGATATTATGCCAATACACATTGTCAGCATTTTTGAAGAGAATCAAAGGAAAACTGTTTGAACAGGAAACCGGACACAAGTAATTTCACACATTTTCAACAAATCAAGGGCCATAAGGAGAGCCTGAGGCGATTCGACTGAAAATCAAACTTGGCTTAGATATTATTCCCATATACATTGTCAGCAAGTTTGAAGAGAATCAAATAAAAACTGTCTGAATATGAGTTCGGACAGGTCACTGGGCACTACTTTTTAATGTTGTTTTTTTTTTTTTTGGGGGGGGGGGGGTTTGTTTTTCAACAAATCAAGGGCCATAATCCTGGGGTGCTTTGGGTTATGTGGCTAGTAAAGATATTATGTCCATACACATTGTCAGCAAGTTTGAAGAGGATGAAATGAAAACTGTTTGAATAGGAAACCGGACACAAGTAATTTTACACATTTTCAACAAAGCAAGGGCCATAATCCAGGAGTACCTGGGTCGACTGGAAATCAAACTTGGCTGAGATATTATGCCCATGTATATTGTCAGCAAGTTTGAAGAGGATCCGATGAAAACTATTTAAAAGGGTGTCTGGAAACTGTTAATTTCACATAATTTCAACAAATCAAGGGACTGCCTGGGGCATTTTTCTATAAAGGTAATGGCCAAAATATAATTACATTAAGCACAAATGGTCACTCATACCTGTTTTCCATAATTGCTAAAATAAACGTGATAGCTTGAAAAACGAGGCACTTAGAGGGTCAGTAAGTTTATTTTAGCAGTTATGGAAGACAGTTATGAGGTGACCATTTGTGCCAAAAGAAATGGAATTTTGGTCATTGGTTTCAGGGGAGAAGATTTTTGACATTTTTAAGGTAAAATTTTGTTGGTTACCATGCAACCAGTGTTATGCATGGATCAATTTTATTTTAGCAACTTTTGTGCAGGGTCACCAAAGGATCATTCATGCCAAGTTTCATCAATTTCTACTCGTTGGTTTCAGGGGAGAAGTCGTTTAAAGCATATTGTTGACGACGAACGACGCACGACGACGGACGCAAGGTGATCACAATAGCTCACATTGAGCTCTAGTGAGCGCTAAAGAAAACTAGATGTGTCAGTACGAAACATATGTCCCCGCCTTCAATGAATTTGTTTTTAGTTCGGTGGCCATAAATTCTTTTGATAATTGACTAGACAAGCGAACGCGCCTATATACAAAACGTAACGATGGTTAGAGCGTCTATCCCGAAAACAATCTAACTTAGGTACACGATCTTCCTACGGTATGTAGCGTAGAGTATATAGGAGATGCCTTTAGTCAGATTGCCCAAAATTCTGCTGATCGCGTGTTCGATTCTCTGCCTCGAAATAACAGTCGTAAAATTAAACTGGCATAGCTCCCCTGCTTGGCGTTCAGAGTGTAGAGTATTTCCAGGACTGGTAGACCCAGTGTCATGAAATGATATCATGTCATGTGTCTAAGGCGTGATAACGCAGGGATGCAGCACTTTACCAATCACATGTGGAAAAAAGTCCCAAAATGGTTGACATACTGTTGATCGGGTGTTAAGACCAAACGACCGAACTACACATCATCAGTCGATTAAGCGTCGGGCCATAAAGATGACATAAAACTGTCGAAATATTGGTCATGTACTATCAAGATCATTCCAACAGAAGTTAGCTTTGGGTTAGCCTTAAGTAGAACGTCGTCTTCGTTTTCCTGTAGTAATATTCACATCACATCACATCAAGTAGTTTAAATACCTTGACTCCATCTTATTGAACGATGATTCTGTCATACGCAGTTGATTTTGATCAAGTAAAAGATCTACATTAAATAATCAGCGAACTGTGAACCAGATTAAATATCTGTTATTACCTTATGTCGTTTATTGTAAGCTGTTTCACGTAAATTCGGTCGTTTTATAGTTCAGTGAACTGCTGCATAGGCAACATTTCGAACTGTTACATACATGCTTAGTACGAGCTGAACTGTTGACCTCTTGTAAATAAGTTAACATAACCATTACATCAGCTGTTTTTATCGATGCAATATAATAATCAATTGTTCAGGAATTCTTGTTTTTTTATATAGTTGTACAATTTAATTATGAAAATGGTGATAACGTGATAAAGCAGTTTTTTTATAGTATTTTGTGTAACGGTGTCCGGCATGACATTCTGAAATGTTGCCTTCGGTCTTTGACTTCGGGCAACAGTTCAGATGTCATCCCACCACTTCGGGGTAACAGTTTTCATTGTTACACAAATTACCATGAAATAACTATATGTTATTATATAAATTACCATGAAGTAACTTTATACGGTTGGTGGCTTTAAGAGTGTGATTACCGGCAAACGCAAAATTAATATCGGCAAATAAAGAAAATGCATGTATGCATGGAAAGCCGGTAATGTTAATTCATTTATTTCCTCTGACATTAAATTACGTTGATTATAATCTTAATTCCGTGGGTATAATTATTCGTGGAATAAAGTTCTAGATAATATGAGGTCGATAGATAAACACTTTTCGTAGGGATAATATTTGTGGATAAACCCCTCCACGAAATCAACGAAAATAAGTGTCCAAAGAAAATTTATGATTTCACAGTATAATTACCTGGGACCTGTATCACTCAGATTGATGTAAAATGGGTAATATTCTAGTGATATTTTCATCCGCAAGAAGTGTTTAGTTTGTATCGTGCAATGAAACGACCTCTTTAGCGTTTTATTCGGTAAATAAGAAATTAAGAAAAAAGGTATTCCTTCTATTAGCAATATTTCATATCTTGTCATTAATTGGTATATTTCTTTGATTATTTGTCGTTTTAAAGACATCTTAAGATATAAAAAAAAAAAGTCAGATTTCAGGGAATTATCCATATTTAAGTTAGCATTTAAACCTACGGAAAATAAAATGTAGCACAATCTTGAGAAAAACTCATGGTAGAAAGCCAGATTATATAAGTACGTTTTAAATTTCCATAAGAAATCCAAACCAACCGTTTACAAATCGGATAAAAACAGTTTTTATTTTCATGGGAAATAATCTTGAAAACAAAATTTTCAGACTGGGGGTATGGGGTATGCAAAAGAACCTAAGTCACTTTATATTTTGTCTGTATGTCCCTTTGGTTTACATAGTTCGACATCTTTAAGCTAATATTGTCAAGTAATATTTGTATGTTTTTGGTGACATTGCTGATAAAAACCTTAGTAGACAGTATATGGGACAACAATCTTACATGCCCCTTTAATCTTCCAAATACAGACTATGTGCCACTTTTAATTATTTCTTATTGGCTTGGATTTTACGTAAATCTGACAGTATTAAACCGAGTGGGCTCTTTCCTACAGATAGATACGGTGCTGCCTTTCTGAAACATATATTACTACACCGTTTCATATTATACAAAACCTGAGTGACCCAACCAGCGCCAATTAAAGGAGATTATTTATAGCACTGTATGTAATCGAAATCACAACTTCCGAGTAACAGGGTGAGCGTTCTCAAACTCTGGTGCAGTGGATTGGCTCCGCATTATCACTGCTACACTGAGTACCACGTGACCATCGTGGGAACTGAAAGACACGTTATTATTTACCGTGATTTAGCAATAACTCAGTTAATTTGAACTCACTGTAGCAGAGATCTGTGCGAGATCCCCTGCTTTGGAGATTGGAGCGTTCTAACCAGTCGGCCGACGTGGCCAATAGACCGATAGAGACGGCAGACAGAAAGAGACGTGGGATGGATGAACACTGCGAATCTGTGGGCTATTTTTTTTTTTTTTTTTTTTTTGACCCGGCTGCGTCCCTTTCTGAGCCTTAAACATCTGACTATCTCAGTTATACAAACCAAACTTTTAATAAAGACAAAAATTTACTTACCTGTCTAACATTTCCAAAGAAAAATTCGGGCTCCATGCCTGGAATTTTCTCCAGAATTTTAACCTTTTCTCTAAACCTCAAGTACTTTTGTAACAGTACTGTCATAAAATAAACAACCACAACCGTCAATCCTAAATTAAACCAAATCCCCATTTTTATAACAGAAATATATTCCAGTAACGAATTAATATTTCATTTATTGTCAAACAGACAATCCTTCGAAGTAGCACAACCAAAATTCGTCTGAGTCTGATCAAAATACAACATTGAAATATTCAAGTACAATTGTATCAACTCGGCAATCCCGGCCTAACCCGTTATTAGATATACGTTATTTTGAAGATATGGACGAGGTGTTCCGAATGTCTCAAGTAGTATACACTCAAAGACAGGCATGAATGGGTTTTAAAAAATGCATAATGTAGTTATTACCGTATAGGTGTAGTAAAATGTAAATGAAAATGATAAACATCGTGCATCGCACTTAACTGCCTCATTGAAATACTCATGTAGTAGACACTCAAAGACAGGCATAATTGGGTTTGAAAAATGCATACTGTAGTTATCAGCGTATCTGTGTAAAATGTAACTCATATGATAAAAATCGTGTATTGCAATATACTGCATCATGGAAAAACAGTACACAGTAATGGAGTCATCGTTCCACTTGCTTCAACAAGAGCTCCGCGAGTCGAAGAATAATACGCCCGTTATATGTGCTGTCCTAAAATGCACCATGTTCAAAGGGAAGGAGCAATGATCTTCTTAAAACAATCCCAAGCTTCATCCATGAACCAGCCATTCATACATAAAGTTTGGTGACCATACATGCAAAGATATTGATTGGACATGTGAATGCTCGGATACTTTTTTTTCTATTTTTAGCAACATCGACCTTTACCTTAATCACAGGCACATCAATCGCAATTTCAACCTTTGACTGTTTTCCACCTTTTCACCCATGAAATTTGGTGATCATACATGTAAAGATATCTACGTTATTGGTCCAACATCGTTTTTCTTTTTAAGCCGCAACGACCTTGACCTTGATTGAATCCACACCAAACGGGTCTCGACACAGGTAATTTCATATATTTTAAACAACAGGTCTTATCAAGGGTATAAATATTCACACATTGTCATCAAGTTTGAAGAGGATCGGAAGAAAACATTTTAAATAGAAGTCAGGACACTGATAATTGAGTATATTTTCAACAAATCAAGGGCCATAATCCTGGAGAGTGCCTGGGGCGATTTGGCTGATTATCAAACTTGGCCGAGTTATTATACCCATACACATTGTCAGCAAGTTTGAAGAGGATCTGATAAGAACTCTTTGAATAGTAGTCCAGACACCGGTAATTAAATATATTTTCTAAAACCAAGGGCCATAATCCTGGCGTGCCTGGGGCGATTCGACTGGAAATCAAACTTAGCTGAGATATTATTCCCATATACATTGTCAGCAAGTTTGAAGAGGATCAAATTAAAACTGTCTGAATATGAGTTTGGACAGTTCACGGGACACCGCTATTTAATGTATATTTTCAACAAATCAAGGGCCATAATCCTGGAGTGCCTTAGGCGATTTGGCTGGTAATCGGACTTGGCCGAGATATTATGCCCATACACATTGTCAGCAAGTTTGAAGAGGATCAAATGAAAACTGTTTGAATTTGAAACCGGACACAAGTAATTTCACACATTTTCAACAAATCAGGGGCCATAATCCAGGAGTGCCTTGAGCGATTCAATTGGAAATCAAACTCGGCTGAGATAATATGCCTATATACATCGTCAACAAGTTTGAAGAGGATCCGATGTAAACTATTTATAAAGGAGTCTGGACATTATAAATTTCACATTTTTTCAACAAATCAAGAGCCATAATCCAGGAGTGCCTGAGGCGATTTGGCTGGAAATCGAACTTGTTTGAGATATTATGCCCATACACATTGTCAGCAAGTTTGAAGAGGATCGGATCAAAATTGATTGTAAAGCAGTCCGGACACTTCGCAGGACGCTGCCCGCCCGAACGCCATGGGTGAAAACATAATACGCCCGTACAAAATTTGTATGGGCGTATAAAATCATGACCTCGAAGTTTAATTCGTATGATTGTATATTTAATAATGGAGAGATGACACTGTTTTCGGCTATTTTTTTAATATCGTATTTTCGTGAAATATCGTTCAGAAAAAGTGTTCAATTACGCCTGAAATGATAAGATATAAAGAATTTAGATTATTTCTGTGTGTTTTAACTCTTACTTATGATAAACATTTGTATTACTTAACAACTACCGGGACATGCTACTTCCGGTTTCATTTGCAGTAAATTAAAGATAAGTTTTCATTGGTTATTATATTTAAAATGAATTGTATCCATGGACAAAAATGACAGCTACTTTTAATGGAAAATAGTTCATATCCAGTTACATTGTATTTAATTACTTTGAAATACGTATGGCCACAATCAGTTACGTTGTTGATACTTTTCTTGACATCCATATTGAAAATTTACTGGGAAAAAAAGTTTTGTTTACATATTTAACAAGAGCGTTCTATGGAAATGTGTGTTACCTGCTGAAGCGTGACGGAAAATGCGACGGACGGACGGACGGACAGACAGACGACGGAAAAGTAATCACGATGTGTCACCTCTGCCTACAGCAGGTGACACAAAAATTGAAGTAAAACAGCAGCAGCCATATATTTAGCAGGTCAAAAAAAATTATATAGGTAAGTTGGGCTCTCATGGGGTTAAGAGTTAAAAAGATATTAAAATAACCAATATTTGGGGTTCGATAATAGGATTATCTAGAAATTGATTGCATACTTTGCATGACTCGAATGTTTCCAAAACGAAACAACTATAGGTGCACTCCTGTGGTAGTAAAAGTGAAAAGTTTTGCGCGAGACACCAGTGTTTGTTTTCGAACAGAAATACGGACATCCGAACAAAGGCAAATCTATATACTCCTCAACTCCTCTCCAAAGCGGGCGGGGCATCAAAAGTCACAAACTTTGAGACTCTCGTTTTTAAGGCTTTTATGTGTGTGTGTGTGTGTGTGTTTGTTGTTTATTTTAGTCATCTGGTCAGATCACACTGTATTTTTATTACAAAACCATTATCTATATTTTATTTTTAAAGCAAAGATTTGTTATTATTCACACGGCATATTCTATCTTAGTGACTTTCAGGAACACTTGTTGACATATTTGTTGATAAACACATGTTCCGATGTATCAATTAAACTCTGGGACCTCCGTGACCGAGAAGGTTAAGTCGCTGACTTTAACACTCACTCGGTCCTTTAACGCGTGGGTTCGAATCCCGGCAGGGTCATTCGGGTTTTCAGGTGATGTAGCCTTCCAGCTGGCTTGCGGTAGGTCGGTGGTTCTACCTGGATGCCTCCGTGCATTCGGGGTCTTCCTCCACCTGTAATTAGCTGGACGACGCTATATGACTGAAATACTGTCGAAGCGATGGTAAACCCAAATAGTCAAGTCAGTCAATTAAAGTCTCTTTTATTAATAAGTAAGCATAGAAAGCTGGAAAACACAAAGGGCCGCTAATTTTATATAGGGGTTAGGGTTTAGGGCTAACCCCCTAACCTTAACCCTAAACCCCTCATATCATTTAAAACCAGGTTTTTTTTTTTTTTGGTTTTTTTTTGGGGGGGGGGGTCATCTTTAATAGGGGCCTTTCAAATACTTCTCTTCACTTGCTTAAGATTGATTCCATTTTCCCAAAATCTGCTTTTTACTATCTGTTATCTGCTTAAGGCGTTTATTTTTCCCTATATCAAGAAAATGGAACATTTCCACACAAAAAAAGATATTAAGGCCCTCTACATCATCTGGGGAAAAGGCCTGACAATATATTTCACTTCATTTATATATAATTCACATTTGTTTCAATTAAACGTTTTCATGCAAAATATTGTAATTTTAATACATATGTAGATAATATTAGGAGAACATGTGTAGAACCATGAAATATCTGCAAACGCTTAATTGGCAAAATAATAACTTCATTTTATCGCCGTGGTAAGCAGTAAAGTTGAATTATTCAGGAATTGATCTATATGTAAGTCATCAAACTAGAGTTCACAATCTCATTCAGCTGACACCAGACATTATCTTGGTATGACTTTGATCCTAATACCGTTTGTCGACTTCATCACTGCGTTCATCTTTCTCTCCACCTTGTGATTTGGATCTAGCACCAGTGTGAACCTGTGTGGAGGAATTGAGAAATTATTACAATTAACATTTTAATAAACAACATTCAGGTGGTCACATAGTAGTATGACTTTATCATCAACATCGCAAGTGGGAGATCGTGGTTTCTATCCCTTGCCGCAGCATAACCATATGTGAATATGAATAGCCTGGGTTCCGAGGATGCAGCATACCAAACCATTGAAAGAAGGATTGCATTACCTCCCTTGATTGGAGCAAAGAATGATATTAAGGAGGTTCAAGACCGTGCTGGCGAAGTGTCAGCAGAATGTGACTAGTTATACATATCCGAGACAGATACTTCATTTGTGATCTGTCCCGTGTGAAGAATATCAAAGTAGCTCAGGTACTCTCCCAGCCAATAGGTCATTACATATAGCTGTATATATACATTGTATTCTATTTAGGTTTCAATAAAAGGACAAATACAGTGAAGTGAATAATAATAATCATCTAAGTGTCCATTACTAGAAATCTAATAATGAATTACTCATAATTTTACTGTTTTACTCTCTCTCTCTCTCTGAAAAAAAAACATGGCAGCTATCGTCTGTTTGACCATCTGTAAGTGACCAAAACATGGTCTACCTTTTGAGTATCCTGCTGATGACAACCTTCATCTCCTGCATGGCGAAGTTCTGACCGATACAGTTCCGGGGACCGGCGGAGAAAGGCACGTACGCAAATGGGTCACGTGCATCGATGTTCTCTGGAGAAAATCTCTCTGGTCGGAATTCCTTCAAAAAGAAGCATACAATTCGTTAATTTTCTTTAGCATTTTAGCCAACTCAATTTCGTGGCACGAGATACTAAGGAGTGCAAATCTATGGAAAACAAAAATGTCCATTTCAGTTACCCAAAGTCGGGCACAATGATACTACGCTATAAAGAGCACGATGTCAAAAAAGGAGAAGCCTACATTAATTTGTGGGGAAATTCTTCAATCGTTCCATATAAGAGACAAATAATTCAGGTTTGGAAAGATTAACATGCCAACAAAAATGCATTTTCGGTAGTTACAATTGCTGCTCAGACATTCCGGAAGTAGAAATTTTCCTGATAAAATGTTGACCAGAACATCGATGGATTTAGAGATAAATAGCATCACCGTCGATCAGAAGTGCGTCAGAGCGCAGAACATACTTTCTGACATTATAATTAGGCCTGTTTCCTTGCTTACAAACTATATCCATATTACAAAAGGTGTTTTATAACCCCGACTTGCGCCAATAAACCAGAGTTGTTAAATCCGTATGAAAACTGGCCGATATCAAGATAATAAGGTTATTTATACAAAGATATGCGCCATGTATACCAAGTTCCTGTCTTACTGAAATACTGCCGGTGGGACATTACAACCAAACAAGCAAGAGGTCCAAAGTTAATGAACTTTTCCTTATACCAGACCATGTTATTTTCCAAGTTATTGTAAAGACTTATGTTGATTAAGGTTCCCGAGAGTATTTCGTATCTGGAATTAATTGAAATTAGACTGGAGCTATTTCAGGTAAATCCAGCCGACAGTCTCTCATTGTATTGAATGCTTTGATTTCCCTTACCAGCGGATCATCCCAGACTGTGTGATTATTCAGGACATTGTAAAGCACTATGTTGATAGTGGTACCCGAGGGTATGTCGTATCCGCCGATGATCAAGGGCTCAGTGGTGACCCTCTGGATGAAACTGACGGGCGTGTTGATTCGCATTGACTCCTTGATCACCATGGTAGTGTAGGTCAGTTTCGGGAGGTCTTCCCTGTAGGGTGGGGGGAGACATACGTTACCATGGATAAAATGCAAAGATACAGTTTTCAGTGTATGCATTTTTTCCAGCATATTGACTAAATTCACCTAAATTAATAACAATATCGAATTGGTGTAGTTGTCGAATATCAAATGACAGTACATGCATTAGAATTCTTTTTAATGGCTATATCAGAAACATCAACTTTTATATCCCAGGGTGCAAGATCCCCAAAGATTTATATAAATTCTAAAAGATTTTAAGATCACACTGACAGACTTCAGTAATTACAAAATGTGTAAGTCTGTAATAAAACGGAAAACCGATATAGTATTCAAATATTAAAGGTATGGCATTCGACACGACGATAACATGAATTAAACAAAGATACATATGCAAACAGGCAACAGCATGACTGAAATGATAAGTATGATCCATACAAAAAAACTTGTGTAGTGTATTTCTTTGGAGATTTTCTTCATAAAAATGTGGAAGAAGAAAAACAATGGGCTGAACCGCCTACCACAGTAATTCATCCGAATCTCGTTCTGACAGGATCTCGTCTATTTCCTCCTGCATCTTGTTCTGTATCTCTGGATGCTTAGCGATAGAATAAAGCGCCCAGGAGATCCCGCTGGCCGTAGTGTCATGGCCTGGGGCGAAGTGTTTTAAGTGTTAAAGTCGTGCACACAACTACAAGTAATTATGAATTATACAAAACAAATGCAATAAAATGACTGTATATAATTCAGTTTTCAAAATGATTCACGGAAATAAACCAAAAAATCAAACTATATTGTGATTTAGATCTGCAGGCAAACTATTCTGCGCTTTTGCAATGAAATAGAGTAAAGTAAATTACTTAAGATTTAAATTGTTTAGTTTCTGACGCATTTACATATATAACACTTAAAACTTCCAGGAGAAAACTCCTGACCAAGAGAGACCATTCTGTATTTACATGGTCAACGACGTACTGTATCCATCTTTAATACATATCTGTGAAAACTTAAACCAGTCTTCAGGTGAGAGCGGCTCGGTGCTACCCACAACGTCCTTCCAGCCATGAAAAGCCAAAAACTGGTTAGCTATACTGTTTTTTATAATAATTTCCTTCATACTTCGCCCCTTTTCCTCCACAGTCACTAAGCTGCAAGTTTAGTTTGCGTACTAACAACCGAAGGTAACGGACCTGTAACACCCAGCAAGCTTGCTGTCTTCCTCAGTGAGCGTCCAACAAAGCCTCTTCAAAGGCTACACCCCACTTCAAAGGATAGGCACTTTGTCTTCCAACCTCGTTGGCAACACTCATCCATAACCTACTGGTACTAAGCTTTCTTCCTATCGTTGGCCCCTTCGATTCGGTCTTCCCGTGGAACAATGGGCTTACCACTTGCCTTTTGCCATGAAACCAAATCATTGCATCTAGTCTAGTAATGCAGATACTATCGCCATGGGAAGCAGCACTATTCCGTCTGATGCTGCCACGATGTCGCTGTGCCTAAAGCAAGAACATGCTCTTCACTTCCTTCCTGTGTTGATGCTAAACACCTATCATCCTTGCGTCTCTCAGAATAACAATTCATCGGATTTTGGTGACTTTAATCTCCTCTGTCACTAACTTGAGTGGTAAATGCAGATTGGTGCCGAGCTGCAAAGTCCTGTTCAACTGAAGCATTTTGGATACCCTGAACCAACCTCAATCCTCTTAATTTACCGGCTCTAACTGGTTACGCGTCTCTGTGATGCTGCCCCTACCACTTGCCAAGGCTTTTAACTAGTTTCTCACTGACTGTTGGAATCGTTTCGTTCCCATTTTCGCAGACCAATAAGCATTTGCAAGGCACAGTCATAACACGTTCAATTCAGTTTGTTTTCACTTGCTTCTTTTATGATCTGCGAAAAGACAGTTGTATATTCAATGGAACATGCGAGTCCAGGTACTCCTCCTTTCTGGACTGCACCGTCGATGTACTTATTGGCCAGCATAAGGTCTATCATTCTTCTGGAAATACCTGATTGGAAGATAATGCCCTCTATATTTAGCAAAGAAATCGTCCTGAGCTGGCTGGTGTCAGCAGAGTCTTTATTCCTTTAGTATGAAGTAGCCTTCTGGTGTACACAAACTTTTTGTCATACAGCGCTTTCTACTACATAAACAAGTAATTCGAATGCCTCCACAGTCGCTTGGTGAGATTAGGAAAGCACTTATAAGCTCTGTAAGAAACACTGTTTGATTCTGGTGCTGATCCCGCTCTAGTCTTCCTGACTACGCCCTGGCCTCCTTTCAAGATGGTTCCCTATTGTTGTTGTTGTTGTTGTATTGGGGTTTACCGTCGCTGCGATAGTATTTCAATCATATAGCGACGTCCAGCTAATTACAGGTGGAGGAAGACCCCGAGTACACAGAGGTACCCGGGTAGAACCACCGACCTACCGCAAGCCAGCTGGAAGGCTTCCTCACATGAAAAATCCGAAGTCCCTACCGGGATGGTTCCCTATTGTAGGCTGTTTGGTGGCTCGATCAGTTCTCCACACTCCCTTCTAGTTCATCACCCTTTCTCTCATCTCTGTGTGTCTTCCTCATGAGTTCCTCCACCTGTACTGGTTCTCCCATGAAATCAATCAACAATTAGGTCACAAATCTTTCAAATATGTCATGTCTGAAAGAGAGTGTACCTTAGTTCTTTTAACTAAGAAATATCAAGTTACCTTCGAATAAAAAGGTGTCAACCTCGTTCCTGATTTCCTGTGACGTCAGACCGATGCCTTCCTCGTCACGTGCTGTCAAGAGGATGCCAAGGAAGTCCCGACAAGGTATTTCCGGCTCCGTGTCCTGTGAATAAATCAACACTCTATATATCACACATTCATCAAGTCAAAGTATTTTTCAGTCATTATAAAGACTGTATTGAGAAATTAGTCATTGCAAATCGAGGGCTGACCGCGAAACTGTTCTAAGTGCATATAGAAATACATAGGGGATGGAACCGTTTCGCGGTCAGCCTTCGAAATGTAAATTGATCTTAATCAAACATATTTTGCAATTCTGGGTATGGTTGAAGGAGCCGATTACTATGCTGTGTGTTTTTGAAATGTGTGATTGAAGATTTGTCAGGTATTTTCATTCGGAAGCAATTTGTTCCCTCTGGCTTTGCCGAATTGTATGCAGTGAGCACTGAAACTACCAAATAACTGACCGGATACCATACTGTAAGATGAAATACCGCAGTACGTTAATATCTTACTGTACCGTACCGCTTAGCCCTAATTCCAGGTGATCATTCAAAATTTGAATTAGTATAACCTTATGCTAGTATAAGCTGTTAAGTTTGTTTTAATCAGAAGAAGTGCAATAACTAATGGAAGGAATTCAATTACACTCAGACATTCCAAAGTATTGATGAAAAGCTTACCCGATGATTTTAATAGGGGAATAATCAATAAAAATAAATCATCAATAAAAGACAGATCAAGAACTATTTTTGTTTTTAACCGGAAGTCACGCTTACCAGCTTCCGTTTCCTCTCTTCAATGATGTCTTCGGCCACTTTGTGGACAAAATCACAGGCACGCTTCCATCTCCGGCCTTTCGGTGTGAGGTAGTAAATGAAATCTGTGTAAAGCCAGAACTGACTGCAAAATGTATATAATAATAAAAAATAAACATTCAATCCTGATACATGAAGAATTATTGTAATTTAAAAAAATAACTTTACCTTTTAGATTTCATATAAAGATATCGTTGGTAAGAAACAACATTTTACGTTTCATCAGTAAAAGGTTGGGTTTGATTTTCTGTTAATCTATACAGCTCCATATATGTATAAGATATGTTTGCTTTTTAAAGCAGCTCGTTCACAGATGGTCATTGACTAAGAATTTTATTTTAAATATATGAGTGTATTACGTCTATCAATACCCATCTACAGACGCGTGGTCACCCAATGCAGCCATCCTTGACTGTAAAAAAAATGGGTGGTTTCCCCATCACAGGCAATGCCGTCACAGACGGTATTGAGACTATATGTAGACATATAAAAACCTTTATTTAGATTTATTAACCTTTCCCGCATACGCTAACTTCATAGGATGAAAATAACATATTCTTGTGTATTGTGACCTACTCTTTCCGGGTTTAATTGTCAGGCAACTAAGACTACACCAACATTAACGAGGAAGAGAAGATTTTTTTATTTATTTTTTTTTTTTGGGGGGGGGGGGGGTATTAATTTCTACCGATTATCTGTGTACGAGCTGCTTTAAGAAAAAAAATCAAAATTATCATTTCACATCATAATAGGCTTGTACTTAAGCATCTGTGTTACTGAAACAACCTTTTACCTTTAACAATATCATAATCGAAATCGGTTTTAAGTTATTCAGTTTGTATGTGTACATGTTGAGTTATCATAGGTAAAATATTAAACTTAACTGTGATCAACCAGCTTAAAAATACTTAACAATCAAAGTACTTACAAAAACCTTTCAGAAAGAAGGTCATTCAACTCGATCACAGCCTGAATGTATGGGTGGGACGATCTGTATATAATATGAAAATAAAAAAAAATACAATCCAAACTGATCAGTTCATTATCCGTAAAATATAGCTTGATTAATCAACATTTTTTAAACTAGATCTGATTTGAAATTATAATATATGTGAAGAAAATTTCTCATGTGATTCAAATGCATGTCGATGCAAATTAAACAAAAAAACATTTCCAACTTAAAACTACCATATGCATATCAATCCTATGGCAATTCCAAAGTCTTTCTCACACACACAAAGAAGAGAATTTCATGTTCTAAATTCAGCTACACCCAGCCCGGATGCATCAAATAGTAAGAGCGTCCCCCTCCGGAGCAGAGAGTAGTAGGTTTGATCCCAGACCGTCTTAAGATTTATGTCGAAAATAAAATTCATATTCCGCCTTAAGTACGTATTTTGACTATTTCGAATTTTCAAAAAATAAAAACTTTGAGCAAAAATCACTACATGTACTTCAAAAAAGGATTTCACATTCCAAGAATTCGCCTATAGCAAGAAAAGTAACGGCAGTCGGGCATTGAAAATAATTCAAACAATACAATTGTTCAAATATAGGTACAAATAAAGGTACTGCAAGTACTGATCATTACAAAACCAAGCTCGAATTCACCAATCATACTTAGCGCTAATAATACTTATTACTTATGGGTGAATTTCATCCTTCTTGTTCCCCAGAAAAATACCAAAATGATCAAATAATTTCTCAACAATATTGTGTAATTATTAAGGTAATATTTTATACCAACTGCGTCATGTTCTTAAATATTTAATAATTAAAACACTTTTGGAGGAATGATGATTACCCAATTTAAGGACAAAGTATTACTTTGCGCTTTAAATATTGTTGGTGGAAATAGGTGGCTGGCACGTGAATCAAATACACGTGCCGCAACCTATGGCCCGAACGGACACTATTTTGTATGTATGTAAGACAGCCTACCCGGTAGCCTGGCATTCCGATTTAAAGGAGAATGCACACTGCAGGATCACGTCCAGGGAGAACAGGCTGATTTCAGAGAACACTTCAAAGTATTCGTCCTTTTCGGCGTAGACCGCAAACTTTTCCTATGAAGAAATTTTGATTGTTTGTTTGGAAATCAGCTAGTCACGTGGTTTCCAAGACATCAGATTTGATTTGTCGAATATTTTGGCACATTTAGCTCAACTGGCTGATCATGAGTTCCCAATTTGAAGAATAATCAAATTATCTTAATACACACACGAGGGATGTCTTAGGCAAAATTTATATGAAATATGTCTTAGTAATTTTTGTATAATATTATTTATCAGTTTCGATGGTTTTTCGTGTACTAATACGTGTACTCTTTCTACTTTCAAAACTCTGTTTTGGGTGTTGTTGTTGTTGTTGTTGTTGTTGTTTACAGATTTTCTCTGTATTGAAATAGTGAAAAATAAATAAAGTCATATTTAAAAGACGATTCGTATATAAAATGAAGTTTTAACTATAAATATATTAACTCATCTAAGATATCATACTACGAACCAGTAACTCGTTCGTGGCCTGATTCTTCACGATCAAGTAGCGTTTCAGTATGTCGAAGTGAAAGGCGGGAGTTAGCAGACGTCGACTTCTGGCCCACTTTTCGCCATTACTGACCAAGAGTCCCTCCCCCAGCCAGGATTTCACCAACCCATAAATATTGCTACTTTTGGGCTCTGTTCATTAGAAATTGTACAAATGTTTGACAGCACATTGTTTAAAAATATTTCCAAATTTTCCGTGCACGCATGCTTTCCAAACTTCAGTCGTGTCTCATCCGAATATGTTCTCATCTCCGAAGAGACCTTTCGGACCTCCGTCGGAAATTACGCCATTAAAAATGAAAACTAACGCAGTATATTTTATCAACCATCCATCCAAATACTAAAAGTACATAGTCCTTCAACTGCTTTTAAAGAATTCAGTGCAGATGCATGTAACATTTGACTCAGAGTTATATGTTATTTTGCTCACAGTCTATACAGGCTTGCATTTACTGTAAAATTCCCATAATCATTTGATGGACCATGATCACAATTGATGATGGATGGATTAACTTAATACAAAGAGGAACATATGGTTTTAGAATTGTGTTGTCTTTTGGGAAAGCAAGAACAAGAGAACAGAGATACTTTTAAAAGATATTCAGCGAGCTAAATAATTGTCATATTAACATGAAAACAGATTAAATATGATAAATTGGAACATTAGCAAAAATGTTTATAAACACCAAGATTATAAGAGGTTTTTGAGAAGACAAAATGGATTTAATTTACAAACTAAGATAAAACTCATCTACCAACTTCCATTGAATATTATGCACTTGCTGGTTATTATTTTTTTATTTTATTTTTTAAGTAAGACAAAACATATGTAACAGGTCATAAATCGCGTATATCCGATTATTGTTTCAAGATCCGCACAATAAACTGCTCAACTTCTCCGCAGTAGTTACCTCCCCTAAAGCTCGAGACCACTTTTACAAATTGGGGGAAATTGGTCTAAAAATAGACATACGCCTGCTTCTTATTTACTTGTTTTGAATCATATTGCCAAAGCAGCATTCCTAAAATGATATGGAAGTGTTAAATTTTAAGATAGATACAACCTGAAACTCCAATTTTAGATGTGAATTTCCTAAAAATAAAATTATACGAGCCAATGATGACATTGCATTTACTCTGACTTAATTTGCATAACAACATTTGAAAATTTTAAAATTATAATCATGGTGATGAATAGTTTGAAAACTGGAACTATCAAACAACCATTGATTGGACAATCCTACCTGAGGACCTAAGGATAGTTTTCACCGTCTCGGGATGGCTGACGTTGATGGTGGCAAGGAAAGGTCCCAACCACCCCAGGGCAAGCTTGGGTCGGATCTTCATCTGGTCCCTCATGAAGGTTAGACCTCTCTCGTCCACCCCGGGGAACTAGAAAACGTTTCAACAAACAGTGAAATGGTCAACTGTGTCGAAAAAGGAATAAGTAGAAAGTCTGGTTATAACTGTCGTCATTTTTCTGTGTACTTCTCCATGCTGAAGGTATTCGGCGTAGCTAAATAATTGTAAATTGTAACTATTATAAAGTTGGAAACGTTAAAATGAGAAGGAAATGTTCTTGTTGTTGTTGTTGTTGTTGTTGTTGTTTTACTGTGCTACCTTTCATGTTTAAACTGAAAAAGAAACCTGTTATATCAAGTTGAAAGATGTATGTAACCTGAAACTCCCATTTTAAGTTGGAATATCCTAAAATATAATATACATTGCATTTACTCTGGCTTCATTTGCATATCGACATTTGATTGGTTTAAGAAGTAGGTCCAAATCAACTTTATATAGCTACGCCGAAAAAGATAACATGCGTCAGTACGTAACAAATGTTACCACCTGCAATAAAATTGGAAACAAAAATGGTTTCAATTCAAATAAAATAATTCAAATAATAACTGCATAGGAAAAGCCAAATGCACCTACATTCAAAACAGACTTCTAGAAAATGTGATAGATACTTTTCGTGGTTGATGATATTCGTGGCAAAATCCCCTCCGTGAAATCAACAAAAATTAATGTCCCATAAACATTATTGGGTTCACAGTATAATTACTCAGGGCCTTTTTAACCAAACTTCGTTCGAAAAATATATAAGAAATTCAGGAATTAAAAGACATTACTAGGGACAGCATTCTCATCATGATCCAGAGGGAATGTAAAACGGGTCCCAGCTAAATGGAAATAATTATTTTAGTATATATCTGTCATTTGAATTTAATATCAACATAGTTGTAAAATGTAAGAGCTACACTACCTTTATTCATGCATTGTTTACGCCTGTAACCTTCAAAAACTGATTATTTATCTATTATTATTATTCCTAATTTCCGTTAATATAAATCTGATAGTATTTCAACCCAGTGGGCACTTTGTCTACTTGATACAGGTTCGAATTCCACCAACAGTTCTTAGCTCTAAGTAATTACTTCAATTCATTGCTGTTTTATGAATTACAGAAGTACATGTTCATGATTAATTGACATAAATTATTACCGTAATAATCAACAATATTAGTTACGAAATTTAAAAGATATTTTATTAGGAAAACAAAAATGATGCAATTCTCTCCTAAGTATTTAAGTATTACTTAGTGGTGATGGAACATGAGACTGACACAGTTCTGTCCTGCCGCAGACGAGTGACAAGTAATAGCACATCATGTCGTATATAATACTCAACCAGCCTTTGACCTACCAACGCAAATCAGGGTTATTTTAACGACATTGATCATACTGGTGAGTGGTCATACCAGTTACATCAAGCTAAGCTACTGAAATTAACAAGAACAGAACAGAACAGAAATTTATTTACGAAAGACGTGTACATAGTACATAGTCATATACATATATGTGAATTTACATGAAAATATATCAATGAGAAATACATGGTAAGCAAACAATAATATACAAAGCAAAATTGGTACAATACTAGTAATGCACATGGAGGAGAAAGAAGGATTTACAGTTATGGAGGACAAACATTTACAGCAACAATACAGTTAATTTGACAATATAATTGTTCTAAGCGCTAATGATTCCTTAACAAAAAGAGAGATTTTACATAGAATATTTTTGTTTTTACAATTTAGAAGTTGAAGAAATTTAAACATTGATGGTCTTGTGTTGTAGTATTTTGGAATATATTTGTTACGTTGCTCATGAAAACAAGTACAGACACAAATAAAATGAAATATGTCTTCTAAGTCAGGGGTTTTGCAACATAAACAGCGACGGAGGTTTCTTTCTATTTTATCCTTACCATAACGACCGGTTGTAACACGAAGTGGTAAAAGTGAAAGCCTAAGTTTAGTAAAATAATATCTTAAAGTACGTGGTAATACCTCTAAGTAGGACTCATATCCAAAGGTTAATTTAAAATTACAATATGGATCTAAAGCAGGGCTTTGACAAATACCACCTGACCATTCCTGGATAAATATGTCAATGGCACGTTGTTTAAAAATACTAGGGAAAAGTTTCGTATTTATGACACAACCATTTTCAAAAATATCAGCGAATCCATGACTACTTAACAATTTTTTAACATTGGATACCCAGTTTACTTTACCATTATTACAATCACAAAACACCTTGTTCATATATTTTTCTGAGCAAAATATTGTCAGTATTTAACAATTTACACCAGTATTTTATAATTCTAACATATCTTGTAATATATAAAGGATATCGACCGAGTTCACCGTATATGCCATTAGAACAAGTATTGGCTCGAACTCTTAATAGAATTTTGCAAAACTTTAAGTGTATTTTCTCTATAGTTTTTGATTTACTGTTTCCCCAGACCTCACTTGCATACCCTAAGATGGAACCTACAAAAGAATCAAACAAATCACAAAGTATTTTAGGCTTCATTGGGAGTTTTCTACAATTTGACAATAACACGTGCAGTGCTTTTATTGCTTTACCAGCAAGATATTCTTGGTTTAATGAAAAGTTGCCTGTGTAATTAAATACTGTCCCCAAGTAATTAAAATCGTTAACAATATCAATGATATAGTTGTCATAAGTCCAATATTCATTAGCTAAAAGACCACCTCGCTTTCTAAAAACCATAATTTTAGTTTTATCGGTGTTAACCTTAAGACCCCATTTGTCACAGTACAGCTTTAATTTATTCAAACTACATTGTAACTCTTGTGGAGATTTACCAAAAATGGCCATGTCATCTGCAAAAAGTAGTAACATTAAAACAATATCATCAATAGTAATACCAGAATCAATATCTGTTTGTAAAAATAATTCCAAATCTTCCACGAAAAGTGAGAAAAGAATCGGCGAGATTACTTCCCCTTGTCTTAGACCGATAGCGTAATCAAAGAAGTCTGAACTATTATTACATGATTTAACACATGATTTAACTTTACTATACATATCACGTATAATACGTAACAGTTTACCTTTTATACCGGACTTAAACAATTTAAGATATAACGCGTTATGATATATACTGTCAAAACATTTATACATATCAACGAACACTACGTAAAGTCGTTTATTGTTATTTAAATATTTTTGTACAATTGAATTTAAAATGAATATTGCATCTATGGTAGAATGACCTTTCTTAAAACCAAACTGTGCATCTGAAATTATGTTATTAGCGTTGCAAAATGTATACAAGCGTTTGTTAAGAACTGTAGTAAATAGTTTTGATAGACAGCTTAAAAGAGTGATACCGCGGTAAGTAATTACTGCGGGAAGTTTGGACTTCGAGGATGGAACTCGTGACAATCGGGTTATAGGGCGAGTGTTTTAACCACTCGCCACCGAGGAGAGAGCAGTGTTAGTGTGCGAGCTATTTTTTACCCGATCATGTCACTTATCTATCAGACAATCTTAGTGACATACTGGTGTGTATATGTATCAATTCATATGAAACTTTATATCAAACAAAACTTATCCTTAAGACACAATGTTGCTTACCTGTCTAACATTTCCAAAGAAAAATTCGGGTTCCATGCCCGGAATTTTCTCCAGAATTTTAACCCTTTCTCTAAACATCATGTACTTTCGTAACAATATTGTTATAAAGTAACCAACCACTATCGTCAGTCCTATATTTAACCAAATTCCCATTTTTTAAGAAATATATTCCAGTAACGAACTGAATAAATAATCTAAAAGCCAGTTTATTTCCTCGTGGCACAATAAAGCCATGTAATAGTTTACACAACAGACTGTGTTTACATGACGAGTTTATACTCGGCAGCTGTTAAACGAGTGTAATAAGAAGTTATCAACCACTGTTATCAAATGATAAACAACACAGGGGTTAATTTTAGCTGCAGTGTACAAGGTACTGGAGTCAATGTCGTATATGATTCAATACAGATATGATGATAGTAAACCTAATTACTGTTGAAAAAAAAAAGGTCGACTTTCTATAATGATCCACAATGATCAACGAATAAAACAAATTTATGTTTTCCGTGATAGTTTTACAACGTCCGAATACTGTTCACTTATCAAACAAGGGAAATAACTATGAAAAATACTATATGTATAGCTTTGTCGGAGAGCAATTAAGATACCAATGTAGGTAATGTTTACTGTTGATCTAATCAAAGACCTAAACCCAATCATGGATGTTATAAAGCGCCAGGCAAGGAGGCTATACCAGAACCATTTCTTTCTTTGGTATGTCGCGTCCAGGGATCGAAACCACGACCTACCTCTCCCGAGGCGGACGCTCTAACCACTCGGCCACCGGGGACGGTACATTTGATGTCTATCACCAGTCTAGACCATACATTTGACCACACGTTATCCATTTGCCAGAGATGTTACAAATCAGAAAAGTCGTCCACTATTATTTTCAAACCAACCTGGTCTGGTTTTAAATGCCTATAAAGTTAACTCATCGTGATGAGAGAACAAGTTCGACCCTTGTAGCCGCACACACGTGTACGTAATCAGAGAGATCTAAAAGTCAAACTATTTAGCGTATATCCATTACATAAAACCAAATTCATTTCGGTTTTCAATAATGCTTACGCATTTTAAGACATTAATACTTTACGACGAATAATCATGGCCAACTTATCTGATTTTTATCATCTCTACACAAACTAGACACCATCAGTAACTTTTTTGAGTTATTGATATGTACATGTGTATAGGTTGTTTGTGCGTGGAAACTCTGAGAAGGGTAACTGAATTGATAAAGTTTTATTTGTCACACACAAAAACGAATGATTATACAGCGACTAACTGTATTTTTGTCATCGTTTTTTTTTCCTTTTCTCTCTCTGTTTTAATTACAGTGTTCCGCTTTGCGTCGCTTGCACTAATTCCAGAACATGGTCTGCAGTGGCCTTTGCTCGCTCTCCAGAGTATCGTTCCATCAACTAGATTCTTTCAGACACAAAGATTTCTAAAGTTTCTATGGACTAAACTCTGACCACTGGTATCAACGGAGATGTTATAAATAAATATATATATAGCGAGAGAGAGAGAGAGAGAGAGAGAGAGAGAGAGAGTATATATAAGAAAACCAGCATTAAGGGGTCTCATATTTTCAGTTTCCTAACAATTATAGTAGAAGGCTATAAGGTGACCATTTATGAACATTGGTCCCACCTGGGATTCTATTTAGAGTCCCTGGTTCCACAGGTGATTTTTAGGTTGTTTGTTGTTGTTGTCATCGTTTTATATATATATATATATATATATATATATATATATATATAAAATATGTTGGTTGCCATGACAACCGGAGTTCTGAATGCATTAAGTTTATTTTAGCAACGTCGCACGAGAGACGCATGGTTGATCAAAATAGCTAACTTGAACACGATGATTACTTAGGATTTCTCTGGCATTACGATCAATCTTAATAATTCGCCTGTTTTCAAAACACTCCGAAAGATTTTATTAACAGACCTACATTACAGAAAGTGAAGAAATGTTACATTCGGTACACCACTCCATTTTCTCGTACCCACCTGTTGACTTAAATACTTAGGGACGAATTTTAACCATTCTTGTTTCTCTAATACAGATACCCAAATATGTCATTTCTTAACAAATAATGTTAGTTATTAAGTTAATAATCATGTCAACTTAGTAATGTGCTTGAACAGTTCCTAAAACAGTAATGGTGGAATGCGTTTGTACTTAATGGATTTATGTATTACTTAGCGTTAGGTGTTGTTGAATTCGGGCCAGGATATAACAAATGGGCCCTAGAACGCTCACGCAAACGAAATAATTTTACTATAAACATAACAGGAAAACGAGCTCCGCCCCCTGGCGACCATGTTTTTAAATGGATCCAAATAATTTCGATAATCTTGGGGAGTGAGCCAAGGAACGTATGTGCTAAAACACTTTGAATTCCATCCAGTTGTTTTCGACAATAAGATTTCTAAAGTTTTCAGTTTAACAGCTATTGGTTGCCAAGGCAACCATATTTCTGCATGGAATTTAATTCTTTGAACAACTGTAAAGAGAACCAGCAAAAAATCTGGGTTTTTTTTTGTTTTTGTTTTTTTAAATTGGCATAATAATTTAAGATGTCGCTTCAGTTAATTGCTGATAACTGACGTAATACGACGTACACCATATGCATTGGTCACAATAGTTTGTTGTGCTCTGGTGAGCTGAAAATATGAGGACCAACAGCTGTCCTTTAAACTTTAAATTCTGTGCACATGCTAGAGTGGCATTCATCTGACTTTTTTATTCATCCATTGATTTCCTTTAATCTTGCTTCTCATTTTAGATATTACCTTTGCAACAGACTCACGCGAACCATTGCCAATATTAAAACTGTTCAAGTTGGCTTCCACCAAGATATTCACTTAATCTCTGTTGTAGCTCTACACTCCCCCGTCTTGTCTTCAGATTATCACTTTTAACATTACTTTTACTTAAAATAATCCACACACTAACGGTTACCAAAATATCTAACTTCCAAATCTATGTAGATAATTTACAATCTAGAACTCTTAATCTCAGTTATTAATCCAAGCACTGGGTCAGTATTCATAAACACATTCAGCTTTTCCTTAAATGTGGTGAAATTCACTTTATTTTTCAATACACTTTTCTTTTCAAGTGCAACTCTTTTTTTCAAATGCAACACTTATCAGGGAGGAAAAAAACGGAATATACACCAACAAGAGTGCTTCATTGCATACACATGTATACTTGTATATAGAAAAAGCGATAAAAAAAATCTCCAATAATCATGTCCTACTTATAACAAGCAAAATTCTATATTGATGCTTATGACACAAGACTTAACCCTATTTCATGATAGGGAAGATGGGAATACCGTCTAACATAACAAACACTATATCTGTATGGTTGGTACAGAAACAAAAACAACCACGAAATAATTTTAAGGTTGTTTTTTTTATTACATAAAATCAGTCACCGGGTGCAAGTGACTGAGTCTCAGGTTGGTCCATGTATTTATCAACAGTAAATCTACTGATGAGCTTGGAAACGTTTATACAGTAACATTATCCAACACAGATAATTCTACAGGCTTGTTACAAACATCTACAAAAACTAGATGTGGGTGTTCCTCGGAACACTTGTGTCGCCTGCATTTAAGCATGTTTGATGAAAGAATTGACTAGAAAATCGATCTTTTGACAAATTATTGATAAAGCATAATCTATTTTGTGAGGTACAAAATAACACACACACACACACATATATATATATATATATATATATTATTTTTTTTTGGGGGGGGGGGGGGAAATAAAATATTCAAACAGTGCAATATGTAATAATTTTCCCGAGCACTTTTGACTATACAGTCTTCATCAGAGGAGTGTCAGAATGACTATGAATTCAAAACATTAACTGTAAGAAAAATTATGACGTCATTAAGCACTTATGACGTTAATTATATATATGTTGCAAGTTTGTAGTCATCATTATCATTATTGAGTTATCATTCTTGTGTACTGCACTCAGACCAATGAGATCTATCTACTATAAATGTTTAAGGCAACACTTTACAAGTTATGCACCACACAAGAATTAAATCCAAAAAAATAAACAAAGGGAAATTACTCCAAAAATACAACAGTTATCATTCTTGCACAATGCACTCCATGAGATCTTTCCACCTGTGAGGTTTCAAAGTAGCACCTCAAATACTTTTTGAGTTATGCCCTGGACAAAAATTAAGACTGAAAATCAACAAAGGGCAATAACTCAGAAAATTTATCATTCTTGTGCACTGCACTCCACCTCAATGTGATCTATCCATGTTTTAAGTTTCAAGGTGATACCTCAAATACTTTTTGAGTTATGGTCCGGACAAAAATAAAATCTCAGAATCAACAAAGGGTAATAACTCAGAAAATACGAAAGTCAGAGTTATCATTCTTGTGCACTGCACTCCACCTCAATGTGATCTATCCATGTTTTAAGTTTCAAGGTGATACCTCAAATACTTTTTGAGTTATGGTCCGGACAAAAATAAAATCTCAGAATCAACAAAGGGTAATAACTCAGAAAATACGAAAGTCAGAGTTATCTTTCTTGTGCACTGCACTCCACCTCAATGTGATCTATCCATGTTTTAAGTTTCAAGGTGATACCTCAAATACTTTTCGAGTTATGCTCCGGACAAGAAAGTGTGACGCCGACGACGCCGACGACGACGACGACGACGACGGACAAAGTGATCCCTATGTGTCTGCCATGCTATGCAGGCGACACAACAATAATCATTGCTTTTATAATTCATTAAAGAAACAACAAAAAAAATATATATATTTTGATGTGCAGTTTCTTGGTCAAGGTCAACGAATATGATTTGTATTTGCTCTGTGTGTATGTATGCGTGATCTATTGCTTTAACTAGTAGATCAAAAACAACATAAAGTAAGATTATGGTAATATACCATGTGACAGAAGTCAGAAGATGGTAAAACACCATACAATACACAAGTCAGGTGATGGTATAACACCATATGCACAAGTGAGATGTAAGTAAAACAACATATGACATTCAGCCGGATGATGATATTACACCAAATGACATCAAACTATATAAATGTTAAAACACCAACAACCTGAAATACAGCCAATGCATTCCAGCTGCATATTTTAACTCCATGCTTACAAGTTATTCTTAACAAGTGTGTTATCACTAATTTTTGTATCATAATAATACACAAATAATAGAACAGTCTGTTTATTTGATACATATGACTAGGCTTGTTTTTCCTTTCCTTCTGAGCCTTCTACACCAGTGTTTTTCAGGTACAGTCTAGATATAAACCCCACTGACAGGACTAGCACACAGAACTTCAAGTATGTGAAAACATAATAGAGGACAGGGTCCACGTGGACTGGTTTAATGTTTTCTCCCACCTGACACACAACTAGGGACATAATGATGTGAAGCGGTCTAACAAACATGGACGGTTCCTCCACTAAAGGCAGACCTGAGCTCAGGAACAGGTAGAGTCCAAACCCTAGAGCAAATAAAAAAAAGTCTTAAGATATAGATGTGTTGAAATGACACAAACGTGCCCCCTAAAAATAAATTAAAAGGGGGTATAAGAATACAGAAATCATATAAATGTTTGACTAAAATTTTTGGCATCAATTGGGAAACAAGTCTTACAACTTATACTAATCCGTCTTAACAGTTCCAGTGTTGCACCTTAGAAGGTCTTGAAAATTTCTTCCCCTTATAGGGATCATACTTGCAACCCTAGGATCTTATCAAAGAAAATTACCATTGGCCCATGAATCTCTTATATATTAACATAGGTTTTTGGTGATTTTGATGTGCAGCCAAACATGTTCAGAGGAGGAAATCAAAGGAACTAATGGCTGATCAAAACATGGAAGTTGCTTACATTTGAACAGTATTAATCTCCCACAAACAATATCAGTCAGTTCAAGTCAGATGATATTCGATAGAAAAGCATAGCATCACTGACATATCCTACCATATTAGCATACCACAGGCAATTTATCCTAACACCAAGCTTAGTCCTATAACTACAGGTACCCTTACAAAACTGAGGGTAAAGCAAAAATGCTATACTAGTACCAACTGTAACTATCCTAAAGGGGATAAACACCCCACACACCCCACCTTGTTTTCATATAATTTGAGTGTCAGACAGGACACTGATGGGATGGATCATGTAACGTCCCTATGTGACAAACCTGTTTCCTATATAACACCAACTTCTCTGAAGCTAGGGTATAAAACTTTTAAGAGGTGTGTCCTGGCTGAGGATTGAACCTTCAAACTCCTACTTCTGAGGCTGATGCTAGAACCACCTGCCCACCAGTACTGGTCATAACATCAGCCTAATGTTTAACCCTTTCCCTCATAGAGGAAACCATGAAAAGACCTATGCGAACAACATAAAACCAGATCAGCCTTCGAGTAACTCGCAGGCTGATCAGGTTTTATGCTGTTCGCTGCTCCTCAGTGGTCTGGAAATGAGGATTTTGTAATTAAATTTGGTAAGGTTTAACTGTGGTTTTCTGCAGATCAGGCTTTATGTGGTACCTACTGAGTGCGTCAAAATGAGTCTATATGAGGGAAAGGGTTAAACCAAAAGATAATACAAGTTAAAGTTCCACTGGATACTAACCAATAATGCTGCCTGCATCCCTGTAGATGGCATTAAAGGGGGTTGTATCCAAGTGTATCCACTCCGACCTTGCACAGTATTTAGTTGCCATGGATATTGACCACTGTGGATCCAACCCTAAGGTCTTCATTGAGTAGAACATGGCCAGACAGGTGGTGGGTATGAGTGCTGACGTGACCACATAGTGTCCAAGTTTTAACCTGTCCACTTGAATATACCTGAACAGGTAGGTCAGACCTATGCCTGGAAAAGAAGGTGAAATATGCAGCTATGGACAACAATATGGCAAGTTTCATTTTGTGTCAATTTGGAAACAAGTTTCTAAAACAAAAGTTACAGTTTAATCCTTTACCTCATATAGAAAAGTTTTGACGCATTGGTAAGCAGAGCAGACTGAGATAAGGCTCGAATTCCACCAACAATACTTAGCACTAAGTAATACTTAAATTCTTTAACTACGTAGACACACATTCAACTATTACTTTTTTATGAAATATTTAAGTACATGAATAAGCTGAAATGAATTATTGCCTTAAAAACTGACAATAACTGTTAAGAAATGAAATATTTGAGTAGTTTTATTATAGAAACAAGACTAATAAAATTTTCTCTAAGTATTTAAATTTTACTTAGCACTAAGAATTGTTGGTGGTAGCTTTTTTTGTTGGGTGAAGGGTGATGTCAGACTAAAATGTGCTCGTGATTGATTTACAATTTGTAGTGAAAATAGTGGCTTGATAGTGGTGAATTTGGTATCAATGGATAGATGAAGTTACACTCTAGAAGAAGGTAAACTTTATTTCTGGAAAAGTGATGTGAAACATTGGATATTTGGAGTTTTTTTAAAAAGTTTTTAAGAATTCTTTGTATTCTTATAAGCTGATTATGTCATATGTTACCCTACATTTTGACAAGTGAGCGAACTTACCTGGATTACCTGGATAACTATAACAACACACCTGCATACCTGTATTAGTTGATTAGACTATTGTGTTGACAATTGTGCCATAGGTGTAGAGAAATTGTGTCAATAGTGGACTAATTACTGCTACTGTATCTATCAAAACTAAGGTGAAACCTGTGCACATAACTGTTTACTACTCTGATTTAAGTGAAGAAAGAGTGCAATCAGCATGACAGGAAGGGGTCAAAGTCAAACCAAGGGTCAAGTTCAACAACCAAAACAAAAAATAACAAGTCAACCACCATCAAAAAAAGATAAAAGAACTCATTCAGATGTTAGCAACGAGAGCTGTGACCAAATGATTGATGCTGAAATGTTGCAAACTCAACTGGATAACATATCAAAGGAAATAGGAGGCCTTAAAACTTGTCTGGATTCAATGCTTAAAAAAGATGAAATACAAGAGATGATAACATCCACAATCACAAAAATAATGGAAAAAATAGAGAGACAAATGAACGAAAAAATAGAAGAGAGAGTCAGAGAAAAAACAAAAATATTAAAGGAAAAATTGGAAATTATAGAGTATGATAACAAACAATTGACAGACAAGTTATCTAAAATTGAGGAAGAGACAAAAAAGAAAATGAAAGAGTTGACAGTTCAGGAAAGAGAGAATGAAAGGCGAAGTAAAGACGCAATAAAACATGCTAATTACAATGAGCAGTATTCAAGGAAGAATAATGTGAAAATTGCAAACATCCAAGAGGGTCATCATGAGGGAAGAGAGGAGCTGGAGGAGAAAGTGATGAATATATTCAAGAAGCATGACATTAGAGTGGAACCAGCGCAGATTGTGGCCATGCACCGCATACCAACAAAACGGGGAGGAGTTCGACCGGTGTTGATAAAAACTATTAACAATGATGCGAAAGCAACTATCATGAGGAAAAGGAAAGAGATGAGAAGTGATGATCACAAGATCAGTGATGATGTGACAAAACTGAACACGGGACTCATTAACAGGCTGATGCAACATGACGAGATATCCAGTGCATGGTTTTTTAATGGTTCGATATATGGACAGACGGTAAGAGGTGAGAGAGTGAAGTTTGACATTTTTGACAATTTTCAGGAGGTGATTGCAGCGCATCGACAAAGAGTCCAACGCAGAGCTTAATGTACCCGCTTATCAGAGCGTGTATTGATGTTTCAGACATATATGTATATCCCATACTATCTCTCTCTCTCTCTCTCTCTCTCTCTCTCTCTCTATAATGTTTGTTGTACATACGTCAGTATTGTAGTATATATTATGTTTTTGAGTATATGATTAGTATACAGGTACCAGTTTTGCATAACTATATGTGGGAGAGAGGGGAGCGAGGAAATAGATATATGAATGTAACTTGATACACTGATGAATATACAATAACTGTTTGAGGTACCAAGTACAATATATAGGATTAAGAATATTTCACTACTTTTGTAACACTTATCCTTTATAAACTGATGTCTTTTTCATGCATATATATGTTTATTCACATGTTTAGATTGATTACATATATGAAATACTGTCAATTTGATTCATGCCATTGTTTCTTATGTGAGTGTCATATTAACAAAGATCTTAAAAATACTATATCTTTTAGGGTAAATAGTTTACTTAAAAATTTTTTTTTATGGAACTTAAAAATATTGGTTTGGAACCTTTTTAAAAAAAAAAAAAATTTTTGTTTACAAGAAACACATTTTGTTAAAGATATGGAGAAAATTATATATACAGAGTGGGATGGAAAATGTTTTTATAGTCATGGAAAGTCTAATTCTAAAGGAGTTGCCATTTTATTTAAAAGGAATCTTGATATGGAAGTGTTAAACATTAGAAAAGACAATGATGGAAGTTTTCTTATTCTTGAACTTGGATTTAAAAAATTTTCTTTAAATATTTATGCACCAAATATTGATAACCAGACTTTTTTACAAATATATTTTGTTTGGTTGATTCTTTAGAATCAAATACGAAATGTATTTTATGTGGAGATTTTAACTTAGTTTTGAATCCATCTATTGATTATAAAAAATTATAAATATATAAACCACAATGCCAATGCAAGAAAACGATTATTATCCTTTATTGATGAAAAACATTTAGTGGATCCATTCAGAGAATTACATGGTGATAAACAAAAATATAGTTGGAGGAGGTTAACTCCCTTACAACACGGTCGTCTGGATTTTTTTCTTATTACAAATAACATCCTTAACTTTGTTAGAAATTGTGATATTGATATGTCATACAAATCAGACCACTCAATTGTTTTTCTAGAGCTTTGTTTTTCAAATATTAAACATGGTAAAGGTTTATGGAAATTCAATAACTCTTTACTAAATGACATTGAATATCTTAATTGTATTAATAAGACCAAAATGTTTTGAAAATGGATAAATCTAGCATTCAATTTGTAATAAATGATGAATTGTTTTTAGAGACACTATTAATGGAAATTCGTGGCAAAACCATATCATATTCAAGTTTTAAATCCAACAAGAATAAAAAAGACGAAGAAAAGTTAATAAATGAGATATCAAAAATTGAGACATGTTTAAATGAAGGAAATAAAGACAGATTAGTACTATTACAAAATAAACTTCATGAAATTAGAAACAATAAAGTTAGAGGACACATTATTAGGTCAAAATCGCAATGGATAGAAAATGGTGAAAAAAACACTAAGTACTTTTGTTCTCTAGAAAAACAATTTAATCTAAGCAAAATATCCCTTTTTTAGAAATAAATGATGGCTCTTACATATTTGACCAAAACAAAATTTTACAAGCAACTAGCAATTACTACAAAAAATTATATAGTGCACAAGAAACATATGACAAATTTGATCTAGATGATGAACTGTATAATATTGAAATACCAAAATTGAGTGATGATCAATCATTAGAATTAGAAGGGCCTTTAACATATAATGAAATAACCTTTGCTTTAAAGAATATGAAAAATGATAAAAGTCCAGGGTGTGATGGTTTTACTTCAAATTTTTTTAAGGTCTTCTGGGGCAAAATAGGATATTTTGTCTACAGAGCTATAAATTATGCATTCATATCTAATAGGTTTTCGAGGAATATTAAAATGGGATATATTACTTGTATACCAAAAGATAATAAGCCAAAGCAGTTTTTAAAAAACTGGAGGCCAATCACACTTTTAAATGTCATTTACAAGATTGCTTCAAGCGGTATAGCTAATAGACTAAAGAAAGTTCTTGATCTTATCATTTCCAAAGATCAAACTGGTTTTATTAAAGGTCGATATATTGGTGAAAACACTAGATTATTATATGATATAATGAATTATACTGAAACTCATAAGATACCTGGATTACTAAAACAGTTCAAGAAATGGATATCATTACTTCTTAAAAACACCGAGGTATGTATACAATTAAATGGTTTTTTATCTGAATTCTTTAAGATCGGTCGCGGCTGTAGACAGGGGGATCCCATATCAGCATATCTTTTTATTCTTTGTGCGGAAATTTTGGCAATACAAATAAGGAACTCAAAAGATATAAAGGGCATTAAAATCCATGGAGATGAATACAAGTTATCACAATTTGCTGATGATACTTATTTATTACTCGATGGTTCGGAAAATTCGTTAAATCATACATTGACATTATTACATAGATTTTCAATCATTTCAGGTTTAAGTATGAATTATGATAAGACAAAAATTGTTTGGATTGGTTCTTTAAAATATAGTACTCGTTCTATTAAAACAAAATGGAAACTATCATGGGGAGAAACACAATTCAAATTATTAGGCATAAATTTTGATGTTGACCTTGACAAAATGATAGAACTGAATTATAATAAAAAAATGATTAATATGAAAAAAGTAATATCACACTGGAAAAAAAGAAAGCTAACACCCATGGGAAAAATCACTGTCGTAAAAACTTTTCTATTACCGTTATTAACACATTATTTATAAGTCTTCCATCCCCAAATAAAAATATTATAAAAGAAATTAATAATCTTTTCTATGACTTTGTTTGGGATGGAAAACCTAGAATAAAAAATACTGTTCTTATAAAAAATTATAAAGAAGGTGGACTGAAAATGATTGATTTACACAGCTACATTTATAGTCTTAAAATAAAATGGTTAAAAAATTATATAAGTAATAATGAAGGTAAATGTTATAGATTATTAGATTCCATAATAAATGTAAGAATATTATTTGGTGAAAAAATTGTGAAAAATATGAAAAATTCTTTTTGGAAAGATGTAATTGATGCTTATGTATATTATATTGATAAGCTTGATATTAGTAAGATAAGTCAAGTGTTACATATGCCATTATTTTATAATCACAACTTTTTAATAAATAAAGATTATATCTTTATGCCTACTTTGTATAATAATGGAATTAGATATATTAAAGATATTTTAGATAGACATGGAAACTTCAAGAATATAGACATTTTAGAAAAAAGAAAAATAAAAAATGTCATTTAAGAATATCTCAATTTTTGATTTGCAAAATCCATCAATTTCTTGTTACCTGTTCCCATTTATAATCAAAACAAATGCAAACAAAATCATATATAATACATTTATTAAAAATAAAGAAGTTCCAACTAGTCAAATTAAATGGATATCATTATATGAACATATCAATTTAAATTGGGAAAACATTTATGGTGACGTATTTAAATATGAAATACTTTTAAGGCAAACAAAATAGTACACAGAATATTACCAACAAATTCCTTATTATTCAAAATGAAAATTGTTCAAACTAGTTTATGTACCTTTTGTGAAGAAAATGTTGAAAGTTTATCCCATTTTTTTGGTCTTGTTATAAAATAAAACCTATAATTGATTACATTAAAATTTTAATTTAAAAGATATATATTTTGTGTAGATTAAAAAATATACTACCAACAATTGTAGGATTCAGGGAGATAGTAAAATTAGATTGGGAAATTTATAAAAAATCAAATATCACTGAAACTGAAAAATCAAATTGGAAACTTGTAAAAAGTATAGTTGAAAATTGAAGATTTAATATATATTTAAAATCAAGATAAGGATTTGTATTTTATTGAATGTGAATTATGAAACTTTTAATGTTAATCACATGTGAAGAACAATTTACTTTTAGTTTTTTTTCTTTTTTCATTATTATTAATTTTGTTTGTATTTTTCAACCCATAAAAAAAATAAAGTGCCTATATGGTTAAATTTAATACAAAGTAAAATATAATGTTTATTTTTTTCTCTGTATAATTCTTTTATAAAGATTGAAAGTTATGTTGCATTGTACGGTCAACTGAGGATGGCTCCCCGACCTCTGTTCACCTATTACGGGGAAAATAAATGGGGATACCCATATGGGGCCTCAAAAAAAAAAAAAAAAAAAAAAAAAAAAAAATACAATGCTGTAGCTCATATTCTACAGTTTGCATGGCAAAGAAAAATCTTTGCGTCATAAATCATACAAGGTTCAGTAAATTAACATTCATTAAGAGTCATATATTTGTACATGAATATTCATGAGTCAAAGGGTTTGATTGTGAATGTGAATATATCATGATTATAAAATAGATCCAAAGTCTATGCTTTGCCATTTTTATGTCATTGATTTGCCACATGTTTATAAAAAAAAAGTCAGACAAAATCTAGGTTTGGACCCCTTGTGCGGTTATAATGAATCTGTACTGTAAACCTAATGATTGTTTAGAGTTAACCCTTTCCCTCATATAGACTCATTTTGACGCACTCAATAGGTACCACATAAAGCCTGATCTGCAGAAAACCACAGTTAAACCATACCAAATTTAATTACAAAATCCTCATTTACAGACCACTGAGGAGCAGCGAACAGCATAAAACCTGATCAGCCTGCGAGTTACTCGCAGGCTGATCTGGTTTTATGCTGTTCGCATAGGTCTTTTCATGGTGTCCTCTATGAGGGAAAGGGTTAACTAAAAAGTGATGCTATACTGTCACAGTGCAGCTCCATTATAACGCTATACTTTGCATCAAGCCTTGGTGCCTCACTTTATTGGACACCATTTTCAGATCTGTATAAATACTACTTAAACCAACCATAAGAAAGATATAGGGTCTGTTCTTGAACCATGTTATATTGGCTCTCGTGTTAAACGGAGCATGTTATATTCACTGTATAACAAATCAATACTACCGCAATACGCCAGGAGGGCATGTGTGTACACTAGATTCTGTCTTTCCTTTTCTCTAGATTTTTTAACCATTTTTAGGGATTATTTGAAATAAACAAGCTTAACAAAAAAAAAAAAAAAAAAAAAAAAAAAAAAAAGAATTGTTGGTGGAATTCAAGCTCAGAAACTATGCAGTCTGCATGGCAAAGAATATTCATGTTTCATTTATGACCAAATGTTCAGAAAAGTCATATATATTTGTACATAAATATTTATGAGGTAAGGATTTACCATAGAAGCAAGATGGCTAATCCAACTGACCAGCTATTTACTATGTCTGTCCAAAGTAACTCTAAAAGTGAAAATCATGGCAGCTTTTCTTTCTTAACTGGTTTCTATTAACTATGGCATATTGTCATTCCAAGATTTCAGAAATATAGTATCTGTTTATTTCCACCTATTTCTATGTCAACTATCTACTTAGAAGAATTTATTTTACTTGAATGTTTTATCATACAGCCCTCAAAAAAATACAATTCTTAAATCAATCAGAAAATACTTGTTACATCCTTTCTTATGGTGTGGCAGATTAAGCTTATCATCAGATATAAAGCAAAACCTGCAGGTCTTGTTATGGTTGTTACACTTCTATGTTTTTTGTGAGTAGAAAGTATTCCTATAAAATATGCTCAAATTTTGACTTACTCAGTCTGATCAGACATTTTTATGGCTTTGTTCAGTGTAAAAAGCCAGATCAATTGATAAAGAAGAAAACATTGTAAGATGAGTTACCTGCCCCTGTTCCAAGGAGCACCTGCTGTGGGAAATGTGTTGCTATGTAACACCTGGATAAACAGGCTGCAGCCATAAACACACAGAATCCACACCACAGTAGCCATCGGAGTGCTGACCTGCAAATAGTATGTATGTTCACACAGGAAAAGAAAATCTCAGTACAGTGATGATACTTATGAAATAAAACTTGCAATAGCTATGATTGCCAGTGAACAATGACTTGTCATTTTCAGTGGTTGATAATAAGAATGCTTTTCAGGCCTATTACAATTTGTATTAAAATAATATCTTTAACAGCACAAATAAAACCATAAGTTTTTTTGTGCAATTCAAGGCAAATATCCTTGCATAGCTGTTGGGACAGCCTGTAAGTCAGTTGATAGACTAAAAAGGTCCCTTAGCAAATGTGCTTATATATACATCATTCTATTAAAGTCACCTTCGATACATGAAATAACTTAATGACTCTCATAAACTGTTTCTCTTCATATACACACATAGGAAATATACAACACAGGAACCGTCAAAAGAGATTAGTATAAGTTTGTTGTATGGAGCAGACACGAAAGTGGGACGGACGGACACGTGCAAACCTGAAACATCCCGAAACTGGTTGGGACTAATAAATTTAAATGTATTATTAATCTTTTGTTCTACATTTAAACATGTAAAACCTTAACCTCATGAATATCCATGAACAAAACTAAATAATATTAGTTTATTGAACTTTAAATGGTATATGAAACAATGGGATTTTTTTTTTATCATGCAGACTGTATAGAATCTGAGCCAACAGACGAGAACCTGATCAAGCAATTCCTTCCAATAGCCGTCTGATCTAGTCAGTTCTGATTGCCAAGGCATCAAAAATACATACATAAGAAGTAAAAGGTTAAACACGCCGACATACTAGAAATTAAAAGTAGCCATCGCATGTTCCTCAAATCACAATACTATCAAGATTCAATTGTGTCCTGCATATCTTTCATTTTGCACTTTTGAAATCATTTACAAGTTAACAACAGACGAATGCACCAGAGGGTCGGCAATATCCAGTTCGCTGATTTAAATTGACCAATCAGTGACTTGGGAAAAATCTCAAATGTACTGGTATGTTTATTTCCAATTGAGCAATGTGTGGAATTATCATCAAATCATGTCAACCTTGCCACTCGCCTCTGCATTAACAAATACTTAAAACACGTTGTATACATATACACAGTGTACATGACGTTATGTAAATGGCTTACTGACTAATCAGAAGAGAGAATTTGACGTTGCAGTATAATAAAGGTTTATGTCTCATTTTTGGGCGAAATGGTCTACAAGGACTTTTGTTTTGTTTTGTTTTCAATAACTTATTTTCTGCACTTTTGAACATTTAAACATTTCTGAGTAATTAAATAATCGTGTTAACTATCTCTACATATCTTATGTACTGCATAGTCCAGCAGTGTTCTGCCCAGCCTTCAAAAACTTTGGGCAACAGGGCCCATTGAGCCAAGAAAATGTGGGCCATTCCCAAATTTTATGGGCCATATCAACCAAGGGCCTTTTCTTAGTAACTTTTTTTGTGTGTGCTTGTTTTCCAATTTCTACACGCATGTGTAGTCATAGAGATATTTCGAATGTTTCAGACAGTTAACATACCATAGAGTTTGATATTTCGCAGTATCCTAACGATATAAATTCATTTAACCACCTTTTTTGAAAGGATCTGGTTTCCTTTTTCTTCCTTTTATCACTAATAACTGGGACTGTCGCCGTTTTCTTTTCGACGGTATCAGATGTGGTTAATGTGTGGAGGGTGGGGCACGCATTTTGCATTTTGGGGGAAGAATTTACCTCGTTACTAACACTGGTTAATGTTCCGCGTTAACATCCTGTGTACACGATGCATTGTTTTCATTAGATTGGCTAGTTTTTTGTACTTATGTAGTCGGCGATTAAAAGAATACTAATAAGATTTCAATTTTCTTTTGCCGTCTGCAATTTTGGAAAGATGCGCCGAAGCCAAGCGCCATAGGATACCGACTGGCTAAACACCAATCAAAACAGCAATCGGAACTCTCTAGAAAGGAGATTACGCTTTGAGATCGCTTAGACGCTTGGTTGGTATGAAAATAGACGCTTTGTATAACTAAATGTAAACAAAATGACGAGAAAGTTTCGGCGACGCAAAATTATGAATTCAAATGTTTTATTTCGTGATCGGATCGGCTCACAATTTTAGCGCGCCGAATGGCCCATCTGTGGGGATATTTATGCGCCATTTGCATATATTTAGCGCCAATGGCGCAAGGGCGCGGCCTGGGCAGAACACTGGTCCAGTATATGCTTGCTTGGATTTAATGCCCCATGGACTGACTTGTATTTGAGAAAATATTTTCCAATGTAAAGCATGAGGATTTTATTCTAGGTGATACGGTACCTTGGCTGCAGAAGCTGTATAGCCGATGACACAATAAAGAATATGACTGCAGCTGTGACCATAGCATGACCTGATGGACTGCCTGAAACACATGTTTTATGACTAACAAGTAAGTTGTGTTGCACGCAATACACAAGTCCCCTACCGGTGAGGTGCATAATTTTTATGTTACCATAGCAACCAGAATTTTGGTCAGAGAAAAAAAACGAGACATGCAGAGTCTCCATACTGCCATCTATTCATTTTTAGCAAAAAGGCTGAGAGTCATATGGTGACCAGTCAGGCCAAATGAAACTAAATTCTGACCATTGGTTACAGAGGGGAAGATTTTTAAATATTGTAAAATACAGATTATGAAATAAAGTTCTACCTCAATCAATTTTAATTTAGCAACTTTTGTGAAGGTCCACCCAAGGATCATTCATTCCAAGTTTTACACCGCTCAAAGGACAACACACAATGATGGACAGCTGACACAGGGTAATCAAAATAGCTCACCTTAAGCATTTTCTGCTCCAGTGAGCTAAAATCAGTGGAATGTGCACACATCAAATTATTTGTATTCAATTGATTACAAACTTTTAATTAGTGTTATTTGTTTTTTATGCTAGTTACAGTATTGAACTTTTTGTCTTTCCTTCCCACCTTTCAAATGGACCATATCATGAGCATATAAAAGACACGCTGATGACTAATAGAATAAACAACAAACTGACCTGGCCCTGTTTCACAAGTGAGCCGATACTGCTGTACAACAGTCTCATTGTTCCCATAGAAACCGGAGGCACCAACCCACCAGTAAGGTCTCTCCCCATGGAGAGCCCTGAAAAAGATGAAAAAAATAATTCTGTCTACCCAGAATCTTTCAGGGGTGTTTAATTCCTAAAATTTGCAATAGAAAAATCAAGAAAATAAATCAATGTTCTGATTTTTCACTAACCCTGCATTAAATTTTAACAGGGCCAGGGCTAATGAGCAAGTGAAATTTTACCACCCCACCTGAAACAAATTAAAGATTAAAACAATGCTGCTCATATTCATAGCCATTTAAATCCACTCCATATCATATTCACTATATATTTTTCACACAGATATTCTGTTTAATAATGTGTCCATGGTAGTGTCTTCTAACTACAGACCCAAAGGTTGCCAGTTCAATTCCCACTACAAAATAGAATTTTTTTCAAGACCTTCTAGGGGAAAAATAAAGGTACAAACATGGAACAACTGAGATGGATAAGTATAAAGTGAAAAATTGCATTTCAAAACTGACATAAAATAAATGTTTAGGTGTTAAATACAGTATAGACCTGTTACAAGTATTACACACACACAATTAAAATTTGCAATCTAGTGTAACATGATTCAATACTGCACCCAAAATCTATATTGTGCAATTTGTTTAATTGATTTGGGTTCAGTGCCCGTGGAATATTAGCTATAAGTACCAGTTGATTCCATGTTAGTGACAGAGAAACTTGAGTGATCTTGACCACATCCACCTTAAATACAATTACCAGCAACCTAATGGACTCTGGAAACTTACTGACACAATATCAGCTGTACCTGAGACAGTAACTCTTGGCAGAGGGTACAATGCCATGCAAAAGGACATGCATGATTTCATATTCTAACACAATCAAAAAAACATATGCTATATAAACACTGAAGCAGTTATGTGGTATGTATTATTTTCTGACAGAAATATATACGATTCAAAGATGATATACATTATATGATGTCACATGACTCCTAAAATAAAAGTGTAACAAGGCAGTCCAAAGGACAGCTATATCCCCCGCCGCTGGCCAAATATTAGAATTTGTTTGGTCATAGGATTATGTTCACCTTAACCTGGCATGGTTGTAGCAGACATAGAAGATCATGTATGAATTTCAGAATTCTGAGGCACATATATTAAAAGTTTACTGACAAGTTTTACATGGGAAACAGTACAAAAAGTGAACATCAATGAAGTATAGGATGTGATAGGTAACCACAAAGTACATGTGTAACTCAATTAAAAACTTTATATATCATGAAATAATTTGTATGATTGTGAACATGACATACTATTATTTACCGAGTACAATAAATCACTGTGGAAGTGCAATCCAGGTCAAGAAGTGGTCTGTGTAAGGCAAGGGGAACACTCCTGAATGAGATATGAAGCGGACACGAAAATAACATTTGACCTGCAAGTATGACCTTTTTCCTTTAAAAAAGCCAACTTATGAGATATGGAGCGGACACGAAAATAACATTTGACCTTCAAGTATGACCTTGACCTTGAGCCAGCGTGACCGCCTCATGCCTTCTGCACATCAGCTCAATGAGGTTAACATTTTAGCCGAGTTTGAAGAAAATGTGTCCAAGCATTCATGAGATATGGTGCGGACAAGAAAATAACATTTGACCTTCAAGTATGACCTTGACCTTGAGCCAGCATGCCTTCTGCACATCAGCTCAATGAGGTTAATACTTTAGCCGAGTTTGAAGAAAATGTGTCCAAGCGTTCATGAGATATGGAGCGGACACGAAAGTGTTTCGGACACACTGACGGACTGACGGCCGGACGGACGGACGGACGAAGGGCATTCCTATAACCCCCCTCCCGCTTCGCGGCGGGGGATTAATAAATAAACCAACACATTTCTATCCCTTTTAAAACTCTGCTTTCTAGTTAACGGAGATAGTGTTTTATTTTTCATGTTACAGGATAATGCACAGCATTGCTTTTAGATATTTAAACATTATATTAGATTGCAGCAATGCATATCTGAACTCAATACCGAGCATTATTCTGCTATATACCACATAAAACAAAATTCTTATTACTAACATAGACCCAACTTCACAAACATTTAGGCAAGGGGGTGGTACATGTATAAATAAATACTGAAACATACACACCATTTCAGGATTGCATTCAGCCACTCTGAGAGACAGGCAAGCCACAAGACGACACTGCCTGTGGGTTTGTGTAGACTGTACACAATTGGAAAGTATATGAGGAAGGCATTTCTGGGATCACCTAGATGTGACAATACCAGCATCAGCTCATCATAGTCCTGTGAAAAAAATAACAAATTTACACTGATTATTCTAAGGCAATTTTAAGGATCAATCTTTAGTTTAAACTAATAAATGCTGACTGAAAGGATCAAAATCAGCATAAAATGAATACAGGTACTAACAAGAAGTGTCCCTTAGAACAAGTGTCACCTGTTGAAAGAAGTGTGACAGAAAAAGTGTGACAAAGTGTTACAGACAG
>CM037788.1:38030932-38065622 GCA_021229015.1 Solen grandis | reverse complement strand
CAGGGTTATGCAAAAAAAGTGGATTATTTTCGTATAAAGGTGTTTTTCCTTTTTAACCTGCATGATTGTGAAGTATTTTCAGTTAATCTTCATTTCAAAACAGACGACATAAATACATGTATCGCGCATATCTTAACATTTCATTGAAACGCGCAGCAGAAATTAGAATTTATTTCACGGTCATGAAAAGTAGTGCAAGGGTCAAAATAAGAAGTAAAAATAGTGAGTGATATGATGTAGAATCACACACTGTCTTACCAAGTGGTACGGCGTGGGCTAGAATCAGATAATTTATGTATAAAATGTTATTATAGAGTGCCTATCTTTGAGCTATATAGAGGACATTCTTTAACGCATGAATGGATTCAGAATTATCACGATGTTCAAATTATACATATCTACTGACTTCACAGATCACTTTGGAGTAAACGTTTATTTTTGTTAAGATTTTATTTTTCAGTTGATGAAATATATTTTAGAGCGTATAGTTTGATTAATAAAAATATTTCAAGAAGAGAGATTGCGTTCTCATGACAGCAGTATATTTGCACCATTTCTTGCGAAAATTGTAATATATTTTTTATTAGAATGGACCTTGCTTTACTTTTTTTTACTGTTTTGTTTTGCATATGGCAAGTGTTCATTTTAACTCATATTGTCAATAAGTTCTGTAACAATTATAGAAATATCTGCATATGTCCCTTAACTGTAAGCAAGTACCGTTTCCATTAATATCTCTAAATAATAGGGTCAGTAGGATGGCAAAATATTTACTTTTAATTTTTAATATTTTCTTTTTTTTATTCTATCTCCTATTCTTTAGAGAGAGTGATGAAAAACAGCGTTTTGAAACCATGACAACCCGGATGACAAGAAGAAAGTTTAGGGACTGTACAAAATAAAAATAGGGTCAGTCGGATTAGCGGAAACAGGTAACTTTCTTATACGCCTAATACGATTATGCACGATAAGTCTCCTTTTGTTCCTAAATGGTTTTAATGTATTTGGGGGGAAAAAACAACAACAAAAAAAAAAAAAAACACAAAAAAAAACACGGAGCGCTGCATGATACAATGCAATTATATTAGCTGCGATAATTATGCAAATCATAATGTCTGTTTTTGATTCCCCGATGGGTATGGGCATAGGGACACCAGTGGTTCATCGTTCTTTTAATTCGGCGACAGTTAGCTAAACATTGCTGATTTAACATTATTTATAGCAATGGGGGATAGTTTACTATTAAAGGATTACGTCTTGTTTACGAATTTAGCAATGCTTGAAAGCATTCACTGACCACATTAGAGAGACCTTTTGTCCATCATACTAAAGTTTTTAGCTTTTAATAAATTAAGTATTATGTGAACGGCGTCAAGAAAGTCGTACCTACGGTATTAGCGAATGATTCTGGGTTCAAAGAATTTCAATTAATTTCGATACAGTTTTCACTAAATTTGTAATATTATGAAACCGGATGTTGCAAAAATAAATTTCGAGGCAGAGGAAGGTGCCCTTGTTATGTTTTGTTCGCACCGTTGTGCTTCGTTTCTGACACATACGCACGTACACTAATCACACTGTCGCGTCGTGGTACGTGTGACATGAATTACGGGTGGTATCGAATTATACCTCGCTGCCGCCATACTGTCGCCAAGTTGTGCTTCGTTATACCTCGCTGCCGCCACTCTGCAATCACGTTCAATTCAAACTCGTCAAAAGTTGTTAGCAAGTGACAGTCTTTCTGTCATGGTGGCTGGGGGTGGCTCAAACTCTCAGACCAGGTGGAAGCGACTTCTGGAACCAGATGTACTTCTTAGGGTCAGCCTTTCAATCGGCTCCCGGTACAGCTATGAGTTTGTTCTTGAAGGAAGCTGCATTCTCTCTCATCGGCCCTTCTATGACATGGTGGTACTGGTCGAAATTGTCACGTCGCCGAGGTCAGTATCTGCAGAACATGATGCGAGGTGGGTGGGGGGATGGGGGCGCTCTCTCATTCTTCTCCTATCCAGTTTCCTCTAGAGGAGCAGCGTATCCATGGGAGAAGTTCAGCACTTGGGCTTAAGTTAGACACTTACATTTATGTAAAGGTTACAGTTATGGTCCTTCAAGTGTTTAAAAAGACTTCAGTGCAGATGCAAGCATCCTTTGACTTGGAGTAATATGTTTTTTGTTTTTTTCTCAAAGTCTATAACGGCTTGCATTTACTATAAAATTCACTTGATGGACCATGATCTCAATTTAATGGTGTGTGTATTACTCTAGTCGAAAATGGAGTGATACATGTGTATGGACTTTGTAGTATGATGGCAGTTGACATGTTTGAGCTACAGAACGTTGTGTATGTAACGTATCACAACATATAAAAACGTACCATGTAACAGCAGGAACGTAGCACATCGTTGTACAACGTAAACACCGTATCATAACACAGCTCATAACACACGTGCTACAACTTATCATAGCGGCGTAGCACGGCGCCGCACGAGAAACGTGCGAAAAACGAGACCTCAACATAGCATAACTGAGTACAACAGGGCATATCAATCGACTAACGATCTGTTTTGTTTTTGCAACGTTGAACCACGTTCTCGTCACGTTGTTGCCACGTAGTAATAAATTTTGGGGGAAACGCCGGCGAATAAAGAACATGTCTTTTTTTTCAGTTTACGTTTGTTCATGTGTTATTACATTTTAGCCACGTTGTTCTACGTTTGCTTACGTTGCAGCCACGTTGCTAAAATTGAAGACCAGCGCGTGTCACCATGACAGGGACATTAGGAGAGATAGTAAGGGTATTGCCTGACAAGAAGGTTTTATTGAAGGTTTTGGCGAAACGCTTGTCAATTTATCCAAAATCTCTTGCATTACTTTTACTGAAATTAATAATAAGAAAAAATAAGCACATTATGAAAGGGATATTAGTACTCTTATATTTTCTTATATACAGGGACTTGCTCTGAAATTGCAAACATGATGAATGGAATGTCTCTTTAAATTTAAATACATTGTACTATATAGTATTTAGTAAATATCCTAGATATATTCGATGACAAAATACATTAAAGTTGAAAAAGGACATGCACATGATTAACAGTTAAACCGATCGATAGATTTTGATAATCGCCGTAATTTCTTTTAAGAGTATAGAACATAGGGGATCGGCAATACTCGGTATAATTCGTTGATTTAAACTGACCAATCAGTGACTGAAGATTTACGTAGGTTTTCGTTTCATGTCGGGGTGAATTTCGGAGCATAGTGTAAAGCAGAACTACAAATTCGCAAGCAACCCCTGTACTGTTGTGATACTCCGATCGCTGAATGTCTTAGTCATGGAACGGAAAATAAAAGTATTTAAAAAAAAGGTGGAAACAGGTCTAATGATGCAAAATGAATTTGTATTGATACAAATTATTAAATAACATATTGCATTCTTTTGAAGCCAGTTTGGAAAAATATGTTCTATTTGTAAAATTGACAAATTTATTCTTTAAAAATTATAGATATCATAATGATTTGGGAAAGACTACCATAACCGTTATATTTTGTTAGTTCATTACTTTTCAAAGTTATTTACTATGTAAATCTTGGAAGTAAACTTTCGAATTTAATTGGTAATTTATTTCGACGAACCGTCATTGACATATAATCACAGTGGAAATTTGTACCGAAAGATAATCATCTGATATCGATATAGTCAAGCTGAAATGTAATTTATGTACAGCGATATGAGATTATTGAGCATGATAAATCAACAAATTGAAAAATACAATTATCAAATATAAGCAACAATTGTATTGTAATTGAAATACCACATTGTTTATGGATTATCTATATATCCCCGACCATCTTGTTTTCGGCACTTTCCAGTTTCCGGCGGCCCTGGAAAAGTTTAACTTTTTCAGTCAAATGACGTCAGATCCGTGTCACGATACGCGCGTTTGTTTACAAATACTACTTACTTGTCAATGAAATTCATTTAAGTTAAAATGGAGATTAGAACCGTAAGTATTGATATAAAATACATATGCATATACAATTTGACCTAGTTTCACTATTCCAAAAAATCCTGTTGATTGCATTCAATTCTTTTGCTTAATACCAAAATGTTTACAGTTGTAAGTAGTTTCCCAGCAGAAGTAAGTCATAATGCTTGCAGCGCCCCCACACAAAAAAATCTGTAGTATACTGTATAGAAAAAATAGCGTGACAAAAAAAAATAGTTTCTTACAACAGGTGTCTTATTTTTTTTGCTAATTGAAATTTAATTGGATGTTATATCTTTGATACTCATTTACTGTTATTATGTCTTTTGCAGTGCAATGACCCTGAAAGGGGTTCTTATAGATATTATGACCCTGACCAACTTACAAACGCATATTTTGCTGTCAAAGATGGAAAAATGTCTACTTGTAAAGCAGCAAGATTATTTGGAGAGCCACGTTCTTCACTGCAGGACAGATTATTTGGCAAAGTAAACTTAGAAACTGTCAAATCTGGACCACCACCTCTCTTCTCACAAGAGCAGGAATCACTTCTTGCTGGACATCTTAAGACTATGGATGAGGTTGGCTATGGATATAGTCGCCATGAAACTATTAATTTGGCAACCGACTATGCCATACAGTTAGGTCTAAGAGACAGGGAGCATCCATTAACTGAAAAGTGGCTGTACACTTTTTTAAGTAGATGGCCTGAACTTAAAGTTAAAAAGCCACGATCATTAGAAGTTGCCAGGGCTAAATCAGCAACAAGAAGTGCCATTGATAATTATTTTAATGAACTTGAACATGTCTTGACAAAGTATGACTTACATGATAAACCTCATAGGGTGTATAACATTGATGAAAAAGGTATAACCACGGAACACAAACCCCCTAAAGTAATTGGAGGTAAATTTTCAAAATCCCAGGCAGTAACATCTGGTAGAGGAAAAACAACAACCTTGATTGGTTGTGCAAATGGAGTGGGTAATGTAATACCCCCTTACATAGTTTTTCCTGGGGCAAGATTTTCAAGTAATCTGTTAGAAGGTGCTAGTGCAGGTGCTGATGGTTGTGTAACTGAATCCGGTTGGTCAAATAGTGAAGTCTTTGAAAAGTACATTAAAACACATTTGATCAAATACTTACCTGCAAGAGAGGAAGATGATGTCTTAGTTTTATATGATGGTCATAAGAGCCATATCACAGTACCTCTTATCCAGTGGGCAAAGTCTCAGCGTATCCACTTATTTGTACTTCCACCACATTGCTCCCATCTTCTTCAACCATTGGATATCTGTGCCTTTGGGCCTTTCCAGAAGTCTTATAATTCAGCATGTCACACACATACTCGAGAATCTGATGTTGTCAATAGATACAATATCTGTAGCTTGGCATGTAAAGTTTATGACAGTACATTAACACCAGCCATCATCAAGAAAGCCTTCTATAAAAGTGGAATATGTCCTCTTGATAAGACAGTGATTAATGATAGCCTAGTTGCACCAGCTACATCGTTTAACAAAGATTCTGATCCTGTTACCACGGATAAATTAGCTGGATCCTTTCTCTTGAAAAGAGGTGGAAAAGTCCTTGAAAATGTAACTAAGCACAAAACAAGAAACACATTTAGCAAGATAGTTGGGGGCAAATGTATAACTGAAGATGAAATACTTGAAAAAATCATTCAAAAGCATAAGAACAAAAATAAGAAAATGAACAAGCAAACAGAGAAATCACAAAATCAGTCTGTAAGTAAAGTAAACAAAAGTAAAGCAGTAGAACCCAAACCTTCAACATCAGGCACTCAACAAAAGAAATGCAAAGTATCATACAGTGAGAACTTTTCCAGTTCTGAGGATGAATCAGAGGTGGATGAATCCAGCAAGTGTGTGATTTGTAAAAGGTTTTCTCCAGATTCATCGAGTAGGCCTGATATATTGATTGTAAACTGGGGACAGTGTGATAACTGTAAGGCCTGGGTTCATCTTGGGTTCTGCTGTAAAAAGAGGGTTTTAAGGAGAGGCGATCATTTCCTTTGCCCACATTGTGAACTTTAAAAACAATAAATGACAGTCAAACATTTGTAAATATGTTTATTTCCAGTTAAAAAGCAGTTCATAACAGTTCAGGACTGTTACCATTTGTTGATAAATATTAACAGTTACAATTTCTGAAAACATTACTTTCTTGTCACGTTGACTTTTTTGTGCAGAACAATATTTGTAAACACGCCGAAAACTGGAAAGAGTGATTTCCCTTGGAGGAAGTATCGTGGGGCATTCTGTAAAGCATAAGTAAAATAAAAATGAAGGTCAGTGAACTTTGTTGATTCTAATCGCTATTTTATTTGATTCTTTGTTGAATTTGACAATATTAACAATTTAATATTGATAAGATATTAATATTTTTGCGATAAATTGTTAGACCGCCGGAAACTGGTTGCGCCGGGATAATACTATAAATACTTAAAGAAATAGAGTTTTGCGTGCTATATCGCAGAATAATGCACGGTGTTAAGTATAGCTGCGCAGTAATATAATGAAGAAGACAGTAGGCTTGAGTGATTAATTACAAAGCATCTGAACGCCACGCATTATTCTTCGATATATCAAAATGATACCATTAGTGCCCGTAATTATCGTGTATTTAATTATTTTTTCTAGATATTTGGTTGGAAACGTGATTACATTAGCAATACTACATGTCCATAGAGTACATTAGCGTAGAAATAGTTTATTTACGGATACATAAAGGCAACAAATCACGCAATTTGATATGAAAGACCTATAATAACAAAGATTGGCAAATAATGAAAATCACTCAAAATCACGCGGCAGATTGTCCAGATCTCGCAAAGTCATGTTTGCAAATTTCTGCTATTTTATTTGAGATATTTGAAAGTAATTCATATCTAGCAATAGAACAATACATTACCTTCAAATAATACCTAATATATTAAAATTAATAAAAAAAATTAAAAAAAGTTTTATGTTAAGTACAGAAGCCCCTGCATTAACAAAAATATGTAGATTTTGTTGTTTTTCTGTTTCACTGCTTGAATTTAAATCAAAATTGTAATGAATTTTCAAAATTTTATTAAACTGAAAATACTTTCTTGCACTAGAAAAATGATACTTTTAAAAGAAAGTTATTTTTTCTCTGTGATTTTTTCGATATATTTTAACAGTTTGCGAAATTCAGTGACCTGCCACGTGACAAAAATAATATTTTCTCTGTCTGTTACTGGAGTTTCCTATCTTTGCTTAATATGTCTTTGATGCAAGAGTGAACCAGAAGCGATAAAAATCAATAAAAATTAATTTTATCATGAATCGGACGACCAATAGAGAGAGAGAGAGAGAGAGAGAGAGAGAGGGATATTTGATATAAAACAGTGCATTTGTTTAATCACATACATCCCATAACTCGAAAAGAATTGATACAGGAAAATACATTGGACCACAATTGATATAGGAAAAATACATTGGACCACAATTTATATAGGAAAATACATTGGACCATAATTGATATAGGAAAAATACATTGGACCATAATTGATATTGGAAAACTACACTGGACCACAATTGATAAACACACGCATTTGTGTATTTATTTTGAGAAATGATGCATGATTGTTTAACAATAGTTTGATCGTTAACCCCTCTTCCATTTTGCAGATGCAGTTTTTTTTTCTTTAGCTCACTAGTGGTACTTTCGTAAAACATCATTTCCATAAATACCACATTTAAAGAACATCACATTGTTGCTTTATCCCCTTTAGTGACAAAGCCGGGTAATCGACGTGCTAGACCATCCAACCACTCGGTTTAATTCGCTAATTTAAACTAACCAAACGTGATTGGTTCAAAATCTCATGTTTATCTTATAACTTACTGAACATTGTGTGGAATTTTACAAATAATGTGGATTCGGAAGTGCTCGTAGATTTACGTAGGTTTCGGAGTGAAATGGTCTTTTTTTCTGGATTAAGTTTGATGCCCAGAACTTGAGTTTGACTGTATCACCGAGTCGTTTACTATAGTTTCTTCCTCCATTACGTTTGGAACCCCTAAAGATTTCCTGATATAAATAGTTTCCGCGGTGTCGCGTCTGGTTAAAGTTGGAATAAAGTGTGCCATGAAAGCTTCGAGGCCGGAAGTAAGACGTGCGGGTTGTGTAACAATGTCATTTAGCGTTTGCTCACTGTCCATCCGTGTAATTTTTGGCGTAACGCGAGGTGCTCGAAAAAGAGAAAGAGCGTTTGTTTCATCGACGTTATTCAACTGTTGACTTAATGTGACAGGTGACCCTCGCCTATCGCCATTTCCCATGTGAGAAGGGAAATAAAAGCTGTTAGGATTCTGCTGGTTGTAAGCGTTAATCAAGTTTTGTAGGTTGAATCCGTTAGCAAGGTTTGGTATCCCAGGAAACGGTGCGGTCGACAACCCATTGAAGAAAGACTGAGGGAGCATGCCCAAAAGTCCGGGGTTTCTTTGTTCCACGGTTTTCATACTAGTCGAATCGGTGTTTTTCACTGCTGGTTTGGTTCGTTTGGTCCGACAAAGATTGATCGTTAGAATGATTGCAGAGAGCAGCGACAAAACCTTTAGGAATACAAAAGAGAAAAAAGGTTAATTCTTATTTTTTTTTTAAAGTTCATTAGAAAGAAAAATGATAATATCCGGGCAAGGCAGGCAACAATGATCGATGTAATAAAATTAGGATTTGATGTTAATTCTTGCTACTGTGAACATGTGTTACAAATGAATGAAATATTTTCTAATTTACTAAGTGCCTCTAAAATTTCAACAATGCAATGGCAGCTTTCAGAAGGCTTTTAGGGATTAAATCTATAATCAATTACTCCTCTTCTGTCTGTTATCAATTAAAGGACTCTAGAAATCGCGACGTTTTGCCAAAATATGATATGCTTACAGATAAGTTAGTGGGTTTTCAATATCTTTGAAATCAAATACATTATTATCGTATTTAGAAAATATCATATGTAACCATAATTTCTGAGAGAATGGTAACCCTTTACCTTATATAGAAGCATAATGAAGGCTAGAAAAACAGAACAAACCAAGATCAGAAGCTAATGGAAGGAGCCGTTTGATCAGGTTCTCCTCTGATTGTTTCTCATATTCCACACAGTCTGTATATTATACAAGTACATGGTAGAATAGCTTAAACTCAGTAGGAATAATCCTAAAGCAGACCCTCCTGGCAGCGACATGAGAAAACTAGGAAAACCATTTGGTTGTGTCGACGTTATCTCTCTCTCTCTCTCTCTCTCTCTCTCTCTCTCTCTCTAATATTGCGCATCTGAAACTTTATATTGCCCGAATAACTTAAAAGGCCAAGCGACGTTCATTTTGCTTAAAGATGCACTTGCTGTAGCTGCCGGGGTAGCAACAACAACACCGTGGGTCCTTATCGCAAAGGTTGTTGAAATAATATTCACACAATTTTGTACATATGGACGTGATGGCGTGTTTCACGGAATAACCAGTTTTAATAGTCAGAAATGATCCTGAATTAGATGACAATTTAGTGGCATTTGATATGTACATGTCTTTCAAAAAGGTGTTTGTTTTGTTTTTGTTTTGTTTAAGTTTTGCTTGCACGCTACTACCCAGCTCATATCTCAGTAATCATTCATGGTATTTACTAAAAAGTTAATGCATATGTTCAGAGCCATCAGAAAACAAGCCAAGGTAGATAACTCTTGACTAAATTTACCGGTACCCCTTTTTTTAAACTCAGTTATTGCATGCACTTTACTATCATGTGTATATTTCAATAACTAAGCACGGAATTTACTTTAGAATTTATAAAATATATTCGGGGTTGTCAGACAATCAAGTTAGATAATTTTTTACTATAATTATATACATAACATGTGAAGGGCAAGATCATGTAGGCCTATTATAATGGAGCATACTAGTTAACGGATAACTCTTGTTCTTATTTGTATTACTTATTTGTTATTACTTATTTGTTATTTTTTACAGGTTGCAGTGTTACTTAGCCATCTTGAACGCCAACAGCCAAGACGAATAACGCCGGAATTATTTCCTTAACTGTAAACTAATAGCATTATCTTTATTAAATAGATTAAACAAGAAATATCTTTAAAAAAAGATACTCGGCCGTGGTAACCAGCTTGATAATTAGTGTCAGAATGGTTTAACATGTAATAGATTTTTATAAATTTGTTGTTGGTTTAATAGTTGTGTAATTCCTGTGACAGTGCAGCTCTTTGGAATACAACGGATCCAAATAATTTATACAATCTTGGTAGTCACTTACAGCCTTAAAACATCTTCCCATTAGTCTTCGTTTCGAGGGCTACAAAACGAAACCGGGTGTTACATTTTTGTTGAATATAGGATCTGTCTTAGTCGAACAATCAATTCCGAAATCTATGTGTTTCCTATTTTTTAGCATTTTACTCTTTCAGTTTACCTTAAAAAGGTGCAGTGTCTTACTATTCGGGACCAGTCGTTTGCAGGGAAAGAGAACTTCAACTTTTAAAACAAACAGAGATCTAAAGAAAGAAATTTCACAATGACCAATGGGAATTTAGCAAAGTATATAATAACCAATGTTAAGCCTAATTTTATCCCGCTTCATTACTGTGTGTTTCACAGGAAGTCAGGGTGAAAATAAACGGCCTAACGGCCGAAACACGGATAAGTATGAAATCTTAAATCGATTAAGGTATTTATCTACGGACAAAATTAAGTTATACAATAGCGCAGTAATGAAATTTGATATATACGCTATTAATGTAGACAGGACAAATACGTGCGGTAAATTACACGATATTTATATTTACGCACGAAAGTTTAATTTTGTCTTTTAATGGTTTGGGTGTATCTTTGCTTAAAACTGTCTGATAAAAAGACGTGGGTATAATTAATGGGCTAAGGTGCCCAAATAGTTCGCTGTTAATTGCTTTAATTTTGCTGCATTTTGCTTAATATTTTTTCTGTAACGTTGTTATAGCAATAGGGAGATTTGAAAATGAATTAACCGATGTTTGAAAGCATTCACTGACAGCACCATGGAGACTTGTTGTCGACCATTCTAAAGCTTCTAGCTTGCTTTGTAATGGATTTAATGTAATAGTGTAACACAGAAGATGTGATAGAGACAGATATACCGGAGATTTAAGTGAATCATATTGTATTATATCTTTTCGAATATGAACGGTTTGAACATTATGCAAACCAAAGATATGCGGTACGTTGTTTTGACTGAAAAGTTGCCGCATTAAAAATAAGACCTTAAATATAATAAGAAGATAGGTAACTTTTTCCATTGAGATCGTACATAGTACGTTTCAGTTGCCGTAACTCCTTTGATTATTGATAGATATTCATAAATTGGTCTTATTTTGTGTAGAAAAAATGAATAAACACATACATGGGCAAACAACAACAACAACAACAACAAAAAACACCCCCTTTCTTGAGGAATCGCCCTAAAAATGTTAGCAAATTCAAAAACACCTTTGGTCGGAAGATATCTGACCGACAGCACCTCGCAAATTTCTCCCGTGTAAAACTTAAGAAAAAACTAAAGCCACAATATCAGTGTTGAATTGTATGGACTGATACTGACGAAAGAAACAAAAATACACAACTTGAATACTTCTGCTGACTTGAAATCCATTGTTTCGAGAAGATTTTGTGACTAAATCGAAAACAAAACTACACCCACCCTCGATAGTAACTGTAGAGAATCTGCAGTTTAAACGTTACGGTAGCTGATCATCGGTCAAGGTCGATTTGGACGAATTTCTAAAAAGGCAGAAAAAAGGTGCATAAGATAAAAAATGAAATAACAAGTATGTATTTAAGGTTTATTTGTTTCTTTTATCAGTACCTGTCAACACTGATATTGTAGCTTAAGTTTTTTCTTTAGTTTAACAAGGGAGAGATTGACGAGATTCCGTCAGTCAGATCCTTCCGACTAAACGCGTTTTCGACCTCGCGAACTTTTGTAGCACGATTCCTTCGGCAAGGTGGTGTTTTTTTTTTTGTACATGCTTGCCTTTATTCATCTCTTCCACACAAAATAAGATCAAATTTATGGAAGTCCACCGATTTTCAAAGGAGTTACGGTAATTGAAACGACATGATGTACGTTTTCAATGGAAGAAGTTACCTTCATATTATATATAAGGTTATTGTGTGTTTTTTTTTAATGAGCAACAACATACTGGATACCTTTGATGCAAACATTTGCGATGCAACATTTACTTTGCTTCTATGTTTTGTAACATTAATATTGATTTTACGCCACTGAAATAGAACATTATGTTTACATCTTAAACATCGTTAAAATATCCCACTTATTCTACAAAAAAATGTCACTTATAATTACGGCATAATTACAGTTGAACGGTATCCTTTGTTTCGATTACATTTTTGTACATTTTGTGGACAATATGATAAGAGAAACCTTTTAATCGATTATCAACTGCAGTCTACAGCGAAATATATTGTGGGCGGATAAGGAGCGAGGCAATCGTTGAACATGAGATTTTATAAATTTGAAATCGAAACTATGTCACGATCATCGTTCTTTTTGACATTTGATTTGGAAGTATTTATCAAATCAAATGCGTAACAAATTACAATGTCACAATATGCTATTCTGGGATGCGGTTGGAAGACGAAGTTTATTTAAGTTTTTTTCCCATTTTTGATGGTAGTTGCAATATATTATTTTACACGTAACTGTCAAAGTGCTTCAATAATAGCACATGCAGAGATAAAAAAAAAGAAGAAAATGTGTGTCATTGAAAATGAAAGGAATTTTCAGTCCGAAATTCTTTACACCATATATATTATACTTTAATGTAAGGCCTTCACAATGGTCAAGATTTTGAAAACCTAAAATGACAATAAATGCACGTATTGTCCCCATTGAGACATCCTTTTATGAAGTTAAAACTTTTACAGCATATTATCATATCATATTACGAGTATTTTTATCATTTCCACCTGAGGCCAGGAAATTGACAAAGATACCAACGACACAAAATATTACGTTTCTTCAAAACGTGATATATTTGGAATTATAATGAATACTTCCAGAATACGTCAAAGATTCCAAAAATAGAATTCAGTTTTTATACCTTTAACCAGAAGCTGTGTTTTTTTTTAAATACACCACTGGTCACCTAATTATCTCGAACATTATTTTCAATACATGGTTCAAAACCAAAGCAAAATTCAAAACCAAAGCAAAATTCAAAACCAAAGCCTTTTGAAGAGAACCTTTATGAAATACAGACCATTATCTTATTTCTTCTTTTTTACTTCATTATTTGCAATCTTGTTTAGTTAACCAGTATTGCAAAAAAAAATAATAAAAAAATAAAATAAATAAATAAATGAATAAAAAATAAAAATACCAGCAGTATCGCCCCCAAAAAATATAACGTTTTCATGAAATAAAGCCTGAAAAACAACAGTATGGCTTTTACTGCACACGAAAAACAAAACAACAACAAAAACAAAACAGTAGTATCGCAGAAAAAGGATGAAAAAAAAGCCTGAAAACAGCAGTATGGCTTATATTCAAGTCTTTCTAAAAATGACTTACAATTCGCTGCTGTTTATCCTGAAGCAGAGGTTTTATCACCACATTCTTAATATTTTATATTAATATAGTTAGTAAAGCTACATTTTTTATTACAAATGCCTACGCTAATTAGAGTATTCAGAATTTACGAACTTAACAAGCCTTTTAACAAAAAGGAAATGACAAGTGTGGCGTAACAATAAAGATTCATGCACTATAGTGTGCATGAATCATGCTCTAGTGTATCACTCTGATAATAGTAATTTTCTGATAAAATAGCACTTTTTAATTTATTCCCAATATCCAATTACTTCTAATTTTCTACAAATATAACATGGTCTCAAAAATATATTTTTCAATGTTTCAAAGTATCAAGAATTCACCCGAGTTCGTTATTATTTTGACACCGTTCGATTGTGTTTTCCTTACGGAACTTTGAATCAAAAATTGTTTATTATTGCCTCCTGTTCATTCAAATTAAAATAAGGTTGTTTTTACTTCCCCAAATGTTTTTTTGTTTTATTTATTATCAATGATCAAATATATTTTCGATCTCAAGAATAAAGTTGAAATTCGAGAAATAGTTAAACATATAAGTATAAATTAAATAGACCATTTCTTATATATGCCGAAGTTTTGTCGAGGGGTTTTGCGGAATTGGACGAGATATAAAGGCGATATAAAATGCTTTGAAGACCGCTTTAGATAAGTCAATCTTTAAATGAATTCTGAAATTCTAACTAAGCTACAATACTCGTGCAACCAAACTATTCAAAAGAAAAAATCACGAAGTCAGTTTTCTCTTCCATGTATATATAACTCTATTACATATACAGCGAAAACGTGTACTGGAGAAAATACACCTCATTTATCTTCTTGAATTTAGAATTTGGCCGCTCTTTTACAAATACTTTAAAATGAACATCCTTCAAAGACAAAAATGCTACTGTTTAATTGCATTTTAAGAACATTTGAGAAATTGAAGCATTAATTTGCGTTATTTTAGTGCCTTTAAGACATGCACATATAAAACTTTTCCCTTTTCAAGACAACCAATTTCTCATGTTCAAATGCTCATGTATGTTATATTTCGGTATGTTGAGATTGAGATGAAGAAACCAACAACTGCTTAGATATGATTCAGTTGAATATTGAATGGCTTCGTTGGGATAGTTGACCGATCCAAGGTGGTTAAAACAACATTCACTTCCATATACCTGGATCCGGATGCGACATACAAAGTCGTAAAGAAATGGTACTGGTATACTTCCGTTTCTTGCCGTTCAGCATATAAAAGTAGTTCCAGGACTGGTTGGCCCGATGTCAGGATAATGTGACTGGGCGTGGTATTATGCCACTTGTCTACGTCGATATACGCAGTTATACGCAGTGTGGTAGCACTATATGTCTCAAAATGACTGAAATACTGTCGGTGGGACGTTAAATCCAATCAAACAAATACAATCAATACCTGGAAGACAAGAGCTATGCACACCACCGTATAGATGCTCACTCTGTAGTTACTCACGATCGTCCACACCCTCTGATAACAGCCCTGTGGTACAAAAAAACGGATTTTCATTAAACTTTGATACGCCTTCTGGCAGTGAAATTACGAACATGCATATGATTTCTTGTGTCTTTTTTATCAAAATTATTTTAACATTTTCTCCTTCTGTTCTTATTGCTTCGAAACGATTTCTTCTATATCAATTATTGATAAGGAAACACGAGAAGGCCCCATGAGAAATCCAACATATAATAAAATGAGCAAACTCAAGAACGAAGAGCAGGATAAAAAAAGATAAAATGGATAGAAAAGATACGGGAAGACATTACATTAGATAGAGAATTACCAACAGTTACTGCCTTGAAAAAGGCATATTTTAGCTTCGAATTCATAGGATAATACATAGGCGAAGTAAGGCATACATTCTTAAATGAACTAGAACGGTATTTTGTCATTTCTATTATGCGAAATTTTAAAATACATGGCTAATTAGTAGAAATTTATTATCTTAATACTGTAGAATCATTAATTTCCGTGGGGGACTTATTGTCTTTGATTTTGTGGATGACTTTATCCACGAATATTCATCACCACGAACACTGTTTATTTCATAGGCCTCACGTTTTCTAATACATGTACATGGTTCCACGAATATATGTACCGACGGAATTGACTCAAAAACAGATTCCACAAATCTTAATGTCAATGAAAATAAATGATATTTGTTAGAAATTGGGTTCTGTAAAATCATTTATTTTCGTTTACATTTGCATTTTGTGGAATCTGTGATTCAGTCAACATCGTTGATCCATGTTCTAGAAAACGTAAAGTCTATGAAATATTGTGGATAAAGTGTCTAGTCATCTGCGAAATCAACGAAAATTAGCCCTCCGCGAAAATTAATGATTCTATAGGATTAAAGTATTTCTATAAGAAAATCAAGAATGACAAAAGTAAAGTATTCACGTATGAATTAGTGTTAAGTATTGTTGGTTAAATTTGAGTCTGATTTTTACATCCTAAAGTGTATATAAGATTTGAATTTGCACATAATGATTTTAAACCTGAAAAATGAAGTTTTTTAATAAACATAAGCTTTTTATATCTTTTTTTTTATCAGCGTAGCTGTCTCAATATCTTTGACCTATTTACGGATGATGACGCAAGATATAATCACATGAATAATCGTGTTAGGACTGAATCACACTTTTTTTGATAAATACATAATTGTTCTTTTAGATTCACATTAAGACGTATTTCGGGCCAAACGTTTGAAACATTTACAGTATATTATCGTCTGTTTCACCGCCTCAGTAAAACTAGAGTCGGTTTACAATAATGTTGACTGTGCCTATGACGCTATATATTATATAACCGTTTTCTTGTTTTCTTTCTTGGTTATTATTTCGTTTTATTGTTTACGTTTAAAATATTTTATACACAATTATGCCAATACTTTGATCATCCTACCACCCGTTAGGCATATAGTATAAAAGGAATATTTTTAGAGGCAACGTGTCAAGCAAAGCATTATAAATCAGCATAACATAAAACAAGACGTCGCAAGCAATTCCTGCCCTTTTGTAACGCTCCGAACGCTTATTTGCCTTTCATTACAAACGAGTCTAGGAAGCCTAATTAGGTTGAATAAACAAGTTATCAACTTGTCTTGGAGAATTATCTGCAGGATTTCTAACAGGGAAACATGATTTCATTTGGTATCAAAGGAGGAGTGGTGTTTCTTTTTACAGGACTGCGTGAGAAAAGCCAAAACATTGTATTCGAAATGCTTTTTCTTTAACAATATCATCACTAGGAGTTCATTATTTTGTGGTGTAGAATACATATATCACAGTTTGAAAAGTTATATAAAGATGTAGATATTTTTGTTGCCTATCAAATTAAGCGATCAAAAATAGACCAGGGTTGTAGAAACAAAGAGAAGCTGAGATGGTGTTTATTCCTTCCAGTTAACTAAAACATGAATTTAAGTTGTGTACCACATTTAACAAACTTGAAGCTTAAAGCTTAGTATCGTTTAACACATTCACAAAAGTATAAAAGACAGGAGAAAGGGACTATGGAAATCACGGTGTATTGTCGTGCGTGAGTTAATCAGAACATTCAGATGGTATTACATGATGTTATACGTAAAAGTTTATATTTAAAATTTTATGGAATTTATCGCAAGCGACACGAAGGGCAGCACAATTCATAAAATTCAAAATAAACACGACAACATATTTACAGTTTGTCACGTACGCCATACAACATTTTCTTTGACCTTGCATTATGCCTTTACTGACAGTTTCATGTGATGTTTTAAGTAAGGGCGAAGGGCCGAAAACTGTCCAATATTCCTACGGCCTTCGGTGTGTCATTTCTAAGAAATATTTTTTTCACACTTAAAAATATCTTTGTTCTAATACATGCACCACAAAAAATGCTCGAGGCATTTGAATTATTCATGACTTCTTTGTTGTCTTAATAGACCCATGAAACACGAGGAAATGGAACTCTACACTGGACAAATGTAAAGGTTGGGAGCTAGATACTATTACTGGACTGTAATTGACTTATAAGATTGATACTGTACATTAATTTAGTTTATCCGAGATAATCGTCCTATGAAATACCTGTTTTTCGTTCAACATTTGCAAAAATATAGCATAAAATGAACCACGAGGTCTTAATATGGAGTTTGTATTATGTGTATGGTGTCTACGTGACCAAAGCAGATTATGGGTGGGACTAGTTGCTTTACGTCATGTTTTGCCACCAAGATTTAAAATATAAACGATAACTGATATTAACAGTTTGTCCGACTTAATCGTTCAATGAATCTTATTTGTTAAAATTCTATTTATATTCTTATGATTGTTTTGTAATAAATATTATGTTAAGCAATAAAATATTGTATGTATTTAACTAAATAGATCGCATAAAGTATTGATTTTGGGTGTGTATGGTGTCTACGTGACCAACGCGGATTATTGGCGGAGGTAGTTGTGGCGGCCACTGCCTAACGTTATGTTGTGCTATCTCAAAATATAAATGTACCCAGCGACACTGACTCTGAGTCGTACTTAAATCAGCACGTGAAGCTTGAGGCGGGTCCATAACGCGAGGTGAAAGGCAAAGCTGTATGGCGTACGTGACAAACTGTTAATATGTGTTCGCTTTTATTTTATTTTTATGAACTTATCGCAGCGCTCCACTTCACGTCGCTTGCGATTAATTTCATAAGATTTAAACTTAAAGATAACTTATACACATTCCATATAATGTACTGAAAGAACAAAGGATTACATCACGAATGGTTCAGGGTCAGGGTCACTGGATTACCAAACATCACAGACTTAAAATCGGTCGCCGCCGAAAATATTCTCCGCCCATAATGCTCTTTAAATCACGTAGGCGCCATATTTCATCCATTCAAGGTATAACTTCATTTTATTTCAAGTTCTGAACTGAATTCAATGTACATGTACTTGCGTTTCGTTGGATGATGAAGTAGGACAAACTGTAAGTCAGATACATACCTCAGTAAAATACGACGTCTGTGGGCTGGGATTGACGGCGCATGAAAAGTCATTCGGCGCCGTTCGAGCCAAGTTACAGCACGTCAATGGCGTCTTGAGTGTGAACCACCAGCCATCTTGGTACAGACGTCGTCGCCAACCGCTTGGCGTCTTTGAAGTCAGTGTAATCATTAAGTCCACAGCACGACATCTGGAGAATTCAAATTTACCTTATTGTGAATGTTAATGACGCGAGGAGTTAAATTATATTGTTTTTTTAATGACTGCTGTGTATAAAATTTAAGATTGAAAAAGGGGGAACTATAAATATCATATAATCTCTCTTTGGTAGTCGCCGCAGGGATAAAATATCCATAAAACGAGGATATGTTTTTAAATGGACAGACAGACAGACAGACGTTGTTTGGTTTGTTTTACCAACGACAATACACCGCGCCTGTCCCACCAATGGCTAGCATACAGTATCACAACTAAACCACGTGTTATTTTGGGTAAACCAGGTCAACCATTGACGATATATTATCCCAGATAAGCTATATGATACCCATAGGGGGGACTCGGGTAGCGCCCATAAACATCACTGACCCCCATCACGTGAAGGCTCGGTATTTTCTAAACCCAAAACAGACGGACATAAATGAACTTCACAAAGTTTGCTTCGAAGCACATTTAATGCATCAATATGAACTTGCATGCGCCAAGTTTATCTCGAAATTGAAATGGACATAACTTCTGTAATAAATGTCTATATGGCTTGAAATTCCACATACATCTTTTACATACCAAACGTACAAACATACCTTTGATTTAATGCAAACATTTAAGTATTTGAAATATCAGTTCGTTTCCAATTCAAAAAGACAACGTGAAATTGTGACTTATCATTTGTAAATTTGACTTTTAATCAATTAAATGACCTAAGTATCAAAAACCTGAAATAAGTGTTTCATAGTTCATTATCTCTTAATTCTACCATTGCCAGTTTTTAGTGCAAAAAGAATACTATAAAGAATGAAAACTTTCATCGGTTGAGTATATCATTTGTGATTAGCAATCATTGAGTAGTATATATTTTATGTAAATGCATATTCTCGTATACTCAGTGTGCCATACCACGTGGTATATGACGTCCTTTTAAGCACTAGCAGCATAACTCCTCGATTCGAAAAAGAAAATTAATGTATTTTTTTCTGCACATATTTAATGTGGATATAGCGCTTATGAGGCAGAAAATTGTGCACAACACAAAAGCCTTAATGATTCTTTTGTCAGATGTACAATATTTCCTAACATTCGGAAAAAAACTACAACAACATTTTAGCCACGTGCTTTACGTGTTAGCAAACAACATTTCTAGAACTTGGAAGGTTTTTCCAGAAGATAGGGGGAAAACTGTGCATCTGAAAAAAAGAATCAGTGGGACCTATGTGTAGGGCACAATTTTCCGCTTCGCATGCGCTATATTACATTAAAGATGATAAAAAAAAAAAAAATACTTCCAACATTTTCCCCTCTGAATCAATGCAAAATATGCTTTTCTTGATGGCTTAGAATGACGTCATTAATCACGTGGTATGGCCAAGTAACATACCGAGACCATGACGAAGTTCCAAGCACGTGAGACAGTGTCAGTCTCGTTGTAACCAACGTAACCATCTTTAAGGCTTGGTATTAATTGTGCCCTTACAGCGCCATCGATCTTTACATTGAAAAGAAGGAAAAGATATTTTAATAATTAGAATAACAGGGAGTAAAGAAGTTATTACGGTCACAGCCTATTTATAATTATTACAATGTAATAAACCTCACACATAGACACACAGTTCAATATATATATATATATTCTTTTTATTTCACAACAATATGAGCCCACCGGTATTGTGTTCGTTATATTGATACTGATCTTACATAGGATTTTAATTCAATACAGTTTCCCACATCTAACAATGATCAGGTGACTGGAAACATGAAATACCTGTAGGCTATAATTTCAAAAGAAATCTGAAATGATTATCTTGTTCCGTTTAAAATATGACTTTTGATTACTCTTTTCATATAAAGAATGTAAGACTGAACAGCAAAGAAATCAATTGTATAGCAGAAATATTCTCTGTTCAAAGGCCGTAGAAAAAATGTTCGAATCTAAAAATGTGTCTGGATAGGGTAGTGGAATCGCGCTTCTCTTCTAAGCAATCGATTCCTGGTCACGTAAGTGACAGGGTACAGTTACACGTGGGTTTTCTCCGGACTCTCCGGTTTTTTTTACACAATTATGACCACATACTCCGCCACCAGGCCCCGTGTTCTTAAAAATATAAATGATACTTAAGTATGATTTTCATACTTATACTCAAACTATGCCCATTCGGTTAAATAGGGATTTGAGTATTATACTCAAATTTGAGCCAAAACCCATACTTAAGTATTTTCGAGAAAACGGGACCAAAGCCATCGAGATTGATTAATATAAGTTGTGATAACTTATTTCGTAATCGATGTAAAATAAATAAACTTGAAAGTTTAGAAATGTTCGAAGAAGCAAATTCCAAAATTGTAACTCATTTAAGTGCACCTAGATGCAAAATAATTAGATAAACACCTACAAGCATGTGGTAAAAATGGATGGAAAATCTCCATTATTAAATTATTTTGTATTTAAGAATTACGTGTTTCAGTACACTCATTGGGAATTCAAGATATGGAGGGGATGCAATTCCTAGAAACGAACGATATTATCAATTATGTAACAGTCTTGATATTGAAGACGAATTTCATTTTGTATTCAAATGTCCATGTTTTGAAGAAACACGGAGGAAACTTCGAACAAAGTATTTGTACAATAATGCTAGTATCTTTAAATTTATATAGATATTGCAATATCAGGATAAAAATATTATATAATATTGCCATGTATTTACAAAAAGCATGTAAGATAAAGTTTCTTTTAAGGCTTTGAGATCCTTATATAAATATAAAAAAACAACAACACACAAACAAAAACCTTTGCATCCTTTGAATACTGTGTCTTTATTTTTATAAGTCAATGTAGTTTGACAATTATAAATTTGTCTATATTTAAATACTACATCATGAGTACATGTATTTAGGTGTAGAATGTCAATCCCATTTTTTTGCGGGACTGTATATCACTGTGTATTCTTTGTGAGATATTTGAATAATGATGTACGTAAGTTCAAGATGAAAAACGTGCTGTCATGTTCTGCTCGTTTTCAAGGGCAATAATTCCGTCAAAAGGCGCGAAGGTTATGCCCAATCTCCAAGCACACGGAAAAAGGAGCAATACGATATAAATGGATATAAAGGAGAATGAACAATGGTGAAGCTTTTTTTCTCTAAGAATTAATGGCGGGGTGGGGCATAAAACAAGCAATTACAATATAATTTATCAGAATCCATTTTGATTGACATGATTGGTCTTGTCAAGACTGAAACAAAAAAAAATGTTTGGATGTTTGTTAATTTTTATGCCCTAACGACTGTATCTCAGTTAGTTGGAGACTTAGATATAATATTCTCATTCAATTATCACTCCACAGACATGGTATGCTATGGCGTCCCGTCATATCCCGACACCAGGCCAACCAGATTGGCATGCTGACCTATATTAAGACTTTTTACGACCCCAGAACTTGTAAAAATCAAAGCGCTGAAGGCACTGAAGTTGTGTGTGTCTCAAGTGGAAGAGTGTTTGACGAGCTGCAGATAAGCAGTGTAACTTAGTTTTTGCCAAATATTAAATTTATATTAAAATAATAAACGATTATTCATTGTAGGCTATAGAAATAGGGAGAGTAAGAGTGGCGATGTGCAAGTTGTTAACAGTCTGATGAAACAAATGGTACATTCATCTTTAATTTCTTGTAATGCCATTAACGCAAAGATAAAGCGGGATTATTGGCATTGCGCGAAAATTTTATCCCCGTTTATTAAATATACTTTAAAGTTTGATAAACAAAAGAATTTCTAGATGCAAATCAGTGGCTCCATACTGTGTCCTTAGTAACTTCTGATAGCAGATATATACAGGTATGAGCAATTCCACGGAGCAACAAATTATTCCTGGAGATATCTCGATGTATCTGAGATAGCCTGATGTGATTAGCAAGTTATGCGGATTTGTATCGGAATTCAAGCTTTCTATTATTCTATATGGTCTGTTGTAACACCACTAATAATCTACAATCAAAATTCAGGCACGAGCCACCTTTGCATCGAGAGAAACCATACTCCTCCGTATGGTTAAGTGAAAGTTTCACAGGGAAAATAGTTCTTTTGTGCTTTTATGATACATACAATTATTGTTACCCATAACTATATATTGATTACTCAAAATTGAGTTTTCAACACTTTGGCTGAATCTCAGCATACCTTTTTAGTAGAATTATTTTCAATCGTTCGATCATTCATAAAAAATTAAGAGGTTATTCGGTTTTAAATGTAGAGAATTGGACCCTCAGAATGTAAGTATTATAGTTTTGAGTGACTACGTTACACACAGCTAAAAGGGTACAATAATTAGCCTATGGGATCATTTTCTGATACAAATTATATAAAGTAAAATGTTAAATCTTTAATATTGTTTATAGAGATGATGCACTTCCTTTTTTCCGGTCCCGGTGTCCGAGTTGTTAGAACGTGCCCTGGTCGCGAGATTCAAAATGTAGTAAAACGGTACGGGTATATCGTTCAGTATATAATAATAGTTCTAGAACTAGTTGGTCACGTGTCAGGATATTGAGTGTGGTACCATGCCACTTGTCAACGGCGTGATAAGGCAGCAGTTTTATCTATCCAATGTAGCAAACAACAACAACAAACTATTTCAATCAAATGAGGAAACTAGCAAAGTATAAAAACGTCCTTTTCAAAATCAAACAGTTGAAAAGCAGATGTTCTTGCCTACGTTTTATAAATATCAGCCGTATCTCAGATAATGTTTTACATGTACAAATGGAATCAATGATCTTCATTGGAAACGGTGATCACATTTGTTTTCATTCCACCAGTTCAATTAAATTTGTCACAGTTGTCAAGCTCCTTGTTTTGCCTTGATTTGAAGGCAATACTCCTTTTTATAACCTAAAAGTGTAGTTCATATAGCTCGAAATGAAAAAATAAAAGCAATCTTATTCATACGAAGAAATATGTGGGAAGTTTAATTTAAATATAGGAAATACTCTTCACTCTTTTAAATGCATCATTTTGTGATAGACAAAAAGCCGCCATTTTTTGCTGTTCGGAATCCTTGGAAATGTTATGAGGAGAAGCCAATGTTTCTATAACAAACTAACAGGGAATCGACTGCATATAGAAATATTGATCACTCCTGGTCAGCATCAAACAATGTGTGTTTATTTACCCTGTAACGTCATTACAGCAATAAGTGAAGGAATTACCGTATGGCGGGAAAGAAACACAATGCCGAGAAGTGTCGCCTGCGCCATAAGTGACGATCCCTGGAGCGACAAGTGCTGAAAGGAAGGAAAACACAACATCGATATCAATTGATTTATAGACAGTTTCACTTCAGGCAGTTTTAAACAAATGTAAATTCGAAAGCATAGTAAATTCCGTAAGCATAGTAAATTCTGATAAAAGTATTATATTATCATTATACACAACAACAGAAACACAGAAATGTATACTTATGTAACAATTTATGATGAATTATAGGCTAAGTGACCCGAGTGTTTCTCATGCGTGTGAAAAGAATATGTTAACCCTTTCCCTCATAGAGGATACTATGAAAAGACCTATGCGAACAGCATAAAACCAGATCAGCCTGCGAGTAACTCGCAGGCTGATCAGGTTTTATGCTGTTCGCTGCGCCTCAGTGGTCTGGAAATGAGAATTTTATAATTAAATTTGGTAAGATTTAACTGTGGTTTTCTGCAGATCAGGCTTTATGTGGTACCTATTGAGTGCGTCAAAATGAGTCTATATGAGGGAAAGGATTAAACTCATGTCATTATTATAAAATATCATCTAATCTTATCTTATACAGAGAACTGACTGCGAAACTGTTCTATTTCCTTATATAGAGCATTTCATCGGAGGATCGGCAATATCCAGTATAATTCGCTGATTTAAATCAGGGATGTGAAAACCTTAATGTACCTCCGTGTTAAAATTGACCAATTGACTGGAAGAAAACCTCAAGTGCATATTTATTTACCATTGACACCAGCATTTAGGTTAGTGTATGTTTATTTCCCATTGACACCAGCATTTAGATTAGTGTATGTTTATTTCCCATTGACACCAGCATTTAGATTAGTGTATGTTAATGTCCCATTGACACCAGCATTTAGATTAGTGTATGTTTATTTCCCATTGACACCAGCATTTAGGTTAGTGTATGTTATTTCCCATTGACACCAGCATTTAGATTAGTGTATGTTATTCCCATTGACACCAGCATTTAGATTAGTGTATGTTTATTTCCCATTGACACCAGCATTTAGATTAGGTGCTTGATTTACATAAGTTTAGGTCTAGTTCGGAGTGAAATGACCAATTTTTATATTAACCTAGACTAGCTTCGCGGTCAGCGCTCCAATTATATTATATACTCATACATTTAAAGCAGCTCTTTCATTCACAGATGATCGGTAGAAATTTAACAAAATGATTTTCTACAGTCCCTCGTTAATGTTGGTGAAGCCTTTGTTTCCTGACAGATAAACTCGTCAAGTGTAGGTCACATTACACGGGAAAACGCTATTTCCGTGAATGCGAAATCGGTTTAATATAAAATACGGTATCCTCGAAGCAGGTGCTTGCGGTACCACGTGACATGGTGTCTTAACCAGTTCAGGGTAGCGATTTCAAAAGTCCAGCCTATGAAGTTAGCGCATGAGTGAAGAGTGAATTTTTGATCAGCCAAATGACGGCAAATGAAAATAGAAAATCTAAATATAGGTTTCATAATTCTGAATATGGTTTCCAGAACATGGTTCAACGAATATATGTACTAACGAACTTGAGTAAATGACATATTCCACGAAATGTTTTGTCAACGAAAATAAATGATTTTAAAGTATATTTTCGTTTTGGATTATTCTGTGATTTATAGAAATTAGGTTATTCATAGAAAATCTCACCCAATTCGGCCATTCGGTATGGATTCGATGTTTTCCGGGGAAATGAATCCATGAAAATATGTACCCACGAAACTTTATATAATCACATTCAGCGGCACTAAATGCCATCGAAATACGATAAATTCACAAAAGAGGTCACTTGCAGTGTGACCATACCACGTGGTATATGACGTCATTTTAAGCCAACGCGAAAAGCATATTTTGCATCGATTCACATATGTCACGCTGATTCTTTTGCAAGATGTACAGATTTTCTTAACGTTCGGGAAACCCTCCGAGTTCGTGAAATTTTGTTTGCAAACACGTATAAAAGCACATAGCTAATAATGTTTACCCGAATGTTAGGAAACACTATACATCTGACAAAAGAATCATTAAGGCTTTTGTGTAGTGCACATTTTTCCGCTTCGCATGCACTATATCCCATTAAAATTGGTGAAGAAATAAATTACAGCGGTTTTCTTTTTCGAATCGAGGCAAATAATGTTGCTTGTGAAAGCTTAAAATGACGTCATGTATCACTTGATATAGCCACACTGATATAAATTCCAAGCGACATGTATAAGTCGCTGACTTAACTAACCATTACACGTTGTAAACCCACGATATCCTGCTTAACTATTTACATTTTCTGAATTTAGGCAGACGTTAACAAAACGTGTGTGCTTTTTACCCTCTTCTAACAACTTATTTAACTTAATGAAATATATATTAATTACCTTTCTGGGATATCTACATAATCGGAATTTGTCAAATCAGTTTGTCCACGTTTAAACCGACGTAAATAAGTGCTATCTTAATATGAATAGTACATTTGAACCTGCTATAAACATAAGAAAAGTTAGTGCTGTGTACGTTTTCATTTTTATTTTTATTTTTTGCTACATATTTTGGCAGTCAGTAGCAGAAGTTAACAGAGAGATGGAGAGAGTTCAACAGTACTCAGTTCATTCATTTCGACACCCCTGCCACTGCCAGTCCAGTTCAGTTTTTTCTTCTATAAATATATAATTTTAAATTTCTCTTCCTTGTTTACCTTTTGCTATTTTTTTTATATATCCTTGTTTAATTTTTGTATACATTTTATTCATTTTTGACAGGAAGTCAGTTTCCTATGTCATGTATACAACTATCTCAGCCATTTAATTTGATAACATTATGTTTTACATGGAGAAGAACACAACATGATTCGTCTTTCGTACAAATCCTTATTTGATTGTTTTTCAGTAAAGATTTTTGATGATTTTGAAAACTGACTGCATAAATATTAGATAATGTTAGTTATTTAACATTGGTCTGCACAATACGGATATATATTTGGACAATTACACAGCTTGGAATATTATATTGGACGTGCCTAGTGGCTCATCCAATATGATTTTTATTATATACCTTCATTCATTAAATTTCAGAAACTGACAACATCTTTGTTTTTATATACAAACGACCAAGTTTTGTAGCACCTTTTTTATTCGGAACCCGTTTATGAATTTCGGTCATATCATAGAATTTACATGGGATCTGTGATCGTACAATCCAGAAAAACAGGATTTCTGTACGCACGTAGGTTCTGGTAGAGAAATATATTGTACAGTCACGTGATTAAAAATAAAGCGTCTCAGATTGGACGTAAGAAATTCGGTATAGAATAAATCAAAATAAACTGAAATCAATCGTGATGAGAATACGAATAAAACCTACAATAACGGTGATGGGGAGAAACCTCTTCCTCGCGGCCACTGTGCCTGTAAAGGCAGTTAGTCCCGTTGCTATGCCAACACCGATCATGATCCAGGCCGTTGTCTGGACGACGAATCCTGCATGGATGGAGAAATACATGGATTGGGGTAGTGTTGATTGATAGATATACAAATGAGAAAAGAATAAGTTCTTTTATTGTAATGTCTAGCAATCATTTTCTGATTATTATGATAATATTTTAGACCTTAAGGTCAAGGATTTCCAACGTGTGGGCATTTTTTTTTATTTTTTTTTTTTTTTTTTGCATACGAGACAGCATCGGAAGAGACAGTAGTTGGATGCAAGGGAGTCCGGAAGAGATACCCTAGTTCATTTTGCAAATACCGTAGTCCCCTTGGTGCTTTTCGTGCTCGGTGTATAGCATCGATACACGGAAGACAAATTCCTGGGTAGAACCAGTACTGACTACTTCGAGAACCCCATTTTACCAAGTGCCAGTCAAGGGTTCATCTAGTACCAATTTTGGTTTGACTCGGTCACATGAGGAAGTGCCCCGGCTGGAATTCGAAGCCCAGTCCTCCTGAACGCAAAGCGAACACTCTATTACTGAGCTAAATATCACAAAGAGATACGCACTTATACTGTTAGGAGGTGATCTAATAATTGTAGTTAAATTCAATTATAAAATAAAATACACGAAAAGTATTTACTACTCATGAATAAACTTTTTTTTTATCAAACCTTCGAAACGTAAAACGTGCATACACAAACACATAGAGCGGGGGCGTTGGGGTGGGGGAGGGGGGACAAGAGAGAGAGAGTTTTGTTTTATCATCTTAGCGAGGTATTCCAGCTCATTCTTCACTATTACGGTTTGTACCTCGGTCTTTATATCAAATGTTGTCATAGCAAGATATATTATTTTCTGAGGTATCAAAATTGAGACTAAACAATAGGTCAGCCCCAAAACACAAAACCAAACACAGTAGTCTGTACCCTAGCCCAGACCCTTACCCTGAAGCCAAACACCGAAACATACAGACCGAGGTATGAGATTTCTACCTCACAATGTATGGTATACAAATTCACACACACACACACACACACACACATACACACACGAGAAATGTTAATGCTATTAAGCTGCATTTCATGAGTAAAATGTTACAGTACCATCAATTAAATCGTCGAATGAATCTTCATTTAGTCCGACCTCTGTGAGAAACTTCTGAAATACTTCAATGTCTTTTAGAAGATCCGCGATGTAGTTAATCATTAGATCCTTACCAAACTTGAGAATCATCCCACCGACTATAATGACACAGGAAATGACCTACAAAATGTTTTAAATGTAACAGAATGATAAGAAAACAATAATAATAACAATAATAATAAAAGAATAACCTATGTATAATGATAATCATAATTTCGAGTTTGCATTTTTATTAAACCACCTTTGCTACGTTATCTATCTATATCTTATAAAATTTAATTTATTTTAGTTTTACAAAATGAAATCATAAGGTATCATATTTGTCAAAAAAGAAGTAGAGACTTAGTGTTTCTATAAAATAAATTTTTGATTCTGTCGACCAATAAAAACACGATAACATGTATATGAACAAAACCTACACAGAAAACGGAATTTATCGCCAAAAGGCAGCGCTTGCATCTCTTTAAAAATCCCGACTTCTTTTTTTGTTGAACCACTTGGGTTGTACTTCCGGTAGCAGTCAGCATGCCTGCTGAAGCGTTTCCTGTTTTAAGTGTATCCACAAACTCACGACCACCATCAGTTCTTTATAAAACTTTACTGAGAGAACAAACCTAGCGTCGTTTGTCACCAACGCAAAAATCTGACATTGATTTTAGTCGGAGTAATTGGCGGTGTGGGTGCACGTGGTGTACACAGTCATGCATATTTAATGCGGTAAATAACTAGTAAATGAATTAGGTCCGACACATGCGCAAGACCGATCGTTGGCAAAAACAAAAAAAAAGAAAGTGTTTAACACTTTGCTATAAACCTTTTTGGTGATTTATCAGTGCATGCCAAACATCCTACTTGGACCATCTGTAACTTTAATTTAGCTGAGATGTTAACGCAGTTTTTCTGACCTAAAACAAAGGATGTTTCGTGAGAGCAACTTAAAAAGCTAAAACATTAAGACGTGTGCATTTACTTGCTAGAGAAACATTTAGGTCGTGCGGGGATAATAAATTGAATGTTTGCTTGACTGTGTTTCGAAAGCATTTCAAGCTGAGCCAATAAATGTATCTATACCTTTGTATATAAGACTGATGTACACATATGGTCTTCTGCTGCAATACCAGGGATGTGTCGCATAGCCAAAACGTCTCAAAGTCTGCTTTGAAAATATAGGAAACTGCACCGAAACGTTTAAATATGCATGGCACCCCAGGTACTTATTTTTTATTTTACTATAGATAGAATTATAATACAAATGACAAAAAAGACAGTTTTACTGAAGTTTATGTTGTCCATTAGAAGTTCTAAAGCTACATTAATATAAATTACTAATAATTTTATGAACTAAGTAAATAATGCCACGGCATTGTAAATTGTTTGAATACTTGAAAAACGGATATAACAGTCCTAAAAACATGTGCAAAGTCTTAACAAAAAAGACTAGCCGGTACAAGCAAAGTTTCTCGTTAGAACTAACTAATGTTTGACCATAATAACCTAACATCTTGTACGTACTGATCCACCTTAAAAATAAACAGTTATTGTGAAAATTCGGGGTTACTCGATTTTCAGGGAGTTGTCTGTTATCAAAGCATTGAAAGTTCCAGGATGGTTTAAGAATGCCCTTTTTAAATTTCTCCAGACAGAGGAAGCACTCCGAATATAATAGTCCATCATGATGACTTAAAAAGGAAATACTTTTTTGGTGCCATCTAAAAACACATTATTGTCGCTTTCCCAGTGGTCGGGCATTGTCACGACAAACCATTTGTAATAGGCATGATAATCAAATAAATTAAAAGCCCAATAGTGAGATAAACATTTGGACTGCAGTCAACTGGTCTTGAGACGGTCTGTCTATCAAGTTCAGTTTTTCTCAATTATGATGTGGTCTGATTGTCAAGTCAACCGTTCTCAATAATGAGGTGGTCTGGTTATCAAGTTCAACTGGTCTTATTAAGAATGTGGTCTGATTATCAAGTTCAACTGGTCTTATTAAGGATGTGGTCTGATTATCAATTTTAACTGGTCTTATTAATGATATTGTCTGATTATCAAGTTCAACTGGTCTTATTAATAAGGTGGTCTGATTATCAAGTTCAACTGGTCTTATTACGGATGTGGTCTGATTATCAAGTTCAACTGGTATTATTGATGACGTTGTCTTATTATCAAGTTCAGCTGGTCTTATTAATAAGGTGGTCTGATTATAAAGTTGAACTGGTCTTATTAATAAGGTGGTCTGATTATAAAGTTCAACTGGTCTTATTAATAAGGTGGTCTGATTATCAAGTTCAACTGGTCTTATTAATAAGGTGGTCTGATTATAAAGTTCAACTGGTCTTATTAATAAGGTGGTCTGATTATCAAGTTCAACTGGTCTTATTAATGATGTTGTCTGATTATCAAGTTCAACTGGTCTTATTTATAAGGTGGTCTGATTATCAAGTTGAACTGGTCTTATTAATAAGGTGGTCTGATTATAAAGTTGAACTGATCTTCAACTGGTATTATTGATGACGTTGTCTGATTATCAAGTTCAACTGTTCTTATTAATAAGGTGGTCTGATTATCAAGTACAACTGATCTTATTAATGATGTTGTCTGATTATCAAGTTCAACTGGTCTTATTAATGATGTTGTCTGATTATCAAGTTCAACTGGTCTTATTAATGATGTTGTCTGATTATCAAGTTCAACTGGTCTTATTAATGATGTTGTTTGATTATCAAGTTCAACTGGTCTTATTTATGATGTTGTCTGATTATCAAGTTCAACTGGTCTTATTAATATGATGTTGTCTGATTATCAAGTTCAACTGGTATTATTGATGACGTTGTCTTATTATCAAGTTCAACTGTTCTTATTAATAAGGTGGTCTGATTATAAAGTTGAACTGATCTTATTAATAAGGTGGTCTGATTATCAAGTTCAACTGGTCTTATTAATGATGTTGTCTGATTATCAAGTTCAACTGGTCTTATATATAAGGTGGTCTGATTATCAAGTTCAACTGGTCTTATTAAGGATGTGGTCTGATTATCAAGTTCAACTGGTTTTATTAATGATGTAGTCTGATTTTCAAGCCAACTGGTCTTAATAATAAGGTGGTCTAATTATCAAGTTCGACCGGTCTTAAGGTTTTCGAACTCTAATGCTTGATGTTAAGAACTACTAAAACAATTTACTATACCGAAAGAATGACATATTAGTCAAACAGCGGTAAAGTTTTAACGATTATTACCATCTGCAAATGAAGTTTTCTTTTTCTTTTTTTTTATGAACCAGTATGGCTACGAAAAACCAGCAAAGTGAAAATCTAAAATACATGTTTTTATTATGATATATGTTAAACCTTGCTACACATTACAGGATGGTGTTCCCTCATATCGCGGTACTAACGACATGAACGGGAATAAAATATCAGTGAAGTCTTGTCTTCAATTTATTTCTGTATGTAACTGTTCTTCCATTTTTGTACCATAATGTGAAAATATATTTTCATCCCTTCTAATAACGTATTTAAAACATATTATTTTGTTCGCCATGCTTACATAGAATTCCCATGATTCTCTGGTATCGCGGTATTTCTTAAAAAAGACCGCTGGCTCCACCTAGAGGTGTCGTTACTTGATCAAAACAATTATCATTTATAAAACAATGCAGCAGACGAAGATATAGCGTTTGTCGAGTCTGTCAATTCATTATTTATGCTATAAAACGTTTTTTGGCAGACATTGGGGGATAAGCAGATGCGTAGTAGAAGGAGATCGGGTTACTGCAAAAAAATATGTTTTTGTTATCATTTGCGGAGATGTATTACTTTTTGCTTATTTCAATAAAAAACGCAACTTCCTGTTTACAAAGTGGTGTCACTAGATGGCGGTCGGCAAAGTCTTTCCCAACAAAATGACATTACCACGATACCAGAGAACCCTCGATACCATCAGTATATAGAACCATGACTAAGAAGAAGAGACACATGTATCTTTTTTTTAAATTTATTTTAACATAATCATAGTTCAACATTTGTTGTTTCTCTAAACAATGTTTATAAACATATTTGATATTGTCTTTACATAGTGTAAATACAATTTTGGGACTTGCTTAAAAGTTGCAGCCTTTTATTGTTTAATGAATAAGTAAAACTATTAACTTTTACCACTGTATTTAGACTTTAATATTCTGTAAGTAAAGCACAATAGCTAAGTTTACCTTGGTACATGGCCATACAATACTTATATATGCAATGTACTTATATGCTCGTACCTATAAAATATAATCAAAGTTTTCAACTTAATGAGAGGCTATCTACATGATGAAAAGCTAAAATCTTTATGCCGAATTCGAATTTTAAGCAGGGTTGAATTCGACACACACACACACACACACACACACACACACACCACGCGCGCGTTGTCACTATTAGTAAGTCAGCTGTGATAACCCCGCCAGTGTCTTGAGCACTTTGATTTGTTTCATAATGATCCGGAGTGATGTTCCTTTCATAACTTGCATACATAAGGCGGCCATGACCTTATTTCAGTTTTAGTTAACCCGATGTACACAATCGCATTAAAGTGATACGTTACTGAGTGCGGAGTGATACAGTGCAATGAAAACGGCTGTAGTAATAATGTAAATGAACAATGCCTGCTTTTGATTTACCGTTATATAAGACTAGCTTCGGCGCCGGTTTAAAAATAAAACCTGAAAACTTTTTTTCGTCTAAATCTGGTCTGCGGAATACAGAAATAATGGTCGCAGAGAAAAATAGAAAGAAATTAAATTTGACCCTTCCGAGGTTTGAACCCGCACCCTCATTTTCAAAGCAGAAGACAGAAGTTTCAGCTTATTTATGGATGCTCTTCAAATGTAAGCAATACATTATACCATACTTTAATAAAATTGTGGTCGGATTATCAAGTCAACGAGTTTTAATAATGAGATGGTCCGATTATGAAGTCAATAGGCCATAATGATGGTCTGATTAGCAGCTCAACTGGTCTTTATTATAGGGTGGTCTGATTTATCATGTAAATAAGGGAAAGGGATCTTTGGACAGTGGTCCAAATTGAGGGGTGTTCTTATTTATGATTGGGGTCATCCATGAGACTGATTGGATAGACACAAGGGGATTACTTGTAGCAGTGTTACGGATCTTTTAATATTTTCCCGTAAATATAAGGACGTATAAATATCACTGCGTTCGTTTATCCTGTTCGTCCGTCTGTCCGCATGTCTGTTCGTCATACCTTAATTATCTACATACCTTGTAAACACACCGCCCCCAGTGGCCGAGTGGTTGATGCATCCGCCGCGGGAGCGGGAGGTTGTGGGTTCGTGATAAGCTGTGGTATTATGCCACATGTCTCATAATGACTAAATTACTGTTAGTGGGACGTTAAACCCAACAAACAAACAAACTTGTAAACATATAATATTCGATCATACTTTATACACTGTAATTTACAGATGTGTGACATGCCTTTCACCTATGATCGTTTACATATTGTCAAGGTCATTGAAAATAGTAATGTCAAATTCTTACCAAACACATAAGGTTTTAATTCCTTCACATTAGAAGCTTATTAATGACATACAGCCTGGCAGATGCTTTAGCATGCCTTTGATCTAAGGTTAATTCTCAAAGGTCAAAGACGTAAGCTCGTACATCTTACCATATTGCATAAATTATGCATGTATTGTCTGCAACTAGTTTTTATGCTTGATATAAACTGCGGTTTGCAGACGTTATGAACGAATCCAGTTTATTTTGATATTGAAAGGTTTGTCCATTCTCTGCACATAATGGGCATAAAATAAGGACAGCTTTTAGTGACCAACACTAGAAGATAAAAGCATAAAAGAAAGTCAAGAGAAACTTGTACGATCATTTGACCGCAAGATAACGTGAGATGTGTAAAATTGCTCATATCAATTAAAAATATTATACTGACTTTTCTCAATTTATTGTCGATTAAACTAAATATGCATTGCTCTCATTAGATCGCAGA
>CM037788.1:38000215-38030832 GCA_021229015.1 Solen grandis | reverse complement strand
CCATCTAGGTTTTTTTTTTTATTACTTTTCTTTTTACTAGACCAAAAATAAAAAAGTCATGGTATCAGAGAGATTCCATTGGTAAAAGGTGAACAGGAAGAGACAAAATACAAAATTTATCACCTTTAAATACAGAGTAGAGCAAGTCAATAATAAGATTGACATGGTCCCTATATTATGTTTGTTGTGTTTAATGTCCCGCTGCCAGTACTTCAGTTATTTGGAGACTATGTCTACTTGAGACAGATAAAATACTGACATACTGCAATATCAGGCCGTAGACATGTGGCATGATACCACACCCAGTCATATTATACTGAAACCGGGCCAAGCAGTCCTTATATGCTGAGTCCAAGCAAGGGAACTATACCAGTACCATTTTTTTTTAATGACTTTGGTATGCTGTGGCTGGGAATCAAACCCACGATCTCCTGCTCCAGAGGCAGATGCTCTTACCACTCAGCCACTGGGGACTGTTATCTAAACCCAATCTTTGAAAATACATAAAAATGAATAAAAAAAAACATCCTTCAGAAATTGTTGTATTTGGACTGTAACTCACTTCCTGGTGCACAGTAAAATCCTACAGGATTATCTACCGACAAAACTTTGTGTTTGAAGCCAAAATCCATTCAGTTATCAATATCATGTAGAAAAAATGGAAAAAGAACTACATTAAGACTTGCCCCCCCCCCCCCCCCCCCCCCCCCCTAACTTTTAAAAGTGAAAATAAATCAAATTCATCTTTTCTATGAGTAATTTTCAAATCTGCATTTTAAGTGATTAACAAGTTTATTAAAATTGCATAATTAAGACAAAAAAAAACAACTTTTATACAACTATATATAGTTCTCATACAGCTCCAAAATTGGACTGCTTCTCAGTGTGAATGAATCTCATACATCATGCATCCAATTAAGGCATCTAATTAGGAGATATAAATAAAGGAAGAACAAGCAGAAAGTACAACATAGTCAGCATGAAATGAGAAAGGCAGACCTCTAATTCCCAACCTGATACTTCAGAAATTCCTTACTGTGGAAATTAATTCTGCGAGGAAGTACACCTCACTGTCTATAGGCGGCAGTAGGAATCAGATCACATTCAATAAAGGTTTGTTTCATTGAATAACAATTAAGCAATTCCCAAGGTTGTGTCAGTAAAAGTATCTTCCTTTTTTTAAGTTTTGGATTCTTACTGTTCTTATTTTTTGGGTCAAAGCTAATTTATTAAACAAGGGTGAATCTCAGACAGAGCAAAAACAAACAAGAGGGACGAGATGGCCCTCTATTGCTCACCTGAGTACCTTTGTCTGTACAACCAATCTAAAATGGTGTTCCGCATAAATTCCTAATGTTTTTGAAATCCATCTGACAATAAATTAACAAATTAATAACATATTTACAAAAAAAGCATATCTAACCCATGTTTCGTGAAGAGGAGGAAAAAATATGCCTCTAGAACATTAACAAAGTTTTTCAAAGACTGACTTAGTGATCCAACATGACCAAGTTTCAAACTTATCTAGAATATTATGTAGTCGAACATTCTGACAAATTTCATGAAGATTGGGTAATAGATGTGGCCTCTATAGTTTTCAGAAGTCTGTTGTTGATGATACACTATGCATGACACACATCAATTTAAAATCTGATGGTACACTTGTGTAAAATTGTGTATCTAATTCTTTACTAATTAGTTTTTTATAAAACTTTGTATCTGATGGTATACACAAGTATAAAACTGTCTATGTATTGGTGAACCATGATGTTTGTTTATTGGGTTTTAACGCCCCACTGACAGACACCATGATGTAAAATTCAGTGTATCTGATGGAATACCATGTTGCTACATTGTGACTTATCTTTTGGTATACCATGGCATTGCATTGTATATTTAATGCTATACCATGGTCGGTATTGTGTATCTAAGGTATAATGGTGGAACCATGGAGTAAAATAGAATATCTAATTGTGTACTGTAATGTTAAATTATTACAACAGTGTTGAAAATTATGTGTCTAAAAGGTATAACATAATGTTAACCTGTGTATGTGATAGTATTCAATGCTGTTATGTCTTTGAATGATAAAGAACAAAAGTTGTTACATGCCATTTCACAGAATTCTCCTAATCATATAATAACATACGGTACGAGTCAAGGCTGGATGGACTCTCATTTGTCTGCCGTAAATACATCAAATCGGTGGCTGGGTGTGAGACAGCATACAATTATTGTAACCAAAAACCAGCCATGGTGTACAATAGTTTTTTGACAGTATGTCGATATGTACGGTCCAGAATGATCTTGATGTATCACGCTCTATGTCTCATTTTTCTTGCCTCATTTTTATACTTTCACAACTCATTTCTGACCACCCTGAAATAACCCAGAGACTAGAAATGTGGAGAAATTGTATATTTTTAATGAGTTCTTTTGAGAAATGGGAGACTGTTGTCAAAATCACAGCCTTCCCAACAGACGCAGGATGTATGGACGCTTCTGTATTGTTAAATTGCAGCCATATCAATCAATCCCGTCCAGATTAAAATAACAGGACTATTTGACTTCCCTCTAAAATCGCATCCTTACTTTCCTTCTTTATATCAAGTCCTTCCTTATCTTCTCTCTGCCTCTTGGCCCCCTACCAATTTATCAAGTTGCTAAACACAAATTTTCAGGCAACAGACTTCTTAATTTGAAAATGGATGGTTGCGAAATCTTACCTCTTCCCCTGTTTAGACAAATCTGAATCTTTTGCGAGTCACTCAAAGTCAGACATCCTCTACTAAATTTTCTTCCTCTTATTTGCATTTTTCAATGAGATTTGTCGGAAATCTAGACATTCTGTATATGACTCCACTGAAATAATCTTGTCTCTTTCTTCACAAAAACAACCCTAGAAGTTGTTTCAAATTAACGTAAAAGACTGACGGATGCAGTGTACCTTGAATCACGAATTTCTGAACACAAGCCTCTCAGATACATTCTGTGGCTTTCTTTATTGTTACAATAGCATATTTGAAGCTAGGGCATCACTTTCTTTACTTAAAACCTCTATTTGCATATATAACTTTTATCACTTGTCCGAAAGCTTTGAAAAATGACAGACAGAAAAAAAAAAATGTTTATCTAGCATTCATGTCAGAATGAATATTGAAGTTTTTCTCCAATTTCAAATGAAGACTCTTTAATGTTAATATCCTGGCACTTTCTAAGCTGTAACAACCCTAACCTAAACTATAATTCTGTTTCTATATTGTACTTATCCTGCTCAGACCTTTCAGACAACAGAAGCTCAAACCAGGAAACTTTTATTATTTCCAAGAAATGATGCAATGGCAAGTCATAACATTCTCGCAATCTGAATTTCAAATTAAGCTTCCGAAAACAGTGGTTTGATTGCCTTGTTTTTGTGTCTGTCATATGAAATGCATGCGACTTGTCATCCCATGTCTGCCAACAAATCAGCTGTTATAGACAACATGAGTGTTCAGGGCACAGTAAGCTCCGAAAAAAAAACAGATGCAAGTTTGAATCTCTCAAAATAGTTCCATGATTTTCAGACAAAAATGAACTGACCAATCACAAAAGTCTACAAATTAATATGTTTATAGCTGCAAATTCGATAAAAATACTCAGTTATTCAGTCTGAATTTAAAATGTGCGGTTAATATTAATATATATTTTTTTTAATGAAAATTAATAATCTCTGATAAATCCATGAAGTGTGATTTTGACAATTGGTCAATTGTTCCAATCTGTGAATATTAATAGCCTTTTATGATTAACCCATATCTAAGCAAAAATCTCAGCTGGGCCAATCTGAAATTCTTTTAATGCCTAATTCTTTTAGTGCCTAATTCTTTTAGTGACTACCATAAATGCTTGTGTATTGTTTGTACATATATACAGTGCACACCCCTAGTTTGAAGTTCAAAACCTTGGAAAAAATCTACTTCCCTTCTATGATGCATATTTCATTCTTCGCACTTGAGGAGGCCACTATTTTGTTTAGCCGCATGTGTTTTGTGGACTGAACCACAGGCTGAAAGTCACTGAATTCTTGTATATAATGTGCACACCCCTTCACCAAAATTGAAACAGAAGTCATTGTCCAAATAATTATTCATATTTTCTGTTTATTTCATTACGATTCATCCGGAAATAAAATAAAGTATATTCTATGCTATACATAATATTGACTGATGATATACAATCTAATGCAGTGTCTGAATTGTCATTATTGCGACCAATCATAAATATGCAATCATTTTATAGTTGTCAATACATTTAGACAATATTTTGCCAATTTAGTTTCATTATAGATGGTACTGTTTGCATAAAGACAATTGGGTACTTCTAACACCCATTGCAAAAGAGACTTGTGACAAACATATTAAACTTAAAGATATTGGCATATAAAGACTATTACTCAATTTATCAGCTATAATAAACATCAAGGTAACAATGCAATTACAAGACGGTACTAGAGATGTGAATGATAGTCGTTACATGAAATTTAACCTGCAAATGCAGTTGAACATTTGTCAACTGTAGTGCACCTTTGGCAAAACAAGATGGTCACTTCCTCGATCTACGGGGGAGGGATGCACATTGTAAAAAGGAAATTGATTTTTTCCTAAGGTTGCCCAAAACACACATTTTTTTTAATGGCCTAAGCACTATGCCCTCCCATCCATGGTCAAGGCACACCATCACTTGACCTTGGTACTTATCAGTGCCATGTATATATGCATACTTCTGAGTCTAACCAGGTTTCTTCCGGAGTCTTCAGTGGTAGCGAAAAGTGAACAGTATAAAACCCAATCAGTCAGAGAGTTAGTCATGGACTGATCTGAATTCATAATAACTGCAAAGACCATTTCCTTGAAAGATTTTATACATTTTACATCAATTAGGTAACAAGTTCAAGTTTTTACAAATTATGCTAATCCCTCTTGATGATTCCTAAATTGGACTAGTACTTTGCATCTGAAAAGGTTATGAAAAATCTTTGCCAGCAATAGTGTTCAAACCGGCAGATTTCAGATCCTTGGTCAGGTATGTTAGCTCCTTTACTGGCTTACAACAATATTGTCAAATAACAATAACCCAGAGTCTTGCATTAAGTCTCTAACAGTCATCCCTCTGTCTTTATTTTATCTGACTATCATTTTACAGATTCCTAGACCATTTTACAGATTCCATTTTACACATTTCCTAGACCATTTTATTGAGTCCTAGACCATTTTACAAATTCCATTTTACAGATTTCCTAGACCATTTTACAGAGTCCTAGATCATTTTACAGATTCCTAGACCATTTTACAGAGTCCTAGACCATTTTACAGATATCATAGACCATTTTACAGATTTCCTTGACCATTTTACAGAGTCCTAGACCATTTTACAGAGTCCTAGACTATTTTACAGATTCCTAGATCATTTTACAGATTTCCTAGACCATTTTACAGAGTCCTAGACCATTTTACAGATTTCCTAGACCATTTTACAGAGTCCTAGATCATTTTACAGATTTCCTAGACCATTTTACAGATTTCCTAGACCATTTTACAGATTTCCTAGATCATTTTACAGAGTCCTAGACCATTTTACAGAGTCCTAGACCATTTTACAGAGTCCTAGACAGTGATGGCTTCTATGGACACCAGACTGATAAGAAGGAAATCTGACTGACCAATCAGGTAATATATATTAGAATCCAAAATAGGCTGCACAGCAAACAAATCAACAGCATATGCCCATCAATAACAGAACTCTTATTCTTTACTTCAAGAGTTTATGCTATCCTTGTATTGTACTTTCTGCATGTTCAACATGGAACTATAATGAAATATAACATGGCTAAGTTCTATCTTGTTTAATTTAAAGAAATTAGAGCAAAACAAAGAGTTTTAATAAAAGAATAAAGAGACCAACAAAATACTGTTGTTGAATCATCTCCTGCCTACAAAACATACAGGTTGAAATTATCGTTTGTTTTGCTCTAATGTCCAGGTTGTACTTACTGTGAACATTGAGAAATATCCATGTTCCATTTGAATTTTTATCATTATTTTCTCTTTCATTGAAATAAGTCACTTTACACTCATACCACCCCTCATCATCCTCTTTTATATGAGAAATTTCTAATGAGATTTTGTTCACTAGCCGCACGCGGTCCTTGTAGTTTTTATGAATGGTTGGTGGGTAGGCCTTCCACTGTGTGAACACTGAGGCATCAAGTCCAAGTTTCTTCCAATCCACCATGTACTTGACAGGACTGTCGTTTGGGTAGTGTAACACACAGTCCAGAACTTGAGTCCCACCCAGACTGGATGAAGTGGAGGTAGATTGTACACACAGAATGCCTGAAACATACAAGGAAAAAGGAATAAGGTTAAGTGTCAATTTATTTTGACCTCTTTTTAGCAATTTAGAGTCTTTTTATGTCTTGGGAAACAGGTTCTTACTGCAAACTGATCCTTCTTGATGAAAGTTCTTAAAACTTAAACTAAACCTTTGATGGAACTTCTTGGTAGAACAAGTGCTGTGCCTGGTCAGGTCATTAAAGATTCTTGCCAACTATGGGATTTAAACCCACCATCTTCTTACCTGCAGTCATATATCTTACCATAGGACTATGACATTTCAAAATAATAAAGAAGGATATAATGTTAATTTATGATTTATTTTACAAATAAAAAGAAAATGATTTTAAATTTGCAATTTCCTGATAAATTTGAAAAAAAAAAAAAAACGATGTAAAATTTGAAATAATGTATTTCCTTCATAATACCCTTTACCTCATGAATATTCATGTCTAAATGTATGGCTTAATGAATATTAATTTACTAAATTTAACATGGTAGATGAAACAATGGATATTTCTTTGCCATGCAGACTGTGAACAATTGTATGACCAGACAGAGGAGATGCTAGGAGGAGCTTTCTGATCTGGGTCTACTCTGTTTGCAAAGGTGTTTTGACACATCCATAATTATGATGTTAAATATAACTTGAGGTTAAATTAGAAAGTTCTAATTCTTTTAACAATTAAAAAGAAAGTGACATAAAATGATAAAATTTGTTTATTAATGTAGAAAACAGATGCAACTGCAGGAAGGAGGACACCTGAATACTAGGAAATCACTCACGTGTCTGAAAAAGGCAATCACAAACACTGACTGATGGAGTTCTTGTATCCAGCTCAGATTGTTATTGAAAAGCCACATCTTGAATCTCTGATACTACAAGTTATCATAGCTTAACATTATTTTTTCCTTCAAACATGTGTATAGTTATGTGACACAGAATACAAGTTTTGTACAAGCTTGCAATCTCTGGCCATGCATAATGTACAGAATTAAACACTAAATCTCTACTTCAAAATCTCTAGTGATATTTTTTACAGTTCTTTAGGGCAACACAATTGTGTTATTTGAAGGATGATATTTTTCTCCATTTTTTTTTTTTTTTTAAGTTTGTGTAGAAAAGCACTTAATTTACCAGCATAGGAACCTTTATTTCTGGTTTATTCAAATCATCCCTTACAATGTCATCAATGGTTTAATTACCCGGTAGCGGTGAAGCTTTAGTAAGAAGAGGGCTAAATCTGAAAATAGTGCATTTGTATCGTAAGATAATCAATGGGTAATATGGTGTTCAAATGCAACCCGCTGCAGTGTTTCATGTCATTATGCAATACAGTCATAGCATAAATGGGATCCACTTCACTTGTAAAAGATGAAGTATCCCACATCAATGATATAAAAAAAATATACTGCATAAGTGATTTCTTCATTGTATGTGCTGAAATCACTGCCACATTGTATCACATCCTACAGCCATTTTATATCAAAGAAACATAAATAAGTCCTTGAATTTCTATTTTTGCCCTCTGGGGTTGCATCTGTATAGGATTAATTGGTTCAAAATCTATAATCATCATGCAACAAAATATCAAGAGTTGAACGGATGTTTAACTATTAAACATCTGTCCAATATATCATTAGAAATCAAAGAAACACTTTCAGCTCTTTAAGAGGTGTTTAGATGTAACTGTATTACATAATCTTGAAAAGAAAACTTGTATAATTATCGATGATACAAAGTCCTACAAAAAAAAAAAAAATTAAAAAAAATAAAGATTCCATTTATCGCCCATTGAAAGCCAGAAGGGCTCATCAGCAGATATAAAAAGAGGGCTAATGAGCCCTTCTGGCTTTCAATGGACGTTATGACAAACTTCTTCAAGGAGCATTAGCAATTTACAATCTAAATGGTTAAGTATGTGGATGTCAGTGTTTGAGAAAATAAACACACTTTATTCCATAGATGCAGTATGCAGTGGTTCCTTGCTCAATGCCCAACAAATTGTAAAGTACATGATGTAAATTGATGTAAGGCTAGGCAGAGTATTTCTGTGTTTGTCACAGGCCAGAGTTTATTGACCTTCTATCACAAATAGCCATCATGAACCACTAGTATATCACAAAATCAACCTGGGAGTAACTTTCAGGTTGATCAGGTATCAGACTGGCTACTTGGGGGACTAGGAGGTAAAACTCTGCAGATTCCATCAACATGTTATATTTGGGGTCGAAAGCTAGAAGTTTGTTTGTGGGGTTTAATATCCTGCTGACAGTAATTCAGTCATCTTGAGATAGATATAGTGTGCTGCCACACTGCAATATCATGCCATGGACATGTGGCATGATACCACACCCAGTCATATCATCCTGACACTGGGTTAATCAGTCCTGGAACTACCCTCATATGCTGAGAGCCAAGCAAGGGAGCTATACCACTTTCATGTTTTTCATAACTTTGGTATGTCACAGCCAGGGATTGAGCCTCCCATGATACTCTAACTGCTTGGCCATCAGGATCAATAGAAAGCTAGATTACCACATTAAACAGTTTAATATCAGTGTATCGCAGTTTGTGGGGTCCAAGTTCATTTGCCATTTCTAGTAAGTATGAGAATATCATTATCGACATACAACAATAATGAATCAATTAAAGATAGGGGTCTATGGTTTGAACCATGTTAAACAGACATTGAAGTTGCAATATAGTATACAGAAAAAGTAACAAATTATATTCAAAATTAATTATATTGCACACTCAAATAAACTAATGTGATTGTTCTTTAAACTTAAGTAAATAATTTAATCAATACCTGCTTCTATCAGTATATAAAGAATTCAGCCTAAGCCTAAAGGCTATATTTTGAAACAACCCTTCCCTTGCCTTTCACAGAGTATTGCAATGCTCAGGAAAAAATCCAATACATTTCTGACATGTTTCCAAGCCATTAAACGTCTTGTGAGTATGTCCCTACACCGTGTTTTATTGTTCTGAACAAAAATATTAATGTCATTCTTTGTGGGCAGCTCACTGAAATCTAAAATATCTAAATCCCACCATTTCCTTTTTGTGCACTTGCAAACCATGATGTTTGACTTATAGGAAGACAGTGAACTAATGAGTTTGAATTTCTCGCTCTGTCATATTTCTCTGATAGTATATCTGAGAAAATAAATAGCAGCGCCGAGAGGACATCATCAGAGCCACCATACTTCCTTTCAGTTTTGTCCTGTAATCAATACCTTCAGAAGACCATCTTTCCATTAACCTCAAAAATGAACTGGACGTACAACTGACAAACAATGGGAGTATAGTGTGTGAGAGAGGAGTGTTTCATTCCCAGAATATTCATTAAACAATGCCTGAAACAATCCAGTATAGTTTCTGATTTATATTTTGTTTTGATAAAGCAGCTATAGATTTGAAAATATATAAGACATGTCAGATTGTTTCAAAGTCCAATCAATAAAGATTATTTATTATATACCTATAAATTTTCTGGCTCAAATACAGGCAAAACACAAGCCTCAAATACAACTCAACAGATTAAAATTCTGTAATATATCGGTGACAAATACCGGGGTTTTCCCCAGTCAGTTTCTTCCCCAGGGAAAAAACTGACAGTTTCAAGTCAGTTTCTTCCCAGAGGAAAAACTTGGCTAGTCAGTTTCTTCCCCAAGGCAAAAACTGACTGGGGGGAAAGTCTGGTCTGTTACACCAGGTAGCTTGAAATCACTTTCTTGAGAAAACTTGATAAACTTCTTAAAACCCGTGTAAATTGACTCCTTGTGTCTTGAATACATATATAGGTATATAATGAAAGGAAAATTGTGTACTAGCAATGTACTTGCAGCGTAGAAAAAATTGACATCTCACTCGACCTTCGGTCTCACGAGATATCATTTCTCCCACGCTGTTCGAAGCAAATACAAAAGCACGAAAAGCTACTGCAAAATAATATTCCCTATTTATTTTTACTCAGTGAAGTTACATGTTTATGCATGTAAAAATATGCACTCAAAAACAACAAATATGTATTATGAACAATTATCAAATTACAGCAAGATGCTTTAAGGCTGGTCAGGTTTTACACAAGTTTCTGAAATACAAGAAGGCCCTTAAGTACACTTACTAATACCATAAGCCAAATCAAAACATGAGAGCAAAGATTGCCCTGAAGATGCTCACCTGAGAAAAACTGCCTTCATTGCCTGTACAAATTACTATTATTATCATTATAGCATAGTTGTACCAAAGAAATTACAGCAAGCAATAGATTTCAAATTCACAAAGGAAAAAGTATATGAGGTCAAAATTTGAAGGTTGAAGCATAAAAAATCCCAAGTAATATTGAAAGGGCCATAACCCCTGACTGAAGTGGCCGATATCAGCTATAATCAAACTTGGTCGAGGGAGTATACCTATAAACAAATTGTAGTGAAGTTTGAAGGTGATTGCTGAAGAAATAATGTCTGGCATTTTTTTAAATATCTCCTGACCTAATTGGGCAATATCAGTCATAATCAAGCTTGGCTGACAGATAATGGCAATTAATATTGTCATAAGGTTTGATGTTAAAAAAAAAAAACAAAGAGCTTTAACATCTCCTGCCAAAAGACCTATATCAGCCATAACCAAATTCCAATTGGAAAAATTATGATTGCTTAAAAATAAAGATGCTGGAGTGCAAACAAAGAGAAATCTCTGGGATTTTTTTAATATCAAATGGGCCATAACTCCTGACCTAATTGGGCCATATCAGTCAAAATTGAATTATGCCAAGAGATTATGGCAATAGACATTGTCATAAAGTTTGAAGATAATTGATTAAGAAATCAAGATGCTAGAGTGCAAACAAACTAATTGTGAATGACAGACTGATGACAGACATTCATCTATTCTAATATCTCATAGCTCAGGTGAGTTAATTAAAAAGCCAACCCCCTGAAGGCCTCAGTTTTCAAAGGGTTCAACTTTATATTTGCAATTTTTGTAGAGAGATGTAAGGTGACCATTTGTGCCAAATGAAATAAAATTCTAACCATTCGTTTTAAAGATGAAGACTTTCGAAATATCCAATTTTGAGTATAATTTATTAGGAAACTAACCAATCCCCTTGAGGCCTAAATTTTCAAGGGATCAACATTTTTTTTGCATTTATGGTAGTAGTCTATGAGGTGACCATTTGCGCCTATAGATATTAAATTCTGACTGTTTGTTTAAAAGCCCATTATGCTTCCAAAAGCAGTGTATATTCTTCAGAAAGAAAAGCAAAGTGTGTGCTAAAGATTTGTTCCGAGATGCAATCTGTACATACTCGTTGACAAAAATGTTACAACAATGCATAAATAAGAAATAATCTTTTACTAAAGATAATTCAATTGTTTAAAAATAACTAATTTGCAAAGTCTGCAAATCCTTATCAATTATCCGTAGTCATTCTATATGTCTCTTTTAATGAATCATGAGTGCATAAATTTATGACATTGCAGGTAAACAAATTGTGTTTCTACAATGGTTTTTCAAATTCAAATCATTTCTGATTATAGACTGTCTTCGGGAATATTCGCCAATGCAAAATGTAAACAATAAGAGTATTTTGACATCCAACCAAAACACTAAATTGGGTTATGTGATCAACATTTTTAATGTATTTAGCTGTTATTTTACAGAAGATATTTGCACATTTTGTACCATTTGTGTTGGTCTATTATATGTCAGTGTTATTTTTCTTTTTTTTCCTTTTTCATGAAAAATGAATCATTATGAAACATAATGGGCCTTTAGAAGAAGAAAAAACTGATCATTTCAATAGGGAGTAAAAAAGGAAACTGGCCCATCCCCCGGGGGCATATTTTTCAATGAATCAACTTTATTATAGAATTATGGACAGACTCTGAGGTGAACATTTATGCCAAATGAAATCAAATTGTGTGAATTGGTTTCAGAAAAGAATTTTTTTTTAATTTTTATTTTTTTAAACTCTGTTGGTTGCCATTCTGCATGGATCAAGTTTATTTTCACAAATTTTGTGAAGGGCCACCATAGGATCATGCCAAGTTTCATCAATTTCTATCCACTGGTTCATGAGATGTCTTTTAAATCATATTGTTGATGCTGCACAAGGGAATCAGGTTAGTCAGAACATGTAGCGCGGAGAGCTAAAAACTCCACATGGTAAAAGTTCATACTGAACATTAAATCATATGACCTATAGTTTCAGTACAAAAATATCTCTTTACAGAACCTGGGACTTCTCCAGAAACTAAATTTGTGTGATTGACATTTTGAAGTGATGTTAACCAAAGGAAAAAAAAAAAAAGAAGAAAGGGTAAAATTAAATGAATTTAAATCAAATTTAGTTGTAAGTGATAAAAATAAGAGGGCCAAGAGGGCCTTAAAGACGCTCACCTGAGAAAAACTGCCTTCATTGCCTGTACAAGTTACTAAATTATAATGAAGTTGTTCTGAGTACATAATCCATGAGATCATTTCGATTCCATGAACTAAACAGTGCCTGTGGTCAAAATTTGAAGTCAAACTTGACTGAGAGATTATGGCTATAAACATTGTCAGTGAAACTTCAAAAAGAAATGATGATGCTAGAGTGTAAATGAAATCTGGTATTATTTTTTGTAATTAAAGGGCAATAACTCCTGACATAATTATCCAATATCAGCCAAAGTTAAACATGGCCTAGAGATTATGACTATTGACATTATCAGAAATTTTGAAAATGATTGCTTAATGGCCCATTATTTTTCATAAAGTTTTCATATAGAAGAAAATATAAAATAACATTGAGTAATTGTAGACTAACACAAATGGTACATAATGTGCAAATATCTGCTGTAAAATTACACTTAAACACATAGAAAATGTTGATCAATTTATGCAATTCAGTATTTTGGATGGATGTCAAAATACTCTTATTGTTCACATTTTGCATTGGCGATTATTGCTAAAGACTGTCTATAATCGGAAATAATTTGAATTTGAAAATCTGTCGACGAAACCCACTTTTTTTATCTGCCACATCATGAATTGATCAATGTACTCGTGATTTGTTTATGGAGCTTTTCTGACTGAAGCATATGTATTGCTTTCAGAAGAATAAAGGGCCTTTAAGAAATGAAGATGCTAGAGTTCAAACAAAGTTAAATTTGGCGAATACTAACTTTAGAAGAGGCATAACTCCTGACCTAATAGACAGATATCAGACATAATCAATTTGAGCCTAGAGATTGTTGCTATAAATAATGTCATTAAGTTTGAAAATGATTGCTTAAAAGTGCAAAGAAAGAGAAATCTGACATTTTTTAATATCAAAATGGGCATAACTCTTGACCTAATTGGGCGATATCAGCCATAATCGAACTTGATATTAAAGAGGCATAACTCTTGTTCTTATTGGCTGATAACAGCCATAATCAAACTTGGCCAAAAGAATATGGCTATATGGCTTTAAACACTGTCATGAAGTTTGAAGATGATTGATTTAAAAATGAAGATGCTAGAGTGCAAACAAAGTTAAATCTGGCAAATTTAAACATTGGGGCATACCTCCTAACTGGCCGATATCTGCCATAATCAAACTTGGCTGATAGAATATGGCAAAAAACATTGTCATAAAGTTTGCAGATATTTACTTGAGAAATGAAGATGCTAGAGTGCAAACAAAGTGAAATCTGACATTTTTTTAATATCAAGATTATGGTAATAAATATTGTCATAAAGTTTGAAGATGATTGCTTAAGAAATGAAGATGCTATAGTGCAAACAAACTAATTGTTGATGACAGATGGATGACGGACATTCATCGATCCTTATAGCTCATCCTGAGCACAAGTGCTCAGGTGAGCTAAAAAGGAGTTTCGACAAAATTTACTGTTTCTTATAATGGTATCATAAATGATATGAGTTGAATATGCATTGGAAGACTTTGCCATATAAAAAAACTTTGTTTAATTCTTCTATTTTGAAGAGATTCTCAATATCCAGTATCTTGCTTAATTAATATAATCCATCCATCATTAAATTATGATAATGGTCCATCAAGTGATAGTGGGAATTTCATAATAAATGCAAGCTTCTAACAATTTTGAGAAAAAGATCCTTTAACTGCAAGTCAATGGATATTTGCATCTGTATTAAAGTCCTTTAAAGCATTTGGAGGACAATGATGATACTGTAATGATGGATGGATTACCTTAAGTTAGGACAATCATTTTGTTCTTAAGATTTAAATATTTACTTATGTAGAATTCACAAAAGAATTTAACACAGAATTTCAACCCCTCCAGGGTTAAAAGAGTTGAGATGCTGTAAATCATAGACATGATCTTGTATATCAAAGTAGTGCCCCACTCTTTAAATGTGGTAGTGGTGTGATATGGTGGAAAGTTTAGCATGGCATTACCTAAGTACCACAATAATTGTACCTTTGAGTCACATTCAATTTTGGTAAACTAACAATTAACTCATTACTATATTTTACTTCTTCATTTACTTTCCTCATAAAAAAACAATAATTACCAGTATTGAATAAATCTTCATTTATCTTTCATACATTGCAGAGTATATTAACAATCAAAAGCGGTAATTACAGAAACTGAACCTTTATTAACACTGAATGCCTTGTGGGCATGCACTGTTAAACAATCACTGTCACTCATGCTTATTCTATGACCTCATTGTAATGTGGATAGAGACAGAGAGGATTGGCAGAGACAGAGATTGCTCAAGAGAAAGATATACAGACAAAAAGAGATTGGGAGAAAGTGTTGTTAGAGATTCAATGTCATTTAAAAAAAAGGAAAAGAATTGGTAGATGGATGCTCCTAGATTAAGTACTAGTTAGAAAAGGACTATTTCTATCATTTATTTCCCACATGTTTGTGAAAAAAATGCAATATAAAGATTTATAAAGGGGAAATAATTAAAAAAAAAAAAAGAAAAGCAAATGTCAAGATCATTAAACACTGTACATTCTGCCAAAGCATTCTTTGAATGGGTGAGCTAAACGCAAAGCCAGGGTGCAGGACACAGACCGGTGTTTAACAATGTGATTAAATAGACTTCAGGACTATACAATAGCTGCACTGAGAGGAATCATAGTCAATAGTTGACCTGGTCTACACAAAAGAACAGTCAATTTTGTTAATGATTCTGTTTGTAAGTAGGCGATGACCTAGCCATGAAATGGGAAAAGCAGAGCTTTGATTTTTATTGCTAAAAACTGGAAAGATGCATTAAGATAACATAAACAAGATGTGAGATATTTCCTGACCTACTCTCGATGCTCTCTTGGTTATCCACATTTTTATGTCAGAATTTGCATGCCAGTGTCAAAAATCCAACGGGTTGAATGAATAATTTACAAGAACAAGAGGGTAATGACAGTTAAGGGCTGCTCACCTGATGATTGTTTTACTGAAAACAGCTATGTGTTTTTAAAGAGATGAATGATTCTTAGGTAGAGACTCACCTAAGAAATATCTTTGCTAAAATATTTTCAATCTTGAATGTATTTACGGATAAAAAGATTTTTAAAGTTTTCACAAAACACATATGAAACTGTCTCTGTCTTGTGAATTCCATTGGTAGGAACATTTGTGTTATAATATTTATAAATCCAGCCAGCTGAGTTTTAAAACAAATTTTTCACTTTATACAATCATATACTAAGTTGCACAAGAAAATATGCACTCAGACTTGTGCTAATCTAAATGTATTCTTTCTTTCCAAGATATATTATGTTTGGCATAAACATTTAAGTATTGTGTAGCCAACAGGGCCATTTTTTTTTTTTTTGAAAGTTTTGATGATTTATAGAATTGCTTGCAGCTGAAACAAAAGTATAAAGTGTCTGAAAAACAAAAAACAAAAAAACACACACATCTGAATTAATGAAAAAAATTTTGTGACTGAGTATTTATAAAGAAAACTTGCTTGGTTTTTAAGATATCCCAATAACTTTCACAATCTTGGTAAAGGTTCAAGGACTATCTGTGCCAAAAGATTTTCAAATATGGCCGGTAGTTTAGGAGAAGTTTTTTTTTTAAGTTTTCTCTTTATATGTTTCTTCATTTTCCATTGCCATGGAAACCAGATTTCTGCATGGAACTTTGAAAAGGGAAAACCTAAGGAACAGCCCTGTAAATTAAGTTTGGTAAAATTTTTAGAATACATGTTATTTGAAGGAACTGATGGCAATGAACAAAATGGTCTTCGATGGATGACTGACACTGACCAATCACATAGCATCACAAGCTTGTTGTGCTCCAGCAAGCTAAAAACAAAATGTAAGCTAATGCAGATGTCAAACAACCTGTCACATACCAAGGGAAAAGGAAATTATGTGTAAAAAAACAGTCTGTAACCTATCGCAAGGGTCACAGTCCCCGTCGTAGTGTCACATCCAAGGTTATCAGTGATACAGAAATTCTAGAAGTTGTAGTTATTGTATGTATTGATCATCTATGCAACGGATACAGACTTTGCTGTTTCAGGAATATCAATCTAAATTGAAATTACTTAGAAAAAAATGAGACATAAAAATTATAATGAACTAAAAAAAGTTGGGTTTCATTATACAGTTATAAATCTTGTGAACTAAAAAGTTTTTAAACTAGATCTCTATTCTCATTCCAGCCCAAAATTCTTATTTATTTTTTCTAAAAAGATACAAATAAAGTTCAAACAATGATGCTCAGATCCATTAAATAAGTCATGATATATGACCTACCACTTTAATTAGATATTGTAATTACTGCATGAAGGCATTGTTTGGAAAATATTCCAGAAAAAGGGGGATTAGGTTTAATTACATTCTTTGCGACATGGTCTTCCCACTGCATTGGAATCTAAACCTATTTCAGACCCATGACACTTTCCCAAAATGCATCATTACAGAAAATATGATAAACCAAATCTAATATGCTATATATTTACACAAGATCTTTCCTTTACCCAAAACTTCACCATGTTGAACAGTATATGATTTATTATTGTTAATGATTTATAAAAATAAAGGCATTCATTTAGAATCCAACAGAAGAAAAGACTCTTGACAGAACTAAACCATGTAGTCAGAGACATTATAATAATGGTCATTTTTTTGCAATGGTGGCAAAAGGAAATTTTGGAGTTGACTTGTCGCTAGGGCAACCATTTTCAAGACCTCTCATATAACTCAACATACTGGTAAGATCCAAGAAACATTGAGGAGATAAAGATCAATGTTCAAGAAATAATTTCAAATTCAGTTAAAGATGTGTATTATATCAATGTATCTTAGCAATCAATTTAAACAAAATCAAGAACATGCTTTATTTCTGAAAGCTATCAAGGTCTAACACATAATTATACTTTACCAACTGATCAGGGGCTAACCCCAGTGTATGACAAAGCATCACAATATGTTTCCATGATAAAAGGCTTCAGGAAGTGTTAAGTGATATTTGAAATTAACTGACCACTCTGAGACTGATCAAACCATTACTGACCCTATTGCCAGAAACATATACATTCCAAGAACTCTTGCCTTTTTATTCTCTCTGCTTAGTGTTTTAAGACTTCCTGGCCATTTTATTACTGGTATTAATGTGTCTTGATGAAATAGAAAAGCAGTACATTACAGACTGCTTGGCCATTCATTACGGTTTCATGGCAACAGCTCTCTCTCGCTGTCATTATGGCCAACCAAACAAGTCTATGTGAGAAAGGTTTCAAGATATTACAAAACAACCCCACTGAAATATCTGTTTTAAGATCAAAATGTTTCTGTTATTATGAACATGTGCATAGCAGAGTATTAAATTGACTTTTTACTACAATGAATTTTCTCTCTACAAACAAAAATGGCTGCAAGCATGCGTTTTCTCCCATTAAAATTCATATGCTGTAAACACATTTCTGAGATAGATTAACATGACTGCATCTTCATTATTTTTTGTTGACAAAAAATTTCATTGGATATCTATCAGAGGTAACTAATCTTGGTTGCATTTGTTTATGGAGTCATATTCCTGAAAATATGGGAGAACAAAAGATTTTTGTTAATCCTGCTCCTCATGAATATACATTTCAAAGTTTATGACTTGATGGATATCAGTTTACTGAAATTTAAATGGAACAAGTAACTGGTGTTGCACACAACAAAGGAGTCCCGCACCGGTGCATAATTTTTCTGTTACCATAGCAACCAGAATTTGGTCTGAGAAAAAAACAAAGTGACCTGCAGAACCTCTACTGCCATCTATTCATATACCAAGTTTCATAATATTATCTTAAACAGTTTTTAAGTTATTGCGGGATGCAAATTTCTGGACATCCGGACAAACAGATGGACAGAGGGACAAACAGACGGACAGACAGATGGAGGGCAAACCTATTGTCCCCTAAGGTAAAAACACCGGTAAGGGACTTACAAGGATTTTTCTTCTTGCAGACTGTGTTGACTCCAACATTGTATGATCAAAGAGAGGATCGAGGCTTCTGAACTTATATAGTTTTTATATCATCACAGGATCCTGATTTCCAGAAAGTCGTTGGTAATGTCCTTTAGAATCCTTCTATTTTAAGCTGCCCCAATGTAGTTTATACTCTGACATACTATCAACATAAGCAATTCAATCCCTAAATAGTTTTGCTTAAACTGATTCATTTTACATTAAATGGGAAATCAGTTCTTACAACTTATACTTAAACCCTCCTCAATGGTTCCTGGGTTGGACCAGTGCTTTGCACTCAGGAAGGTCATGAAAATCTGTGTTCAAACCTAAAACCTTTGGATCTGCAATTGGGTATGTTATCACTGGACCACTGCACCCTTGAATCCATTAATGATTTCTCAGCACAAGAATTCTGGATTATAAGGTTTGATTTTACAAAAACACCAGTTCTAATTGCTAGCAAAAAAATCGACATATACAACTAATGCAAAGAAATATGTTAAACTTGATTATATTGATATTCATTGAAAGCAGATTCTGAACAAAGTTTATCTGTCAGAGGAGAGTATGACAGAAATGTCTAGAATATTAGTAAATTATTTTAAGATAAATTGGAAAAAACATGTTGTGAAATTATGAACATGCTTCATATCTCCGCTTTTGAAATCCTGTCTAGCAAATCATGACCCAAGGGTGTTAATTTGTTTAAATATGGAGCTGGTTTTCGCAAGGAAAACCGGTTGAAAGCTCAAGATCAGAGCCATCGATTTGTTAAAGCGTAAATAAACCTTCCTCAGTAGAAAAGGCATGAATTTCACAACGGGCGTTTAGAAGACGCCATTGCTAATAAGAAGACCGTTCTGTTACGTGCAGTAGAGACGCCTCAGAAAGAGGTCAAAGGTCTTAGTAAGAGCCAGTAAAACACAAGAAAGATCCCACTTCGGAGTTAACGAACGAGAAACCGGCCTAGAAGTTCAAACGAACGGAATAATTTCCGAAAGATAAGATCCGAAACCAAGGTAGAGGATCTGGGGAAATTAAGCGTGTTCGATACATAGACCTATACCCTTGATAGAAAATGACCGCAAGTTTTTCTCGTTAAAAAGAAAAACTAGAAAGTTAGCGATTTCTCTGACAGGAGCTTTGACCGGATTAATGCCGTGCGATACACCAATCACGGAAGACCTTCCACTTTGCTGGTAGACAGATCGAGTAGATTGTTCCTGGCTTTAGAGATAATAAGGCAACTGTTGCCGAAAATTTCTTCTGTCTAAATCGCTGTTGGATAACATCCAAGCGTGAAGACGAAGAGCGCAGGATTGTCGTGAAGGACCCTGTCCGACCTTGTGACAGAAGGTCCGGAACCTGGGGGAGTTCTACAGGATCGTCTATCAGAAGATCCAGAAGATCCACGAACCAAGAATCGCGTTGGCCAAAAATGGAGCTACAAGGAGGATCCGGCACTGAGATCGCAGGATTTCCTTAGAAACTAAGGGAATCAGAGAAAACGTGGAAAGCATAAGCAAATAGATGATCCATTTACGACAGAGCATCTATCCGCCAAGCCCGTGATCCGATACCCGGTGACACAAACAGCGGAAGCTGGTTGTTCAGCCTGGTAGCAAATAGATCGACAGACGAGACCCGAAAATCGCAAACAGATTGTCGCGAATCGAGGAAGTAACTTCCATTCCGAGTGAGAAGAGATGTCCTGCGGGCAGTTGGTCCGCCAGAACATTTAGACACCCGGAAGATGTCTGACTTGAATGAGTACCGAAGACACCTGACACCAATGAAGAAGGTGCCATGCTTCCATGCACAGAGAAGAGAGTGCGTCCCCCCCTGTCTGCGGATGTAAGAGACAACAGTCGTGTTGTCCGTAGATACTAGAACAGATTTGCCTCGAATGAAGAGGAGAAACTGTCGTAAGGCTAGTAGAACCGCTTTGAGTTCGAGGTTGTTGATATGAAGAGAACTGTCCTGAGGGGACCAAAGACCCGAGGCCGTGAGACCCAGAGGTTCCAGATGAGCCCCCAGCCGGACAGACTGGCATCCGAGAAGAGGAACAGTTCGGTTGAGGAGAAGAAAGAGGAACACCCTCTCGGAGAAACGAGGGGGATTCCACCAACTGAGATGATGAACCAATTCCGGAGAACCGGAGAAGGTCTGTAAATGGTCTCGACTGGACGCCAGATCGAGAGTAGTATAAACTGAAGAGGTCGCATGTGAATGGCGGCACAGCGGACAAGATCCGCTGCTGCATTGAGTACTCCGAGAAGCGATAGGAATCGCGGGCTGAGATCGATTGCCGACGCGAAAACCCCGAACCAGAGTTAGAGAGACATGAGTCTGGGTTCCGGAATTCTGATCCTGTTTAGGTCGGTCAGAAATTGCATCCCGACAAACGTGAAGTTCTGGGATGGGATCACTCCGATTTCTCGGAATTGAGGATGAAGCCTAGCCGGAGAGCTAGGTCTGTCACCCATCGAAGCTCGTCGAGAAGAGCGACTGGGTCCATGTGAAGAAGAAGCAGTCGTCGAAATACGCCAGGAGCGTGAGCCGCGAAAATGAACCTGGCGACCAGAACCGAAACTATTTTGGATGAAGATCTGGGGCCGAAGACAGGCCGAACGGAAGGCCTTGAACGGTAGACAGTTCGGCCATCCGTGAAACGAAGGTATTTCCTGGAATGAGGATGGATAGATACATGGAAGTAAGCATCCGATAAATCCAGGGAAACAGCCAGTGACCGGGGAGGACGGCTGCCCTGATCGACGAAGTGTTCCATTTTGAAGTGTTCCTTCGGAATGAAGGAGTTTAGATGAGACAGGTCTATGACCGGTCGAAACCCCCCGTCCTTCTTGGGAACAGAAAGAGACGGCTGTAAACCCCGGAGAGGTTGGAATCGAGACCCTTTCTACGCTCCTTTTTCCGAGAGATCTGAAATGGCGAGTCCAGACGATGATGATTGGAGGAGAGATGAATGGGAGAGCGTGATAGTGGAGGGGACGACTGAACGGAACCCGATACCCGTGTCTCACGATAGACAGGACCCATTGGTCGTCGGTGATTGTCTCCCAATGATGAATGAAATGAGTGAGGTCTGCCGCCTACTGGAAGGGGCAGAAACACTCTTCCTCCTAATCGAACGTTCTGGAAGAGGAAGCGGAAGAAAGGACGCACCCCTAGGGCTTACTCCACCCCTTGGATTGGTAGAGGTAGAAGAGGGTGGGGGGGCGATGAAGGAGGAATCGTGGTCGCTGCGGACCAGATTGGCGAGCGCCCCTGGAAGAGGGATTGCCTCTGAAAGGAGATTGAGGCTTGCCCTTTTCCGAGTCCTTCGGGGATTTACCGGAAAAGCCGAAGGTTTCTTCCGGTAATCGGAATTTAGGGGAGCCGAAGTAGGAGTGCGGGGCGAAGGCCACCGCGCCGTGCATATTGCTCCTCCCTGGAGGCGTCCGCTACTTCTTGATTCGGCCCCAAAGAAGGGACGAGGAAGAAAGAGGGGCCGACTAAGCTTTTCTCGAGAGAAGAGAGAAGTAGCTTGTTGGGCCGTCCAGGATGGCATCCCGCCTGCAGCGAGTCATCTCGGAATGAGAGAGAAAGAGATAGCAAAATCGAATGTTTTGCCGTCGCTGCTAAGGCCTCTAAAAGAAGCCTGACGGAAGCAGATAAAGCATCCTTTTGTTGTAGTTTGACCGAAAGAGCGGCCACGAAGGAGTCAGTATGCGACGAGATGCCGGAAAGGAAGCGGAGCGTTGCTCCCAGCGATCCAGGACCTCTGCTGAAGCCGGTAAAGAGGAGGGGACCTTGAGCCGGAAGCGACTCGCATCTAGGTCCAGTTTCGGGGGGTGGATAGAAAAATCACCCTCCGGAAACTTGTAGGTCTTGGGGTTAAAACCCAAAGGCCGAAGGTCCGAAGTTGGAATAAACCAGCCCGGTCCTGGCTTAGAGGAGGATGAAGATTCAAAATCCTCCAAAGCCGAACGGACGACCGGAGAGAAAGGGAGTAACTCCGGTTCGACTGATTTGGACTCCTTAGGCTTACCGACAAGGTCAAGGTAACCTTCGCACCTCTTCCGGGAGGGAGGAGGGGCCGGTTTGCATACTGATGCAGGAAGGGTAGCAAAGACCTCCTGAACAGCCCTGTCCATGGAAAACCGATTCTCGTCTGACTCCTCGTCCTCATCAGAGAGAGGATTGTCAGTACGAGGTTCGGAATGAGCGCTGGATCGGCGCGAGGTGGAAGAAAGAGGCACGTCCTCAGCAAATAAGGAGTCCTCCTCCGGAGCATGAAGGGAGATTTCATCCTCCAATTGTCCACTCGTAGCAGTCCACTAATAGGGGATTGCGAGTCGAGGGAGGAGACCCAGCCTCAGGGCGCGAAGGGGGAGCATCCTGAGGGGGGAAAGCCCATGAGAGGAAATGGAGGGAAAAAGGGCCACATAGGGGGCTGTGTGGAAGAAGAGCCCTGTGGACCCGAGGGGGAGGAGACTGAAGGAATAGTCTATGATCAAGGGTCTCTGGTGGCAGAGAAACCCGATCCCTCCTAGAAGAAAGAAGGTTCACCCGGAATGACGGGGGAGGAGGCAGAGCTGAACTGCCTGGCGTATTCCCCCATCATGTGGGACCACCATGTGGAAGGGTCAAAAGTCTGGGTTGCGCTGAGACATCCGCACTTTGAACCCTCGAAGACGTGGTGGAGCGTAAAGGTGACCGGTCCCGAGTAGCAGAGCTAGGGGACCGGTGACCGGAAAGACCCGGGAACGGTTGTGGGACCGTTTCTTGGGCACCTTGAACGTGGAAGAGGAGGTGGCCGAAGCGGAGAAACCGCAGGGCTGCCTGATGAAAAACTCGAATCCGAATTCTCGGACAAAATCGGCGAAGACCGGCGACCCACACGTCTAGCGTGATGGGCCGACCTGGCCGTCGATCTGTGCAGATCTCTCGCCGATGACCGGTGATGACCGGTCTTGGGTCTCTGAGACCGATGTTGACCGGTGACCGGTGATGGTCGGTGACCGGTGCCCGGTGCCCGGTGACGGTGACCGGTCGGAGTGGTTCTCCTTGACTGCTCCCTGGGGCTGACACAAGGAGAGCCGGGGGGAAGGAGCCAGGAGATGAAGGCGGCCTCTCCGGAGAGGGGCGGGAAGCCTTCTTCCTAGGAGGGGGAGAGGACTCCGACCCCAGCAGCGCTGAACCCGGAGAAGGAGGAGGAAGATGAGGCCTTCCTTTTCCGGGAAGAGTAAGACCGACGGGAGGAGGCTTTCTTCCATATCTCGTCTGTCCACGAAGCGCAAACGGTGCAAGTGTCGACCTAGAGCATCCGGAACATGATAGGCAGGACTGATGGGAAATCCCAGGACGCCTTAACATGTCCGCAGGAACCCGGGACTGCGACATATTGAATAGCTATACAAAAGAACATGTATGCAAAAAAAAAGACGGGAAGACCGAAGAAAACCCGTTAAAAGGAAAAATCTCGAAACGAGACAACAGTATATACAAAATCAATAATAATAAACCAGTGTCACGGGAGCCGAAGCACGGAAAACCCGTGACACAAGGCAAAAGGTCCCGATACGGGACGGAAATGGGAATTCTATACGAATATAGAATAAAACTAAGAGAAACAATATAAACAACACAGCCGAGGCTATGAAAAGATAAGAAAGGAGAGCTGTAGCGCACAGAAGCTATCAAGAAAGGGACACACAAGGTAACCCACTGAAACTCGATGGCTTCCAAAACACAATTGGAGAACGGGGTTACACTTCCGTAACTAGGGGGTTTAGGGAATGGTTTATTTTGCGGACTCTGTTTTGGAAGCTGTGCACAATAGACACATACCTGAAGTAATAACAGGTAACGTATTTATGCTATTAAAATTCCTGATTAATTCAAATGATAAAAAAACACTGAGGTCCATAATTCCTACCAGACCATTGACAAAAATAACAGTAAACAACAAAAGGACAGATACAATGAAGATTGAGAGGGTGACTGGGGAGCATCTGATTATTCAAACCTTGTCAGTAGGAGATAGTCCCTGAACGTACAACTTGTTAATAATCTCATGAATATTCATAACCAACTGCTTGGAGAAAATGGAAACTGACAGGTACTGAATATAACCTATGTATTGGTTCTTCTACTGCAGTTCTTTTTACCTCTTTTTTTTATTTTTTATTTTTGCATCTTCTTTGACGTAATTGTTTCATGCTGCTTTCACTCTTCTGTATGTTATCATGTGTAATAATAAGTAAGAAAATATAGTCTGAATTTTGAATGGGTAACAAATTTGGCACAAACCAATCTTCCATATGGAACACATAAATGAAATAATATTTTACAATATGTTCATGAAATGGAAAACCAAATACATTGAATAACAAATAAAACAAGAAAAAAAACTTTCTTTACAGGGGATTTCCACTGAAAATTATACATGTCTAAATTTATTGACGAAGGAAGCTCCCAGTGCATACAGCAGAATGTATTTAGGAATTCCATCATTTTGGACCTGAACGAAAATGACATCTTCAGAATTATTCAATGCATGGTTTTGGCACTTAAAGGAGATCATTACTTCCTGATATTAGAACATATAACACAGAAAAAATGAATTTAAATTGTTCAATGATTTGTAGACTAAATATACATCAGTTTGATATATAAAACAAATATCATCATATTTTAATGGAGGAGTATGGCATATGCCAAGAAATTGAGGGAGATCAAATATTCTGATCAAGAGATTTTTAGGTTTCTAAATACAGATATCTGTATGGACAAGGACATTTGTACTGAGTACATCTATTTAATAGACGGAAGAGGATCTGCCAGAACATGTTGGATATATTTCTTTTATATTTCATACTTTTAAGGGTGTTTGATTAATTGATTTTCTTTTTTTAAACATAACTTTGTGCTTTTTAAAAAAGGGGCGGGTATTCAAAAAAAACCCTTTAAAATTCCCCTTTAAAACCGTAGTAAAAATTATTAAATCTTTTATTTTCTAAACCAAACAGATAATTTACTAGATGAAGGGAATACCCCTCAACCAAACAACATTTTATATCTTAGATTTAGGGATGGTAAAGCGAAATATTAAATATCAGAAATAAATAAACTTATATTTGACCTTTGTAAAAATAAATAAACTGCAGCCCTATTTTCTACTATCCTGAAATCCATAGCCAAAACTATGCTCTATCAATACCCCTACTTCGGGTTTTTTATCTGTAAAATTCCATTTAAACCCTCCACAGGGCTGATGTAATTTATGTCTTTCCATGTTCTGCCCCTGATCCAATAAATGAGCTTCCCAAACCCTTTTTGCATTTTACCTAATAAACCCCCCAAACCATAAAAAAGAAATATCATCCTAAAAAAGGCAACCCCAAAACCAAAAACCCATTATTTGTGCTGTAAAACCGGGGATCCCCTTTGAATCAATGTGAGGGGGTGTCTTGCTCTGTGTCATGCATGAGGACCCCATAAAAGAAAAATCAAGTTTCTCCATGATTGACTTTTTTCTGACTAAATGTAAGTAAAAGGAAAGTACAACATGACCCAAGACCTTTGCGTGCAGAAATATTACATCAAACCCAATGCAATACCCAAAATTCTAACGATTAACACAGAAGTTTCCTTGAACATTTTGACCTGGCTCAATTTCTGCCAAAAAACTTACCAATAAGCTATAAATCAAACTCCCCTTTAAAAAAAAAATGAATTCTTGTTTAAAAAAAAGTGACAAAATTTATAAGACAAAGAAAGATTTTATGATTTGAAAAATTAATTTCCTAAAAAATTTAAAAACCAATAATTTTATTTTTAAAAAAAGAATTTAAAGAAAAAGGGTTTCCCAAATATTTTTCCCCAGAATTTGCACTAAGTAAGTAAGGTTTACAGCTGTAATTTTTTTTGGGGGGAAAAGATTTTTACAAAATTTAGTTTAGATAGACCCGTGAGCTTTTGTCTTTCAAAAAAAAGATTCCTTTTAAATTGGGGTAATTGGAAAATGCAAAAAAACAGAGTTTTGAAGGTTTTTTCAACTGCCCAAATGGTTAGCTAATAGATCTTTGCTCACCTTTTTCTATACAACTAAACCCAAAAAGCTAAATTTTGCAGTTAAAACTACATTTCATCTGAAACTGTTCTTTTTTTTTAAAAACCTTTGAAAACACCAAAATTTTTAAATAAAAAACTGCAATAAATAAACTAAAGATTAATTGATTCGAACATTTACAAAAGGCAAACAAAATTTCATCCCTCAATGTCCTTTGCTGATCAATTTAAACTGGCACTATTCCTACACTGGGTTATAATATTTTATTTTTTTGCCCCAAATTAAAAAAAACCCCCCCAAAAGAAAGGCTATTGGGTTTGTTTTGTAATTTTCAATTCCCTTAATCAGAGAAATCAACCAAAAAAAAAAAGGTTTTTATTTTAGGGAAAAAATTTTTTCAGTTACTCGGGAATTTTTTTGGGAACCATAAATTTTTTTCAAAGTTACCCCCCTTAAATAGTCAGGGGAAAAACAAAAGTTTAATAAGAATTAAGGGGTTTTAAAAAAAGCAATAAATAAAGGGCTCCATTTTTAATAATAATTAATTTTCATGTTTGTTCAGGTAAAAATTTTTCCAGAAACTATAAACACAAAGGGCCAATATTACAGCTCCCGTCATCGATGCACCTTGGGCCCCTTACTTTTAGGGGTTTAAGGGTTTTTAAGGAACCAAATTTTAAAATTTGGAAAATGACACTAAGAGGAACTGGGAAACCCCGCTTTCTTTTTTTGGGTCATAACAAAAAATTCCCAAGACAGCCACAAAGGAATATTAAGACTGAACATTTTTTTTCCAACCTGAGATGCATTTTCTTTTCTTTTTAAACTATCAACATGGTTAATCAATGTCAGGATAGAAATGCAGGAGTATGGATGGATGTATAGAACACTGAATCACAATCATAAAATATAAACAACAGAAACAATGCATAAAATTAATCTGTTAAGACCAAAACTTCACTTTCGGCAAAAATTTAGCCTTTAATTCAATGATACATGCAGTGGAACTTCAATGATATTTCAAGAAGCTATCCATTTAACCAAGGTGATTTTTCCAATTATTAAAAATGCAAGTATGTTTTCTCAATAGCTACTATGACATTTACCAACTGTTCACTTACATTAGTTTTTTCACCACCTACAGATATCTAAGTACATTTAAGTTACTTAACATGTCTAGTCCGAAGACTAATGATATTCTATTATAATCAGACTCGTGCAAATAACTAGAAATTAAAGGAAGATTATGCCCTAAGTAAAGTTCCAAGGAACAAAGTTAAAGGCCAGCCCAATCACCAGTAATTGCTATTACCCTCCCTTGTTGTCAGAAAATATGAGAGATGAAGTGATTTGTTCACTAAGGATTCTAGACATGAGTCAATTTGAGCGTCGCCAGATATTCTACCAGGCACTCTCCTAGTCTTTTGTAAGCGTTGTTTTTAACCCTCTCTTGTATCCTTCCAGTGTTACGGCTTTGCAATGGTGCTATTATTTTGTTTCTTTTGTCCAGACCCTTTTCAATGCTCCTGATGGATTTGATTTTCATTACCACGCACATACAGCATTTATTTTCTCTTGAAGTGAGCGATTCAAATAGAGCAATTTTTTGTCTCATTCATAATGATTTCAATTTATTGAACAAATTTTCAATACTTAAAAAAAAAATGGCAAAAAGCAAAGGTTAAAATGTGTTTTAAGTTTTGTCTGCTTAAAGAATAGTGTGTGCTTTATTCCATATATAATCTATAATAAGGATACTCTAATAGCTGCATATCATGTTTACTTAATTGATTTTTCAAATTGAGAAATATGTTTGCCTGTGTATATTTACATGAAATCTTGGCTTGCGGTTGAGATGGATGAGTCTGAATAAGACGAAATCTCCCAAGAGAACACAAACACATATATAACAACTTCCATTGGTACAGCATGATGCAACTAAGCTGGAGGTAACTTTACAGGAGATCATAATGTTCAACAAAAACTATATCATACAAATTAGTGCAGTTAGTGTTATACAGGATAACTACATTTACTACATTTAATTTAAGTATCCAACAATACAGTACAGAATAATTGTATGTCTAACAATGCGTGCATTCTGTTATGCTACGAAACTGTGCAGGGAAGTAACTACTGTTGTACTGAGAAGTAGTATACCGTTCCAATTTGTAGACTGGTTATCAAAATTTTTACCGGATAAAAATGTAGTAAAAATGTGATATGTTTACACAGTCTGTTATCATCTAACATGTCATCTGGATGGAGGAATAAGTCACTGCAAAGTAACTGTAATCGAAGTTTACTGGACTTCTTCGCCAGAAATGAAAATGAAAGCGTTCCAGCGAAAATTATAACAAGGCGGCCAAGATGGCCCTGTGTCGCTCACGTGAGTAAGATTGCTGTGTTAGGCATTATGACAAAAAATGTGGCATCTAAAGTGTTTTTTCTAACATTTGACTAAGTGACCTGATTTTGATCCTACCTGAATTTGCACTCAACTGCAGTCAAGTTTAATGAAGACTGGTACAAAAATGTAGGCCCCTTATAGAGTGTTCACAAGATTTTTCTAAACTTTGCCCTGGTGACCTACTTTTTGACCTCATGTGGCCCAGTTTTGAATTCATCTTAGATTTAAATTCTAACCAAGTTACAGGTATGGCTGAAACTGTGGCCTCTAGAGAGTTCACAAAGTTTTTCTAAGATTTGACCTGGTGACCTAGTTTTTGACCCACATGACCCATTTAAACTCAACCTAGGTATCATGTAGACAAACATCTGACCAAATTTAGAAGTTGGGCCAAAACTGTGGCCTCTAGAGTGTTCACAAGGTTTTTCTTAGATTTGACCTGGTGAACAAGTTTTTGACCCCACGTGACACAATTTCGAACTCATCCAAGATATCATGTAGACAAACACCCTGACCAAATCTAATGAAGATTGGGCTTAAATTGTGGCTCTAGTGTTCACAAGGCTTTTTCTAAGATTTGACCTGGTGACCTAGTTTTTGACCCAACATGACCCAATTTCAATCTCTTCTGTCATAGCATACCAAAACTGTGGCCTCTAGAATGTTCACAATCAGTTGTTGACAACGGACAAAGGACGACGAACAACGCACAAAAAGCGGTCACCAAAGCTCACCCTGAGCACAAGTGCTAAAAAGTATCTAATTAGATGTCGTGTTTGAATCGGTTGATAAGGTAGAAAAATCCGTGTCAAAACGGTGTCACCATTCTTCAGCTGACGATAAAACAATCGAAAGATGGAAACAGAATCACCCATGGTTAACTGTAGTAAAAAATGATAGTGAAATCAAACTAAAATGTTCCGTTTGCTGCAAGGCTAAGGTAAACAGTATATGGGCACAAGAAGGGTCAGGTAATATGCAGAAAAACAGTGTTATTTGACACTCACTGAGCAGTGAACACAACAAGGCTGAACTTTCATGTATGAGACAGACAATATACTCTAAGTCCCCCACCCCATCAGCCTGTAAAACTGATGATGCTGATATCTATAAACCTAATGTGGAAGAGGAAGACATAAATCTTTTCCATACTATTTTCTGCTTGGTCAAAAAGCTTCAGCCCTCTGATATGACTAACACGATTTTGCAGTTGCAAAGCCTTAATGGACTAAACTTAATCATACCAAAACCTAAGTTGGGATTCTATTAAAGATATCCAAAATTGTATAAGTGACACAATCAT
>CM037788.1:37963281-38000115 GCA_021229015.1 Solen grandis | reverse complement strand
CCCAGAGCATTTCTTAACTTTGAAATAGAAACAAATATTCAAGTATCTAAAACATCAAGTACCTTGTCAAGTTCTACACTTTAGTAACAATAGATAGTGTATATAAATCGGGTCCTAGGGAATGACCTATTTCTGAAGTTCATACAGTCAGGTTCATGACCCTAATTCTGGATTGTATTGTACCAAACAGAGTGCGAATTTGATTGTCTTACTACCGACTATAGTTGCAGGAGAGTGTGTGGAGTTTTTGCGTTATATGGCTTTTGCCTCTTTTGTATCAATAATTAAGAATCACAGCTTTTTAGCTCACCTGAGCACTTGTGCTCGGGTGAGCTTTTGTGATCGCCTTTTGTCCGTCGTGCGTCGTCAGTCGTCCGTCGTCCGTCGTCAACAATTGCTTGTGAACACTCTAGAGGCCACAGTTTTGGCCCAATCTTCATGAAACTTGGTCAGGATGTTTGTCTACATGATATCTCGGATGAGTTCGATATTGGGTCATGTGGGGTCAAAAAATAGGTCACCAGGTCAAATCTTAGAAAAACCTTGTGAACACTCTAGAGGCCACAGTTTTGGCCCAATCTTCATGAAACTTGGTCAGGATGTTTGTCTACATGATATCTCGGATGAGTTCGAAAATGGGTAATGTGGGGTCAAAAACTAGGTCACCAGGTCAAATCTTAGAAAAACCTTTTGAACACTGTACAGGCCACAGTTTTGGCCTAATCTTCATAAATTTTGGTCAGGATGTTTGTCTACATGATATCTTGCATGAGTTTGAAATTGGGTCATGTGGGATCAAAAACTAGGTCACCAGGTCAAATCTAAGGAAAACCTTGTGAACTCTCTAGAGGCCACAGTTTTAGCCAAATCTTCAATAGATTTGGTCAGGATGTTTGTCTAATTGATATATTGGATGAGTTTGAAAATGAGTCACATGAGGTCAATATGTAGGTCACCTAGTCAAATGTTAGAAAAACACTTTTAGATGCCAGATTTTTTGTCATTATGCCTAACACTGCCATCTTACTCAGGTGAGCGACACAGGGCCATCTTGGCCCTCTTGTTTTCCTGTTAATCTGGCTGCCGTCTCTCAGTGCATTGAGTGCTTTGATTCTTGATAGAATCTGCAACAGCCAAATTTAATCTAAGCACAATACAGAGTGTCTGTGTTGAAAATGGGGAGTCCTTTGACTTTAACTGAATTCCAACGCCTGATTTTTTTCCGGTCATTACTGAAGCACCATCTGTTGCCAGAGATACCATGTTGCTTAGCTTAAGACCAAGGTCTTCTAAACTTTTGACTTTTGGGCTTTCCAATCATCAAGACTGACATTAGTTAGAAATTTGGTTACAGGTTCTCCATTATGGACATACCTTATACAGATTGACAGGTACTTCTGTACACTTATATCTGTACTTTGAATCATCATGCAAAATTCTGTAAAACTGTGAATCTAAAACTTCTTCTAAAACTGACCTCTGGATTGTGTCACTTATACAATTTTGGATATCTTTAATAGAATCCCAACTTAGGTTTTGGTATGATTTAGTTTAGTCCATTAAGGCTTTGCAACTGCAAAATCGTGTTAGTCATATCAGAGGGCTGAAGCTTTTTGACCAAGCAGAAAATAGTATGGAAAAGATTTATGTCTTCCTCTTCCACATTAGGTTTATAGATATCAGCATCATCAGTTTTACAGGCTGATGGGGTGGGGGACTTAGAGTATATTGTCTGTCTCATACATGAAAGTTCAGCCTTGTTGTGTTCACTGCTCAGTGAGTGTCAAATAACACTGTTTTTCTGCATATTACCTGACCCTTCTTGTGCCCATATACTGTTTACCTTAGCCTTGCAGCAAACGGAACATTTTAGTTTGATTTCACTATCATTTTTTACTACAGTTAACCATGGGTGATTCTGTTTCCATCTTTCGATTGTTTTATCGTCAGCTGAAGAATGGTGACGCCGTTTTGACACGGATTTTTCTACCTTATCAACCGATTCAAACACGACATCTAATTAGATACTTTTTAGCACTTGTGCTCAGGGTGAGCTTTGGTGACCGCTTTTTGTGCGTTGTTCGTCGTCCTTTGTCCGTTGTCAACAACTGATTGTGAACATTCTAGAGGCCACAGTTTTGGTATGCTATGACAGAAGAGATTGATATTGGGTCATGTTGGGTCAAAAACTAGGTCACTAGGTCAAATCTTAGAAAATCCTTGTGAACACTGTAGAGGCAACAGTTTTGGCCCAATCTTCATGAAATTTGGTCAGGATGTTTGTCTACATGATACCTAGGTTGAGTTTGAAATTGGGTCATGTGGGTCAAAAACTAGGTCACCAGGTCAAATCTTAGAAAAACTTTGTGAACTCTCTAGAGGCCACAGTTTCAGCCATACCTGTAACTTGGTTAGAATGTTTGTTTACATTAAATCTAAGATGAATTCAAAACTGGGCCACATGAGGTCAAAAAGTAGGTCACCAGGGCAAAGTTTAGAAAAATCTTGTGAACACTCTATAAGGGGCCTACATTTTTGTACCAGTCTTCATTAAACTTGACTGCAGTTGAGTGCAAATTCAGGTAGGATCAAAATCTAGGTCACTTAGTCAAATGTTAGAAAAACACTTTAGATGCCACATTTTTTGTCATAATGCCTAACACAGCAATCTTACTCACGTGAGCGACACAGGGCCATCTTGGCCGCCTTGTTATAATTTTCGCTGGAACGCTTTCATTTTCATTTCTGGCGAAGAAGTCCAGTAAACTTCGATTACAGTTACTTTGCAGTGACTTATTCCTCCATCCAGATGACATGTTAGATGATAACAGACTGGTGTAAACATATCACATTTTTACTACATTTTTATCCGGTAAAAATTTTGATAACCAGTCTACAAATTGGAACGGTATACTACTTCTCAGTACAACAGTAGTTACTTCCCCTGCACAGTTTCGTAGCATAACAGAATGCACGCATTGTTAGACATACAATTATTCTGTACTGTATTGTTGGATACTTAAATTAAATGTAGTAAAATTGTGCTATAGTGTCTTGTTAGATACTTTAATACAGTTATCCTGCGATGTATTGATAGGTACTTACATGTAGTATTGTCCTGCTATATTGTAACATACAAATATAAAACACTAATTTGTATGATATAGTTTTTGTTGAACATTATGATCTCCTGTAAAGTTACCTCCAGCTTAGTTGCATCATGCTGTACCAATGGAAGTTGTTATATATGTGTTTGTGTTCTCTTGGGAGATTTCGTCTTATTCAGACTCATCCATCTCAACCGCAAGCCAAGATTTCATGTAAATATACACAGGCAAACATATTTCTCAATTTGAAAAATCAATTAAGTAAACATGATATGCAGCTATTAGAGTATCCTTATTATAGATTATATATGGAATAAAGCACACACTATTCTTTAAGCAGACAAAACTTAAAACACATTTTAACCTTTGCTTTTTGCCATTTTTTTTTTAAGTATTGAAAATTTGTTCAATAAATTGAAATCATTATGAATGAGACAAAAAATTGCTCTATTTGAATCGCTCACTTCAAGAGAAAATAAATGCTGTATGTGCGTGGTAATGAAAATCAAATCCATCAGGAGCATTGAAAAGGGTCTGGACAAAAGAAACAAAATAATAGCACCATTGCAAAGCCGTAACACTGGAAGGATACAAGAGAGGGTTAAAAACAACGCTTACAAAAGACTAGGAGAGTGCCTGGTAGAATATCTGGCGACGCTCAAATTGACTCATGTCTAGAATCCTTAGTGAACAAATCACTTCATCTCTCATATTTTCTGACAACAAGGGAGGGTAATAGCAATTACTGGTGATTGGGCTGGCCTTTAACTTTGTTCCTTGGAACTTTACTTAGGGCATAATCTTCCTTTAATTTCTAGTTATTTGCACGAGTCTGATTATAATAGAATATCATTAGTCTTCGGACTAGACATGTTAAGTAACTTAAATGTACTTAGATATCTGTAGGTGGTGAAAAAAACTAATGTAAGTGAACAGTTGGTAAATGTCATAGTAGCTATTGAGAAAACATACTTGCATTTTTAATAATTGGAAAATCACCTTGGTTAAATGGATAGCTTCTTGAAATATCATTGAAGTTCCACTGCATGTATCATTGAATTAAAGGCTAAATTTTTGCCGAAAGTGAAGTTTTGGTCTTAACAGATTAATTTTATGCATTGTTTCTGTTGTTTATATTTTATGATTGTGATTCAGTGTTCTATACATCCATCCATACTCCTGCATTTCTATCCTGACATTGATTAACCATGTTGATAGTTTAAAAAGAAAAGAAAATGCATCTCAGGTTGGAAAAAAAATGTTCAGTCTTAATATTCCTTTGTGGCTGTCTTGGAATTTTGTTATGAGCCAAAAAAGAAAGCAGGGTTCCAGTCTCCATCTTAGTGTCAGTTTCCAGATCTAAATATGGTTCCTTGAAACCCTTGAACCTAGATGTAACGCTGGGCCCAGGTGCATCGATGACAGAGCTGTAATATTGGTCCTGTGTTTATAGATGTCTGGACAACTTTACCTGAACAACATGAAAATTAATTATTATTAAAAATGGAGACCTATTTATCTGCTTTCTTCAAAACCTAATCTTATTGACTTTTGCTGTTCCTGACTATTACAGTAACTTTGAAATATTTATGGTTCCCAAGATACCGAGTAACTGAATAATTTTTCCTAAAATAGACCTTTTTTCTTTGGTTGATTTCTCTGATTAAGGAATTGTAATTACAAACTAACAATAGCTTCTGTGTGTATAATTGCTAAATAATATTATAATCAGTGTAGGAATAGTGCCAGTTCTAAATTGATCAGCGAAGGACATTGACTGATGAAATATTGTTTGCCTTTTGTAAACTGTTCTTGAATCAATTAATCTTTAGCATATTTATCTGCAGTATTTATTTGAAATTTGGTGCTTTCTAGGTTTTAAAAAAAAGAACAGTTTCAGATGAAATGTAGATTTTACTGCATAATATAGCATTTTGGTTAGTTGTATAGATAAAGGTGAGCAAAGATCATATTAGCTAACCATTTGTGCAGTTGCAAACCTTCAAAACTCTGTTTATTGCATTTTCCAGATTATCCAATTTGAAGGAATCTTTTTTTCTGTCAAGACGAATGCTCACGGGTCTATCTCACTAAATTTTGTACAAATCATTTGTCATACAAAAGAAATTACAGCTGTGAACTTACTTACTTAGTGCAAAGTCTGGGGAAAAATATTTAGGAACATTTTTCATTATTCTTGTTTTAGAAATCAAATACTTGGTCATTTAATTTCTTAGGAAATATCATTTTTCAGAATCATCAATCTTTACATTGTCTTATAAATAATTTGTCACTTTTTTTAAACAAGAATTCATTCTGTTTTAAGAGTTTGAGTATAGCTTATTGGTAAGTATTTTTGGCAGAAATTGAGCCAGGTCAAAATGTTCAAGGATCTTCTGTGTTAATCATGTTAGACATTGGATATTGCATTGATTTGATGTCAATATTTCTGCACGCAAAGGTCAGTTGGGTCATGTTGTACTATTCCTTTACTTACATTTAGTCAGACACAGTCAATCATGGAGAAGCTTGATTTTCATGATGGCTCCTCATGCATGACACAGAGCAAGACACTCTCACATTGATTCAAGGTGCATCCCTGGTTTTACAGCACAACTAATGGTCTTGGTATCAAATGAGTTGCCTTTTATAGGATGATATTTCTATTTTATGGTGGGGCATTTATTAGGTACATGCAAAGGTTGGGAAGCTCATTTATTGGATCAGAGCAGAACATGGAAAGACATAAATTACATCAGCCATGTGGAGTTAACTGGAATTTTACAGATAAAACCTGAAGTAGAGTATCTGATAGAGCATAGTTCTGGCTATGGATTTCAGGATAGTAGAACTAGGGCTGCAGTCATTTATTTTTACAAAGGTCAAATATAAGTTATATCATTTCTGATAGTGAATATTTCTGCTTTACCATCCCTAAATCTAGATATAAAATGTTGATAATGGTTGAGATGTATTCCCTTCATCTAGTAAATTATCTGTTTGGTTTAGAAAATAAAAGATTTAATAATTTTACTACGGTAAAGTGAATCTTTAGGTTTTTCTTGAATACAGCCCCTTGAAAATGCACAAAGTTATGTAAACAAAGTTTAAATACCGGTATGCCTTTACACAGTGAACTTAGTGGTTGCATAGTTAAAAACATGCCTTTTCACAGTGCGCGTGGTTCACATTTTGGAAAAACCTTTCCACTGTGAGCTTAGTGGTTGCAGTTTTAAATATTCTGATATAATCCATTGGCCAAAAGGAAACATGACACTTCTAGTTATTTGGTCTGTGAAAAGAAAATCAATTAATCAAACACCCTTAAAAGTATGAAATATAAAAGAAATATATCCAACATGTTCTGGCAGATCCTCTTCCGTCTATTAAATAGATGTACTCAGTACAAATGTCCTTGTCCATACAGATATCTGTATTTAGAAACCTAAAAATCTCTTGATCAGAATATTTGATCTCCCTCATACTCCCCTTAAAATATGATATATTTGTTTTATATATCAAACTGATGTATATTTAGTCTACAAATCATTGAACAATTTAAATTCATTTTTTCTGTGTTATATGTTCTAATATCAGGAAGTAATGATCTCCTTTAAGTGCCAAAACCATGCATTGAATAATTCTGAAGATGTCATTTTCGTTCAGGTCCAAAATGATGGAATTCCTAAATACATTCTGCTGTATGCACTGGGAGCTTCCTTCGTCAATAAATTTAGACATGTATAATTTTCAGTGGAAATCCCCTGTAAAGAAAGTTTTTTTTTTTTTTTTTGTTATTCAATGTTTTGGTTTTCCTTTAATTAAAAAATTTATTTATTTGTTTCATAGAAATGTTTGTGCCAAATTTGTTACCCATTCAAAATTCAGACTATATTTTCTTACTTATTATTACACATGATAACATACAGAAGAGTGAAAGCAGCATGAAACAATTACGTCAAAGAAGATGCAAAAATAAAAAATAAAAAAAAGAGAGTAAAAAGAACTGCAGTAGAAGAACCAATACATAGGTTATATTCAGTACCTGTCAGTTTCCATTTTCTCCAAGCAGTTGGTTATGAATATTCATGAGATTATTAACAAGTTGTACGTTCAGGGACTATCTCCTACTGACAAGGTTTGAATAATCAGATGCTCCCCAGTCACCCTCTCAATCTTCATTGTATCTGTCCTTTTGTTGTTTACTGTTAATTTTTGTCAATGGTCTGGTAGGAATTATGGACCTCAGTGTTTTTTTATCATTTGAATTAATCAGGAATTTTAATAGCATAAATACGTTACCTGTTATTACTTCAGGTATGTGTCTATTTGTGCACAGCTTCCAAAACAGAGTCCGCAAAATAAACCATTCCCTAAACCCCCTAGTTACCGGAAGTGTAACCCCCGTTCTCCAATTGTGTTTTGGAAGCCATCGAGTTTCAGTGGGTTACCTTGTGTGTCCCTTTCTTGATAGCTTCTGTGCGCTACAGCTCTCCTTTCTTATCTTTTCATAGCCTCGGCTGTGTTGTTTATATTGTTCTCTTAGTTTTATTCTATATTCGTATAGAATTCCCATTTCCGTCCCGTATCGGGACCTTTTGCCTTGTGTCACGGGTTTCCGTGCTTCGGCTCCCGTGACACTGGTTTATTATTATTGATTTTGTATATACTGTTGTCTCGTTTCGAGATTTTTCCTTTTACGGGTTTTCTTCGGTCTTCCCGTCTTTTTTTTTGCATACATTGTTCTTTTGTATAGCTATTCAATATGTCGCAGTCCCGGGGTTCCTGCGGACATGTTAAGGCGTCCTGGGATTCCCATCAGTCCTGCCTATCATGTTCCGGATGCTCTAGGGTCGACACTTGCACCGTTTGCGCTTCGTGGACAGACGAGATATGGAAGAAAGCCTCCTCCCGTCGGTCTTACTCTTCCCGGAAAAGGAAGGCCTCATCTTCCTCCTCCTTCTCCGGGTTCAGCGCTGCTGGGGGTCGGAGTCCCTCTCCCCCTCCTAGGAAGAAGGCTTCCCGCCCCTCTCCGGAGAGGCCGCCTTCATCTCCTGGCTCCCTTCCCGGCTCTCCTTGTGTCAGCCCCAGGGGAGCAGTCAAGGAGCCGGGAATCGAGTCACCCCCGGCCGGGGTCTAGCCACCGGTCACCGGTCAAGACCGGTCACCGACCATCACGGGACCGGTCACCGGGTATAACTGCCAGGGACCGGTCACCGGTCAGGACCGGTCACCGACCACCGGTCACCGGGCACCGGGCACCGGTCACCGACCACACCGGTCACCGGTCACCGGGCACCGGTCACCGGGCACCGGTCACCGGTCACCGGTCACAGGCACCGGTCACCGGTCATCATTCACCGGGCACCGGTCATCATTCACCGGTCACCGGTCAACATCGGTCTCAGAGACCCAAGACCGGTCATCACCGGTCATCGGCGAGAGATCTGCACAGATCGACGGCCAGGTCGGCCCATCACGCTAGACGTGTGGGTCGCCGGTCTTCGCCGATTTTGTCCGAGAATTCGGATTCGAGTTTTTCATCAGGCAGCCCTGCGGTTTCTCCGCTTCGGCCACCTCCTCTTCCACGTTCAAGGGTGCCCAAGAAACGGTCCCACAACCGTTCCCCGGGTCTTTCCGGTCACCGGTCCCCTAGCTCTGCTACTCGGGACCGGTCACCTTTACGCTCCACCACGTCTTCGAGGGTTCAAAGTGCGGATGTCTCAGCGCAACCCCAGACTTTTGACCCTTCCACATGGTGGTCCCACATGATGGGGGAATACGCCAGGCAGTTCAGCTCTGCCTCCTCCCCCGTCATTCCGGGTGAACCTTCTTCTTCTAGGAGGGATCGGGTTTCTCTGCCACCAGAGACCCTTGATCATAGACTATTCCTTCAGTCTCCTCCCTCCTCGGGTCCACAGGGCTCTTCTTCCACACAGCCCCCTATGTGGCCCTTTTTCCCTCCATTTCCTCTCATGGGCTTTCCCCCTCAGGATGCTCCCCCTTCGCGCCCTGAGGCTGGGTCTCCTCCCTCGACTCGCAATCCCCCTATTAGTGGGACTGCTACGAGTGGACAATTGGAGGATGAAATCTCCCTTCATGCTCCGGAGGAGGACTCCTTATTTGCTGAGGACGTGCCTCTTTCTTCCACCTCGCGCCGATCCAGCGCTCATTCCGAACCTCGTACTGACAATCCTCTCTCTGATGAGGACGAGGAGTCAGACGAGAATCGGTTTTCCATGGACAGGGCTGTTCAGGAGGTCTTTGCTACCCTTCCTGCATCAGTATGCAAACCGGCCCCTCCTCCCTCCCGGAAGAGGTGCGAAGGTTACCTTGACCTTGTCGGTAAGCCTAAGGAGTCCAAATCAGTCGAACCGGAGTTACTCCCTTTCTCTCCGGTCGTCCGTTCGGCTTTGGAGGATTTTGAATCTTCATCCTCCTCTAAGCCAGGACCGGGCTGGTTTATTCCAACTTCGGACCTTCGGCCTTTGGGTTTTAACCCCAAGACCTACAAGTTTCCGGAGGGTGATTTTTCTATCCACCCCCCGAAACTGGACCTAGATGCGAGTCGGCTCCGGCTCAAGGTCCCCTCCTCTTTACCGCTTCAGCAGAAGGTCCTGGATCGCTGGGAGCAACGCTCCCGCTTCCTTTCCGGCATCTCGTCGCATACTGACTCCTTCGTGGCCGCTCTTTCGGTCAAACTACAACAAAAGGATGCTTTATCTGCTTCCGTCAGGCTTCTTTTAGAGGCCTTAGCAGCGACGGCAAAACATTCGATTTTGCTATCTCTTTCTCTCTCTTCCGAGATGACTCGCTGCAGGCGGGATGCCATCCTGGACGGCCCCAACAAGCTACTTCTCTCTTCTTCTCGAGAAAAGCTTAGGTCGGCCCCTCTTTCTTCCTCGTCCCTCTTTGGGGGCCGAATCAAGGAAGTAGCGGACGCCTCCAGGGAGGAGCAAATGCACGGCGCGGTGGCCTTCCAGCCCCGCACTCCTACTTCGGCTCCCCCTAAATTCCGGATACCGAAGAAACCTTCGGCTTCTTCCGGTAAATCCCCGAAGGACTCGGAAAAGGGCAAGCCTCAATCTCCTTTCAGAGGCAATCCCTCTTCCAGGGGCGCTCGCCAATCTGGTCCGCAGCGACCACGATTTCCTCCTTCATCGCCCCCCACCCCTTCTTCTACCTCTACCAATCCAAGGGGTAGGAGTAAGCCCTAGGGGTGCGTCCTTTCTTCCGCTTCCTCTTCCAGACGTTCGATTAGGAGGAAGAGTGTTTCTGCCCCTTCCAGTAGGCGGCAGACTCACTCATTTCATTCATCATTGGGAGACAATCACCGACGACCAATGGGTCCTGTCTATCGTGAGACACGGGTATCGGGTTCCGTTCAGTCGTCCCCCTCCACTATCACGCTCTCCCATTCATCTCTCCTCCAATCATCATCGTCTGGGACTCGCCATTTCAGATCTTCTGGAAAAAGGAGCGGTAGAAAGGGTCTCGATTCCAACCTCTCCGGGTTTTACAGCCGTCTCTTTCTGGTTCCCAAGAAGGACGGCGGGTTTCGACCGGTCATAGACCTGTCTCATCTAAACTCCTTCATTCCGAAGGAACACTTCAAAATGGAAACAACTTCGTCGATCAGGGCAGCCGTCCTCCCCGGTCACTGGGCTGTTTCCCTGGATTTATCGGATGCTTACTTCCATGTATCTATCCATCCTCATTCCAGGAAATACCTTCGTTTCACGGATGGCCGAACTGTCTACCAGTTCAAGGCCCTTCCGTTCGGCCTGTCTTCGGCCCCCAGAATCTTCACCAAAATAGTTTCGGTTCTGGTCGCCAGGGTTCATTTTCGCGGCTCACGCCTCCTGGCGTATTTCGACGACTGGCTTCTTCTTCACATGGACCCAGTCGCTCTTCTCGACGAGCTTCGATGGGTGACAGACCTAGCTCTCCGGCTAGGCTTCATCCTCAATTCCGAGAAATCGGAGTTGATCCCATCCCAGAACTTCACGTTTGTCGGGATGCAATTTCTGACCGACCTAAACAGGATCAGAATTCCGGAACCCAGACTCATGTCTCTTCTAACTCTGGTTCGGGGGTTTTCGCGTCGGCAATCGATCTCAGCCCGCGAATTCCTATCGCTTCTCGGAGTACTCAATGCAGCAGCGGATCTTGTTCCGCTGGGCCGCCTTCACATGCGACCTCTTCAGTTTATACTACTCTCGATCTGGCGTCCCAGTCGAGACCATTTACAGACCATTCTTCCGGTTTCTCCGGAATTGGTTCATCATCTCAGTTGGTGGAATTCCCCCTCGTTTCTCCGAGAGGGTGCGGAACTGTTCCTCTTCTCGGATGCCAGTCTGTCCGGCTGGGGTGCTCATCTGGAACCTCTGGGTCTCACGGCCTCGGGTCTTTGGTCCCCTCAGGACAGTTCTCTTCATATCAACAACCTCGAACTCAAAGCGGTTCTACTAGCCTTACGACAGTTTTCTCCTCTCATTCGAGGCAAATCTGTTCTAGTATCTACGGACAACACGACTGTTGTCTCTTACATCCGCAGACAGGGGGGACGCACTCGCCTTCTCTGTGCATGGAAGCATGGCACCTTCTTCATTGGTGTCAGGTGTCTTCGGTACTCATTCAAGTCAGACATCTTCCGGGTCGTCTAAATGTTCTGGCGGACCAACTGTCCCGCAGACATTCTCTTCTCCCCTCGGAATGGAAGTTACTTCCTCGGATCGCGACAACTCTGTTTGCGATTTTCGGGTCTCCGTCTGTCGATCTATTTGCTACCAGGCTGAACAACCAGCTTCCGCTGTTTGTGTCACCGGTATCGGATCACCGGGCTTGGGCGATAGATGCTCTGTCTGTAAACTGGGATCATCTATTTGCTTATGCGTTTCCACCGTTTTCTCTGATTCCCTTAGTTCTAAGGAAAATCCTGCGATCTCAGTGCCGGATCCTCCTTGTAGCTCCACTTTGGCCAACGCGATCTTGGTTCGTGGATCTTCTGGATCTTCTGATAGACGATCCTGTAGAACTCCCCCAGGTTCCGGACCTTCTGTCACAAGGTCGGAACAGGGTCCTTCACGACAATCCCTGCGCTCTTCGTCTTCACGCTTGGATGTTATCCAACAGCGAGTTAGACAGAAGAAATTTTCGGCAACAGTTGCCTCTATTATCTCTAAAGCCAGGAGACAATCTACTCGATCTGTCTACCAGGCAAAGTGGAAGGTCTTCCGTGATTGGTGTATCGCACGGCAGATTAATCCGGTCAAAGCTCCTGTCAGAGAAATCGCTAACTTTCTAGTTTTTCTTTTTAACGAGAAAAAACTTGCGGTCAGTTCTATCAAGGGTTATAGGTCTATGTTATCGAACACGCTTAAGTTTCACAGATCCTCTTCCCTTGGTTCGGATCCTTATCTTTCGGAAATTATTCGTTCGTTTGAACTGTCTAGGCCGGTTTCTCGTTCGTTAACTCCGAAGTGGGATCTTTCTTGTGTTTTACTGGCTCTTACTAAGGCACCTTTTGAACCTCTTTCTGAGGCGTCTCTACTGCACGTAACATGGAAGACGGTCTTTCTTATAGCAATGGCGTCTTCTAAACGTCGTTGTGAAATTCATGCCTTTTCTACTGAGGAAGGCTATTTACGCTTTAACAAATCTGATGGCTCTGTATCTTTGAGCTTTCAACCTGGTTTCCTTGCGAAAACCCAGCTCCCGTCGGTCTGTCCCCCTCCGGTAGTTATTCCGAGCCTTGCTAGGTCTTGCTCCAGGGGAGATCCTGATCGGCTTCTTTGCCCAGTTAGAGCCTTGAAGTTTTACCTCCAGAAGGTTAAATCTTTACGGGGTCGTCGTCTTCGACTTTTCCTCCCAATAAAAGGGGGGGGCGAAGTTTCGGCAGCATCAATATCTCGTTGGGTAGCCTCAACTATCAAGTTTGCCTATTCGGATCTTTCGGACAGGGATCTATCCTTTTTAAGAATTAGACCACATGAGCTCCGTGCTTTGTCTGCTTCTTGGGCTTTCTTGAATAAATCTCCCATGGACGATATTCTCAAAGCGGCCTCTTGGAAGTCTTCTACTACGTTTTCTTCCTTTTATCTCCGCTCACTGGCTAACCAATCACAAAACCTTGTGGATTTGGGTCCACTTGTAGTGGCTCAGACAATAGTTTAATCATCATGTCTGACGCCTCGGCGGCTTTGGTCGTTTTCTACTTCGGGTATCGCTGCAATCAAGGTTCTTTGTTAGCAACCTCCCGCCTTAGCGACGAAGTCATACCTGAAGTAATAACAGGTAACGTATTTATGCTATTAAAATGAAATTTTTGAAGTAAAATTAATTTTAATTAGTAAATACTTACCTGTTATTACAGAGTCCCACCTCCCTCCCCGCTTGCTGGCGGTTGTATCCCTCGATGGCTTCATATACAATTGGAGAACGGGGGTTACACTTCCGGTAACTAGGGGGTTTAGGGAATGGTTTATTTTGCGGACTCTGTTTTGGAAGCTGTGCACAAATAGACACATACCTGAAGTAATAACAGGTAAGTATTTACTAATTAAAATTAATTTTACTTCAAAAATTTCATATTTAAACAAATTAACACCCTTGGGTCATGATTTGCTAGACAGGATTTCAAAAGCGGAGATATGAAGCATGTTCATAATTTCACAACATGTTTTTTCCAATTTATCTTGAAATAATTTACTAATATTCTAGACATTTCTGTCATACTCTCCTCTGACAGATAAACTTTGTTCAGAATCTGCTTTCAATGAATATCAATATAATCAAGTTTAACATATTTCTTTGCATTAGTTGTATATGTCGATTTTTTTGCTAGCAATTAGAACTGGTGTTTTTGTAAAATCAAACCTTATAATCCAGAATTCTTGTGCTGAGAATCATTTATGGATTCAAGGGTGCAGTGGTCCAGTGATAACATACCCAATTGCAGATCCAAAGGTTTTGGGTTTGAACACAGATTTTCATGACCTTCCTGAGTGCAAAGCACTGGTCCAACCCAGGAACCATTGAGAAGGGTTTAAGTATAAGTTGTAAGAACTGATTTCCCATTTAATGTAAAATGAATCAGTTTAAGCAAAACTATTTAGGGATTGAATTGCTTATGTTGATAGTATGTCATTGGGGCAGCTTAAAATAGAAGGATTCTAAAGGACATTACCAACGACTTTCTGGAAATCAGGATCCTGTGATGATATAAAAACTATATAAGTTCAGAAGCCTCGATCCTCTCTTTGATCATGCAATGTTGGAGTCAACACAGTCTGCAAGAAGAAAAATCCTTGTAAGTCCCTTACCGGTGTTTTTACCTTAGGGGACAATAGGTTTGCCCTCCATCTGTCTGTCCGTCTGTTTGTCCCTCTGTCCATCTGTTTGTTCGGATGTCCAGAAATTTGCATCCCGCAATAACTTAAAAACTGTTTAAGATAATATTATGAAACTTGGTATATGAATAGATGGCAGTAGAGGTTCTGCAGGTCACTTTGTTTTTTTCTCAGACCAAATTCTGGTTGCTATGGTAACAGAAAAATTATGCACCGGTGCGGGACTCCTTTGTTGTGTGCAACACCAGTTACTTGTTCCATTTAAATTTCAGTAAATTGATATCCATCAAGTCATAAACTTTGAAATGTATATTCATGAGGAGCAGGATTAACAAAAATCTTTTGTTCTCCCATATTTTCAGGAATATGACTCCATAAACAAATGCAACCAAGATTAGTTACCTCTGATAGATATCCAATGAAATTTTTTGTCAACAAAAAATAATGAAGATGCAGTCATGTTAATCTATCTCAGAAATGTGTTTACAGCATATGAATTTTAATGGGAGAAAACGCATGCTTGCAGCCATTTTTGTTTGTAGAGAGAAAATTCATTGTAGTAAAAAGTCAATTTAATACTCTGCTATGCACATGTTCATAATAACAGAAACATTTTGATCTTAAAACAGATATTTCAGTGGGGTTGTTTTGTAATATCTTGAAACCTTTCTCACATAGACTTGTTTGGTTGGCCATAATGACAGCGAGAGAGAGCTGTTGCCATGAAACCGTAATGAATGGCCAAGCAGTCTGTAATGTACTGCTTTTCTATTTCATCAAGACACATTAATACCAGTAATAAAATGGCCAGGAAGTCTTAAAACACTAAGCAGAGAGAATAAAAAGGCAAGAGTTCTTGGAATATATATGTTTCTGGCAATAGGGTCAGTAATGGTTTGATCAGTCTCAGAGTGGTCAGTTAATTTCAAATAGCACTTAACACTTCCTGAAGCCTTTTATCATGGAAACATATTGTGATGCCTTGTCATACACTGGGGTTAGCCCCTGATCAGTTGGTAAAGTATAATTATGTGTTAGACCTTGATAGCTTTCAGACATAAAGCATGTTCTTGATTTTGTTTATATTGGTTGCTAAGATACATTGATATAATACACATCTTTAACTGAATTTGAAATTATTTCTTGAACATTTATCTTTATCTCCTCAATGTTTCTTGGATCTTACCAGTATGTTGAGTTATATGAGAGGTCTTGAAAATGGTTGCCCTAGCGACAAGTCAACTCCAAAATTTCCTTTTGCCACCATTGCAAAAAAATGACCATTATTATAATGTCTCTGACTACATTAAGTTCAGCTCTGTCAAGAGTCTTTTCTTCTGTTGGATTCTAAATGAATGCCTTTATTTTTATAAATCATTAACAATAATAAATCATATACTGTTCAACATGGTGAAGTTTTGGGTAAAGGAAAGATCTTGTGTAAATATATAGCATATTAGATTTGGTTTATCATATTTTCTGTAATGATGCATTTTGGGAAAGTGTCATGGGTCTGAAATAGGTTTAGATTCCAATGCAGTGGGAAGACCATGTCGCAAAGAATGTAATTAAACCTAATCCCCCTTTTTCTGGAATATTTTCCAAACAATGCCTTCATGCAGTAATTACAATATCTAATTAAAGTGGTAGGTCATATATCATGACTTATTTAATGGATCTGAGCATCATTGTTTGAACTTTATTTGTATCTTTTTAGAAAAAATAAATAAGAATTTTGGGCTGGAATGAGAATAGAGATCTAGTTTAAAAACTTTTTAGTTCACAAGATTTATAACTGTATAATGAAACCCAACTTTTTTTAGTTCATTATAATTTTTATGTCTCATTTTTTTCTAAGTAATTTCAATTTGGATTGATATTCCTGAAACAGCAAAGTCTGTATCCGTTGCATAGATGATCAATACATACAATAACTACAACTTCTAGAATTTCTGTATTACTGATAACCTTGGATGTGACACTACGACGGGGACTGTGACCCTTGCGATAGGTTACAGACTGTTTTTTTACACATAATTTCCTTTTCCCTTGGTATGTGACAGGTTGTTTGACATCTGCATTAGCTTACATTTTGTTTTTAGCTTGCTGAAGCACAACAAGCTTGTGATGCTATGTGATTGGTCAGTGTCAGTCATCCATCGAAGACCATTTTGTTCATTGCCATCAGTTCCTTCAAATAACATGTATTCTAAAATTTTTACCAAACTTAATTTACAGGGCTGTTCCTTAGGTTTTCCCTTTTCAAAGTTCCATGCAGAAATCTGGTTTCCATGGCAATGGAAAATGAAGAAACATATCAAGAGAAAACTTAAAAAAAAACCTTCTCCTAAACTACCGGCCATATTTGAAAATCTTTTGGCACAGATAGTCCTTGAACCTTTACCAAGATTGTGAAAGTTATTGGGATATCTTAAAAACCAAGCAAGTTTTCTTTATAAATACTCAGTCACAAAATTTTGTTCATTAATTCAGATGTGTGTGTTTTTTTGTTTTTTGTTTTTCAGACACTTTATACTTTTGTTTCAACTGCAAGCAATTCTATAAATCATCAAAACTTTCAACAAAAAAAAATGGACCTGTTGGCTACACAATACTTAAATGTTTATGCCAAACATAATATATCTTGGAAAGAAAGAATACATTTAGATTAGCACAAGTCTGAGTGCATATTTTCTTGTGCAACTTAGTATATGATTGTATAAAGTGAAAAATTTGTTTTAAAACTCAGCTGGCTGGATTTATAAATATTATAACACAAATGTTCCTACCAATGGAATTCACAAGACAGAGACAGTTTCATATGTGTTTTGTGAAAACTTTAAAAATCTTTTTATCCGTAAATACATTCAAGATTGAAAATATTTTAGCAAAGATATTTCTTAGGTGAGTCTCTACCTAAGAATCATTCATCTCTTTAAAAACACATAGCTGTTTTCAGTAAAACAATCATCAGGTGAGCAGCCCTTAACTGTCATTACCCTCTTGTTCTTGTAAATTATTCATTCAACCCGTTGGATTTTTGACACTGGCATGCAAATTCTGACATAAAAATGTGGATAACCAAGAGAGCATCGAGAGTAGGTCAGGAAATATCTCACATCTTGTTTATGTTATCTTAATGCATCTTTCCAGTTTTTAGCAATAAAAATCAAAGCTCTGCTTTTCCCATTTCATGGCTAGGTCATCGCCTACTTACAAACAGAATCATTAACAAAATTGACTGTTCTTTTGTGTAGACCAGGTCAACTATTGACTATGATTCCTCTCAGTGCAGCTATTGTATAGTCCTGAAGTCTATTTAATCACATTGTTAAACACCGGTCTGTGTCCTGCACCCTGGCTTTGCGTTTAGCTCACCTATTCAAAGAATGCTTTGGCAGAATGTACAGTGTTTAATGATCTTGATATTTGCCTTTCTTTTTTTTTTTAATTATTTCCCCTTTATAAATCTTTACATTGCATTTTTTTCACAAACATGTGGGAAATAAATGATAGAAATAGTCCTTTTCTAACTAGTACTTAATCTAGGAGCATCCATCTACCAATTCTTTTCCTTTTTTTTTAAATGACATTGAATCTCTAACAACACTTTCTCCCAATCTCTTTTTGTCTGTATATCTTTCTCTTGAGCAATCTCTGTCTCTGCCAATCCTCTCTGTCTCTATCCACATTACAATGAGGTCATAGAATAAGCATGAGTGACAGTGATTGTTTAACAGTGCATGCCCACAAGGCATTCAGTGTTAATAAAGGTTCAGTTTCTGTAATTACCTTTTGATTAAAATGTATGAAAGATAAATGAAGATTTATTCAATACTGGTAATTATTGTTTTTTTATGAGGAAAGTAAATGAAGAAGTAAAATATAGTAATGAGTTAATTGTTAGTTTACCAAAATTGAATGTGACTCAAAGGTACAATTATTGTGGTACTTAGGTAATGCCATGCTAAACTTTCCACCATATCACACCACTACCACATTTAAAGAGTGGGGCACTACTATGATATACAAGATCATGTCTATGATTTACAGCATCTCAACTCTTTTAACCCTGGAGGGGTTGAAATTCTGTGTTAAATTCTTTTGTGAATTTTACATAAGTAAATATTTAAATCTTAAGAACAAAATGATTGTCCTAACTTAAGGTAATCCATCCATCATTACAGTATCATCATTGTCCTCCAAATGCTTTAAAGGACTTTAATACAGATGCAAACATCCATTGACTTGCAGTTAAAGGATCTTTTTCTCAAAATTGTTAGAAGCTTGCATTTATTATGAAATTCCCACTATCACTTGATGGACCATTATCATAATTTAATGATGGATGGATTATATTAATTAAGCAAGATACTGGATATTGAGAATCTCTTCAAAAAAGAAGAATTAAACAAAGTTTTTTTATATGGCAAAGTCTTCCAATGCATATTCAACTCATATCATTTATGATACCATTATAAGAAACAGTAAATTTTGTCGAAACTCCTTTTTAGCTCACCTGAGCACCTGTGCTCAGGATGAGCTATAAGGATCGATGAATGTCCGTCATCCATCTGTCATCCACAATTAGTTTGTTTGCACTATAGCATCTTCATTTTTTAAGCAATCATCTTCAAACTTTATGTTTGATATTAAAAAATGTCAGATTTCACTTTGTTTGCACTCTAGCATCTTCATTTCTCAAGTAAATATCTGCAAACTTTATGACAATGTTTTTTGCCATATTCTATCAACCAAGATTGATTATGGCAGATATCAGCCAGTTAGGAGTTATGCCCCTTTTAATGTTTAAATTTGCCAGATTTAACTTTGTTTGCACTCTAGCATCTTCATTTTTAAAGCAATCATCTTCAAACTTTATGACAGTGTTTATAGCCATATAGCCATATTCTTTTGGCCAAGTTTTATTATGGCTGTTATCGGCCAATAAGAACAAGAGTTATGCCTCTTTAATATCAAGTTCGATTATGGCTGATATCGCCCAATTAGGTCATGAGTTATGCCCCTTTTCATATTAAAAAATGTCAGATTTCTCTTTGTTTGCACTCTTAAGCAATCATTTTCAAACTTAATGACATTATTTGGGGTTCCTTTTAATTTTGGCCAAATTTAACTTTGTTTGAACTCTAGCATCTTCATTTCTTAAAGGCCCTTTATTCTTCTGAAAGCAATACATATGCTTTAGTCAGAAAAGCTCCATAAACAAATCACGAGTACATTGATCAATTCATGATGTGGCAGATAAAAAAAGTGGGTTTCGTCGACAGATTTTCAAATTCAAATTATTTCCGATTATAGACAGTCTTTAGCAATAATCGCCAATGCAAAATGTGAACAATAAGAGTATTTTGACATCCATCCAAAATACTGAATTGCATAAATTGATCAACATTTTCTATGTGTTTAAGTGTAATTTTACAGCAGATATTTGCACATTATGTACCATTTGTGTTAGTCTACAATGACTCAATGTTATTTTATATTTTCTTCTATATGAAAACTTTAATCATTTATGAAAAATAATGGGCCTTTAAGCAATCATTTTCAAAATTTCTGATAATGTCAATAGTCATAATCTCTAGGCCATGTTTAACTTTGGCTGATATTGGATAATTATGTCAGGAGTTATTGCCCTTTAATTACAAAAAATAATACCAGATTTCATTTACACTCTAGCATCATCATTTCTTTTTGAAGTTTCACTGACAATGTTTATAGCCATAATCTCTCAGTCAAGTTTGACTTCAAATTTTGACCACAGGCACTGTTTAGTTCATGGAATCGAAATGATCTCATGGATTATGTACTCAGAACAACTTCATTATAATTTAGTAACTTGTACAGGCAATGAAGGCAGTTTTTCTCAGGTGAGCGTCTTTAAGGCCCTCTTCCCTTTTTTTTTAAAATTTTTTTTTTCCCTTTTAACACTAAAATTCAATAATTAGTTTCTGGAGAAGTCCCAGGTTCTGTAAAGAGATATTTTTGTACTGAAACTATAGGTCATATGATTTAATGTTCAGTATGAACTTTTACCATGTGGAGTTTTTATCTCTCCGCGCTACATGTTCTGACTAACCTGATTCCCTTGTGCAGCATCAACAATATGATTTAAAAGACATCTCATGAACCAGTGGATAGAAATTGATGAAACTTGGCATGATCCTATGGTGGCCCTTCACAAAATTTGTGAAAATAAACTTGATCCATGCAGAATGGCAACCAACAGAGTTTAAAAAAATAAAAAAAAATAAAAAAATTCTTTTCTGAAACCAATTCACACAATTTGATTTCATTTGGCATAAATGTTCACCTCAGAGTCTGTCCATAATTCTATAATAAAGTTGATTCATTGAAAAATATGCCCCCGGGGGGTGGGCCAGTTTCCTTTTTTACTCCCTATTGAAATGATCAGTTTTTTCTTCTACTATAGGCCCATTATGTTTCATAATGATTCATTTTTCATGAAAAAGGAAAAAAAAAGAAAAATAACACTGACATATAATAGACCAACACAATTGGTACAAAATGTGCAAATATCTTCTGTAAAATAACAGCTAAATACATTAAAAATGTTGATCAAATAACCCAATTTAGTGTTTTGGTTGGATGTCAAAATACTCTTATTGTTTACATTTTGAATTGGCGAATATTCCCGAAGACAGTCTATAATCAGAAATGATTTGAATTTGAAAAACCATTGTAGAAACACAATTTGTTTACCTGCAATGTCATAAATTTATGCACTCATGATTCATTAACTGAGACATATGGAATGACTACTGATAATTGATAAGGATTTGCAGACTTTGCAAACGAGTATGTATAGATTGCATCTCGGAACAAATCTTTAGCACACACTTTGCTTTTCTTTCTGAAGAATATACACTGCTTTTGGAAGCATAATGGGCTTTTAAACAAACAGTCAGAATTTAATATCTATAGGCGCAAATGGTCACCTCATAGACTACTACCATGAATGCAAAAAAAATGTTGATCCCTTGAAAAATTAGGCCTCAAGGGGATTGGCTAATTTCCTAATAAATTATACTAAAAATTGGATATTTCAAAAGTCTTCATCTTTAAAACGAATGGTTAGAATTTTATTTCATTTGGCACAAATGGTCACCTTACATCTCTCTACAAAAATTGCAAATATAAAGTTGAACCCTTTGAAAACTGAGGCCTTCATGGGGTTGGCTTTTTAATTAACTCACCTGAGCTATGAGATATTAGAATAGATGAATGTCTGTCATCAGTCTGTCATTCACAGTTAGATTGTTTGCACTCTAGCATCTTCGTTTCTGAATCAATTATCTTCAAACTTTATGACAATGTTTATTGCCATAATCTCTTGGCATAATTCAATTTTTGGCTGATATGGCCCAATTAGGTCAGGAGTTATGGCCCATTTGATATTAAAAAAATCCCAGAGATTTCTCTTTGTTTGCACTCCAGCATCTTTATTTTTAAGCAATCATCTTTAAACTTTATGGCAATATTTATTGCCATAATCTCTTGGTCAAGTTTGGTTATGGCTGATATAGGTCTTTTAGGTCCGGAGTTAAGGCCCTTTTAATGTTAAAGATGCCAGATTTCTCTTTGTTTGCACTTTAGCATCTTTATTCTTTCAGCAATCATCTTCAAACTTTATGACAATATTAATTGCCATTATCTCTCAGCCAAGCTTGATTATGACTGATATTGCCCAATTAGGTCAGGAGATATTAAAAAAATGCCAGACATTATTTCTTCAGCAATCACCTTCAAACTTCACTACAATTTGTTTATAGGTATACTCCCTCGACCAAGTTTGATTATGGCTGATATCGGCCACTTCAGTCAGGGGTTATGGCCCTTTCAATATTACTTGGGATTTTTTATGCTTCAGCCTTCAAATTTTGACCTCATATACTATTTCCTTTGTGAATTAGAAATCTATTGCTTGCTGTAATTTCTTTGGTACAACTATGCTATAATAATAATAATAGTAATTTGTACAGGCAATGAAGGCAGTTTTTCTCAGGTGAGCATCTTCAGGGCAATCTTTGCCCTCTTGTTTTGATTTGGCTTTTGGTATTAGTAAGTGTACTTAAGGGCCTTCTTGTATTTCAGAAACTTGTGTAAAACCTGACCAGCCTTATAGCATCTTGCTGTAATTTGATAATTGTTCATAATACATATTTGTTGTCTTTGAGTGCATATTTTTACATGCATAAACATGTAACTTCACTGAGTAAAAATAAATAGGGAATATTATTTTGCAGTAGCTTTTCGTGCTTTTGTATTTGCTTCGAACAGCGTGGGAGAAATGATATCTCGTGAGACCGAAGGTCGAGTGAAATGTCAATTTTTTCTACGCTGCAAGTACATTGCAAGTACACAATTTTACTTTCATTATATACCTATATATGTATTCAAGACACAAGGAGTCAATTTACACGGGTTTTAAGAAGTTTATCAAGTTTTCTCAAGAAAGTGATTTCAAGCTACCTGGTGTAACAGACCAGACTTTCCCCCCAGTCAGTTTTTGCCTTGGGGAAGAAACTGACTAGCCAAGTTTTTCCTCTGGGAAGAAACTGACTAGAAACTGTCAGTTTTTTCCCTGGGGAAGAAACTGACTGGGGAAAACCCCGGTATTTGTCACCGATATATTACAGAATTTTAATCTGTTGAGTTGCATTTGAGGCTTGTGTTTTGCCTGTATTTGAGCCAGAAAATTTATAGGTATATAATAAATAATCTTTATTGATTGGACTTTGAAACAATCTGACATGTCTTATATATTTTCAAATCTATAGCTGCTTTATCAAAAAAAATATAAATCAGAAATATATGGATTGTTTCAGGCTTTTTAATAATATTCTGGGAATGAAACACTCCTCTCTCACACACTATACTCCCATTGTTTGTCAGTTGTACGTCCAGTTCATTTTTGAGGTTAATGGAAAGATGGTCTTCTGAAGGTATTGATTACAGGACAAAACTGAAAGGAAGTATGGTGGCTCTGATGATGTCCTCTCGGCACTGCTATTTATTTTCTCAGATATACTATCAGAGAAATATGACAGAGCGAGAAATTCAAACTCATTAGTTCACTGTCTTCCTATAAGTCAAACATCATGGTTTGCAAGTGCACAAAAAGGAAATGGTGGGATTTAGATATTTTAGATTTAGTGAGCTGCCCACAAAGAATGACATTAATATTTTTGTTCAGAACAATAAAACACGGTGTAGGGACATACTCACAAGACGTTTAATGGCTTGGAAACATGTCAGAAATGTATTGGATTTTTTCCTGAGCATTGCAATACTCTGTGAAAGGCAAGGGAAGGGTTGTTTCAAAATATAGCCTTTAGGCTTAGGCTGAATTCTTTATATACTGATAGAAGCAGGTATTGATTTAATTATTTACTTAAGTTTAAAGAACAATCACATTAGTTTATTTGAGTGTGCAATATAATTAATTTTGAATATAATTTGTTACTTTTTCTGTATACTATATTGCAACTTCAATGTCTGTTTAACATGGTTCAAACCATAGACCCCTGTCTTTAATTGATTCATTATTGTTGTATGTCAATAATGATATTCTCATACTTACTAGAAATGGCAAATGAACTTGGACCCCACACACTGCGATATACTGAAATTAAACTGTTTAATGTGGTAATCTAGCTTTCCATTGATCCTGATGGCCAAGCAGTTAGAGTATCATGGAAGGCTCAATCCCTGGCTGTGACATACCAAAGTTATGAAAAACATGAAAGTGGTATAGCTCCCTTGCTTGGCTCTCAGCATATGAGGGTAGTTCCGGGACTGATTTACCCAGTGTCAGGATGATATGACTGGGTGTGGTATCATGCCACATGTCCATGGCATGATATTGCAGTGTGGCAGCACACTATGTCTATCTCAAGATGACTGAATTACTGTCAGCAGGATATTAAACCCCACAAACAAACTTCTAGCTTTCGACCCCAAATATAACATGTTGATGGAATCTGCAGAGTTTTACCTCCTAGTCCCCCAAGTAGCCAGTCTGAAACCTGATCAACCTGAAAGTTCCTCCCAGGTTGATTTTGTGATATACTAGTGGTTCATGATGGCTATTTGTGATAGAAGGTCAATAAACTCTGGCCTGTGACAAACACAGAAATACTCTGCCTAGCCTTACATCAATTTACATCATGTACTTTACAATTTGTTTGGCATTGAGCAAGGAACCACTGCATACTGCATCTATGGAATAAAGTGTGTTTATTTTCTCAAACACTGACATCCACATACTTAACCATTTAGATTGTAAATTGCTAATGCTCCTTGAAGAAGTGTGTCATAACGTCCATTGAAAGCCAGAAGGGCTCATTTATAGCCCTCTTTTTATATCTGCTGATGAGCCCTTCTGGCTTTCAATGGGCGATAAATGGAATCTTTATTTTTTTTTATTTTTTTTTTGTAGGACTTTGTATCATCGATAATTATACAAGTTTTCTTTTCAAGATTATGTAATACAGTTACATCTAAACACCTCTTAAAGAGCTGAAAGTGTTTCTTTGATTTCTAATGATATATTGGACAGATGTTTAATAGTTAAACATCCGTTCAACTCTTGATATTTTGTTGCATGATGATTATAGATTTTGAACCAATTAATCCTATACAGATGCAACCCCAGAGGGCAAAAATAGAAATTCAAGGACTTATTTATGTTTCTTTGATATAAAATGGCTGTAGGATGTGATACAATGTGGCAGTGATTTCAGCACATACAATGAAGAAATCACTTATGCAGTATATTTTTTTTATATCATTGATGTGGGATACTTCATCTTTTACAAGTGAAGTGGATCCCATTTATGCTATGACTGTATTGCATAATGACATGAAACACTGCAGCGGGTTGCATTTGAACACCATATTACCCATTGATTATCTTACGATACAAATGCACTATTTTCAGATTTAGCCCTCTTCTTACTAAAGCTTCACCGCTACCGGGTAATTAAACCATTGATGACATTGTAAGGGATGATTTGAATAAACCAGAAATAAAGGTTCCTATGCTGGTAAATTAAGTGCTTTTCTACACAAACTTAAAAAAAAAAAAAAAATGGAGAAAAATATCATCCTTCAAATATCGCAATTGTGTTGCCCTAAAGAACTGTAAAAAATATCACTAGAGATTTTGAAGTAGAGATTTAGTGTTTAATTCTGTGCATTATACATGGCCAGAGATTGCAAGCTTGTACAAAACTTGTATTCTGTGTCACATAACTATACACATGTTTGAAGGAAAAAATAATGTTAAGCTATGATAACTTTTAGTATCAGAGATTCAAGATGTGGCTTTTCAATAACAATCTGAGCTGGATACAAGATCTCCATCAGTCAGTGTTTGTGATTGCCTTTTTCAGACACGTGAGTGATTTCCTAGTATTCAGGTGTCCTCCTTCATGCAGTTGCATCTGTTTTCTACATTAATAAACAAATTTTATCATTTTGTCACTTTCTTTTTAATTGTTAAAAGAATTAGAACTTTCTAATTTAACCTCAAGTTATATTTAACATCATAATTATGGATGTGTCAAAACACCTTTGCAAACAGAGTAGACCCAGATCAGAAAGCTCCTCCTAGCATCTCCTCTGTCTGGTCATACAATTGTTCACAGTCTGCATGGCAAAGAAATATCCATTGTTTCATCTACCATTTTAAATTTAGTAAATTAATATTCATTAAGCCATACATTTAGACATGAATATTCATGAGGTAAAGGGTATTATGAAGGAAATACATTATTTCAAATTTTACATCGTTTTTTTTTTTTTTTCAAATTTATCAGGAAATTGCAAATTTGAAATCATTTTCTTTTTATTTGTAAAATAAATCATAAATTAACATTATATCCTTCTTTATTATTTTGAAATGTCATAGTCCTATGGTAAGATATATGACTGCAGGTAAGAAGATGGTGGGATTAAATCCCATTGTTGGCAAGAATCTTTAATGACCTGACCAGGCACAGCACTTGTTCTACCAAGAAGTTCCATCAAAGGTTTAGTTTAAGTTTTAAGAACTTTCATCAAGAAGGATCAGTTTGCAGTAAGAACCTGTTTCCCAAGACATAAAAAGACTCTAAATTTCTAAAAAGAGGTCAAAATAAATTGACACATTACCTTATTCCTTTTTCCTTGTATGTTTCAGGCATTCTGTGTGTACAATCTACCTCCACTTCATCCAGTCTGGGTGGGACTCAAGTTCTGGACTGTGTGTTACACTACCCAAACGATAGTCCTGTCAAGTACATGGTGGATTGGAAGAAACTTGGACTTGATGCCTCAGTGTTCACACAGTGGAAGGCCTACCCACCAACCATTCATAAAAACTACAAGGACCGCGTGCGGCTAGTGAACAAAATCTCATTAGAAATTTCTCATATAAAAGAGGATGATGAGGGGTGGTATGAGTGTAAAGTGACTTATTTCAATGAAAGAGAAAATAATGATAAAAATTCAAATGGAACATGGATATTTCTCAATGTTCACAGTAAGTACAACCTGGAGATTAGAGCAAAACAAAAGATAATTTCAACCTGTATGTTTTGTAGGCAGGAGATGATTCAACAACAGTATTTTGTTGGTCTCTTATTCTTTTATTAAAACTCTTTGTTTTGCTCTAATTTCTTTAAAATTAAACAAGATAGAACTTAGCCATGTTATATTTCATTATAGTTCCATGTTGAACATGCAGAAAGTACAATACTAGGATAGCATAAACTCTTGAAGTAAAGAATAAGAGTTCTGTTGGGCATATGCTGTTGATTTGTTTGCTGTGCAGCCTATTTTGGATTCTAATATATATTACCTGATTGGTCAGTCAGATTTCCTTCTTATCAGTCTGGTGTCCATAGAAGCCATCACTGTCTAGGACTCTGTAAAATGGTCTAGGACTCTGTAAAATGGTCTAGGAAATCTGTAAAATGATCTAGGAATCTGTAAAATGGTCATGGACTCTGTGAAATGATCTAGGAATCTGTGAAATGATCTAGGAATCTGTAAAATGATCTAGGAATCTGTAAAATGGTCTAGGACTCTGTAAAATAGTCTAGGACTCTGTAAAATGGTCTAGGACTCTGTAAAATGGTCAAGGAAATCTGTAAAATGGTCTAAGAAATCTGTAAAATGGTCTAGGAATCTGTAAAATGGTCTAGGAATCTGTAAAATGGTCTAGGAATCTGTAAAATGGAATCAGTAAAATGGTCTAAGACTGTGTAAAATGATCTAGGAATCTGTAAAATGATAGTCAGATAAAATAAAGACAGAGGGATGACTGTTAGAGACTTAATTAATGCAAGACTCTGGGTTATTGTTATTTGACAGTATTGTTTTAAGCCAGTAAAGGTGCTAACATACCTGACCAAGGATCTGAAATCTGCCGGTTTGAACACTATTGGTGGCAAAGATTTTTCATAACCTTTTCAGATGCAAAGTACTAGTCCAATTTAGGAATCGTCAAGAGGGATTAGCATAAGTTGTAAAAACTTGAACTTGTTACCTAATTGATATAAAATGTATAAAATCTTTCAAGGAAATGGTCTTTGCAGTTATTATGAATTCAGATCAGCCCATGACTAACTCTCTGACTGATTGGGTTTTATACTGTTCACTATTCGCTACCACTGAAGACTCCGGAAGAAACCTGGTTAGACTCAGAAGTATGCATATATACATGGCACTGATAAGTACCAAGGTCAAGTGATGGTGTGCCTTGACCATGGATGGGAGGGCATAGTGCTTAGGCCATTAAAAAAAATGTGTGTTTTGGGCAACCCGACCCTACCTAGTGAAAACCCGGCAACCTTAAAGTTTTTTAGTGGCCATTTGAGGACAGCTGAAATGTCTGTTAAGAATTTGTGATTTGTTCACTGTTATGAGACTGTTGCCTTAAACACAGGTTTTTTTTTTTAGCCTTTGCAAGATCTTTTCTGAGATCCTCTGAGGCAAAGTACTAGTACAACCAAGGAAGCTTGTAGAGTGATAGTATGTGTTGGTGTCCAATCCAAGAGCTGACCGCAAAATTGTTTAAAGTGCTTATAGAAATTAAAGGAGATGTAACAGTTTCACAGTTAGTCCACAAATTGATGTCAAGAAAGTTAAACAAAAGAACTTCATGTTTGCCTGTGTAAAGTCTAATGTCTAGTTTGCAGCCTAAGTTTGAGGTTCAAAACCTTAGGAAAAAATCAATTTCCTTTTTACAATGTGCATCCCTCCCCCGTAGTTTGAGGAAGTGACCATCTTGTTTTGGCAAAGGTGCACTACAGTTGACAAATGTTCAACTGCATTTGCAGGTTAAATGTCATGTAACGACTATCATTCACATCTCTAGTACCGTCTTGTAATTGCATTGTTACCTTGATGTTTATTATAGCTGATAAATTGAGTAATAGTCTTTATATGCCAATATCTTTAAGTTTAATATGTTTGTCACAAGTCTCTTTTGCAATGGGTGTTAGAAGTACCCAATTGTCTTTATGCAAACAGTACCATCTATAATGAAACTAAATTGGCAAAATATTGTCTAAATTACTATAGACAACTATAAAATGATTGCATATTTATGGTTGGTCGCAATAATGACAATTCAGACACTGCATTAGATTGTATGTCATCAGTCAATATTATGTATAGTATAGAATATACTTTATTTTATTTCCGGATGAATCGTAATGAAATAAACAGAAAATATGAATAATTATTTGGACAATGACTTCTGTTTCAATTTTGGTGAAGGGGTGTGCACATTATATACAAGAATTCAGTGACTTTCAGCCTGTGGTTCAGTCCACAAAACACATGCGGCTAAACAAAATGGTGGCTTCCTCAAGTGCGAAGAATGAAATATGCATCATTAGGGAAGTAGATTTTTTCCAAGGTTTTGAACTTCAAACTAGGGGTGTGCACTGTATATATGTACAAACAATACACAAGCATTTATGGTAGTCACTAAAAGAATTAGGCATTAAAAGAATTTCAGATTGGCCCAGCTGAGATTTTTGCTTAGATATGGGTTTATCATAAAAGGCTATTAATATTCACAGATTGGAACAATTGACCAATTGTCATCAGAGATTATAAATTTTCATTAAAAAAAAAAAATATTAATATTAACCACACATTTTAAATTCAGACTGAATAACTGAGTATTTTTATCGAATTTGCAGCTATAAACATATTAATTTGTAGACTTTTGTGATTGGTCAGTTCATTTTTGTCTGAAAATCATGGAACTATTTTGAGAGATTCAAACTTGCATCTGTTTTTTTTCGGAGCTTACTGTGCCCTGAACAGTCATGTTGTCTATAACAGCTGATTTGTTGGCAGACATGGGATGACAAGTCGCATGCATTTCATATGACAGACACAAAAACAAGGCAATCAAACCACTGTTTTCGGAAGCTTAATTTGAAATTCAATTCGAAATGTTATGACTTGCCATTGCATCATTTCTTGGAAATAATAAAAGTTTGGTTTTTCTGTTGTCTAAAGGAAAAAATTAATTTGGTTAGGGTTGTTACAGCTTAGAAAGTGCCAGGATATTAACATTAACATTATTAACATTCATTTGAAATTGGAGAAAAACTTGAATATTCATTCTGACATGAATGCTAGATAAACAATTTTTTTTTCTGTCTGTCATTTTTCAAAGCTTTCGGACAAGTGATAAAAGTGATATATGCAAATAGAGGTTTTAAGTAAAGAAAGTGATGCCCTAGCTTCAAATATGCTATTGTAACAATAAAGAAAGCCACAGAATGTATCTGAGAGGCTTGTGTTCAGAAATTCGTGATTCAAGGTACACTGCATCCGTCAGTCCTTTACGTTAATTTGAAACAACTTCTAGGGTTGTTTTTGTGAAGAAAGAGACAAGATTATTTCAGTGGAGTCATATACAGAATGTCTAGATTTCCGACAAATCTCATTGAAAAATGCAAATAAGAGGAAGAAAATTTAGTAGAGGATGTCTGACTTTGAGTGACTCGCAAAAGATTCAGATTTGTCTAAACAGGGGAAGAGGTAAGATTTCGCAACCATCCATTTTCAAATTAAGAAGTCTGTTGCCTGAAAATTTGTGTTTAGCAACTTGATAAATTGGTAGGGGGCCAAGAGGCAGAGAGAAGATAAGGAAGGATTTGATATAAAGAAGGAAAGTAAGGATGCGATTTTAGAGGGAAGTCAAATAGTCCTGTTATTTTAATCTGGACGGGATTGATTGATATGGCTGCAATTTAACAATACAGAAGCGTCCATACATCCTTCGTCTGTTGGGAAGGCTGTGATTTTGACAACAGTCTCCCATTTCTCAAAAGAACTCATTAAAAATATACAATTTCTCCACATTTCTAGTCTCTGGGTTATTTCAGGGTGGTCAGAAATGAGTTGTGAAAGTATAAAAATGAGGCAAGAAAAATGAGACATAGAGCGTGATACATCAAGATCATTCTGGACCGTACATATCGACATACTGTCAAAAAACTATTGTACACCATGGCTGGTTTTTGGTTACAATAATTGTATGCTGTCTCACACCCAGCCACCGATTTGATGTATTTACGGCAGACAAATGAGAGTCCATCCAGCCTTGACTCGTACCGTATGTTATTATATGATTAGGAGAATTCTGTGAAATGGCATGTAACAACTTTTGTTCTTTATCATTTTAAATTAACAAAATATCACATATAATATTTATACCTTACAATACCGGACCATGGTATAGCATTAAATATACAATGCAATGCCATGGTATACCAAAAGATAAGTCACAATGTAGCAATATGGTATTCCATCAAATACACTGAATTTTACATCATGGTGTCTGTCAGTGGGGCGTTAAAACCCAATAAACAAACATCATGGTTCACCAATACATAGACAGTTTAATACTTATGTATACCATCAGATACAAAGTTTTATAAAAAACTAATTAGTAAAGAATTAGATACACAATTTTACACAATGGTGTACCATCAGATACACATTTATACACTACACAATATAAATCTTTGATGTGTGTCATGCATAGTGTATCATCAACAACAGACTTCTGAAAACTATAGAGGCCACATCTATTACCCAATCTTCATGAAATTTGTCAGAATGTTCGACTACATAATATCCTAGATAAGTTTGAAACTTGGTCATGTTGGGTCACTAAGTCAGTCTTTGAAAAACTTTGTTAATGTTCTAGAGGCCATATTTTTTCCTCCTCTTCACGAAACATGGGTTAGATATGCTTTTTTTGTAAATATGTTATTAATTTGTTAATTTATTGTCAGATGGATTTCAAAAACATTAGGAATTTATGCGGAACACCATTTTAGATTGGTTGTACAGACAAAGGTACTCAGGTGAGCAATAGAGGGCCATCTCGTCCCTCTTGTTTTGTTTTTGCTCTGTATGAGATTCACCCTTGTTTAATAAATTAGCTTTGACCCAAAAAATAAGAACAGTAAGAATCCAAAACTTAAAAAAAGGAAGATACTTTTACTGACACAACCTTGGGAATTGCTTAATTGTTATTCAATGAAACAAACCTTTATTGAATGTGATCTGATTCCTACTGCCGCCTATAGACAGTGAGGTGTACTTCCTCGCAGAATTAATTTCCACAGTAAGGAATTTCTGAAGTATCAGGTTGGGAATTAGAGGTCTGCCTTTCTCATTTCATGCTGACTATGTTGTACTTTCTGCTTGTTCTTCCTTTATTTATATCTCCTAATTAGATGCCTTAATTGGATGCATGATGTATGAGATTCATTCACACTGAGAAGCAGTCCAATTTTGGAGCTGTATGAGAACTATATATAGTTGTATAAAAGTTGTTTTTTTTTGTCTTAATTATGCAATTTTAATAAACTTGTTAATCACTTAAAATGCAGATTTGAAAATTACTCATAGAAAAGATGAATTTGATTTATTTTCACTTTTAAAAGTTAGGGGGGGGGGGGGGGCAGGTCTTAATGTAGTTCTTTTTCCATTTTTTCTACATGATATTGATAACTGAATGGATTTTGGCTTCAAACACAAAGTTTTGTCGGTAGATAATCCTGTAGGATTTTACTGTGCACCAGGAAGTGAGTTACAGTCCAAATACAACAATTTCTGAAGGATGTTTTTTTTTATTCATTTTTATGTATTTTCAAAGATTGGGTTTAGATAACAGTCCCCAGTGGCTGAGTGGTAAGAGCATCTGCCTCTGGAGCAGGAGATCATGGGTTTGATTCCCAGCCACAGCATACCAAAGTCATTAAAAAAAATGGTACTGGTATAGTTCCCTTGCTTGGGACTCAGCATATAAGGACTGCTTGGCCCGGTTTCAGTATAATATGACTGGGTGTGGTATCATGCCACATGTCTACGGCCTGATATTGCAGTATGTCAGTATTTTATCTGTCTCAAGTAGACATAGTCTCCAAATAACTGAAGTACTGGCAGCGGGACATTAAACACAACAAACATAATATAGGGACCATGTCAATCTTATTATTGACTTGCTCTACTCTGTATTTAAAGGTGATAAATTTTGTATTTTGTCTCTTCCTGTTCACCTTTTACCAATGGAATCTCTCTGATACCATGACTTTTTTATTTTTGGTCTAGTAAAAAAAAAGTAATAAAAAAAAAACCTAGATGGATTGCTTCTAAGTGTATGAAAACATATTTAATGCCATGTAGAATTGAGAAGCATTTAATGAACCTTTGTCACAAGCAGAGTTTTTATTCATATGTCATACATTATTAAATTTTCTGTAATTTAAAGTTCTGCATGGTCCAAAAAAATATAATGTCCATGGGAGTCATTTGAAAAAAAAAATGTCTCATATCAGTCTAGGCACTCATTATGTCATAATTTATTATATTACCCTGAAAGATATTGAAAGAAATTCACTTATGAACAGTATTTTGTTAAATGATATGATTGATTTAACAGAAGTTCCAGTGAAAGATGTTGAGAGAAAGAAAATATTCTTGGCCAAAACTTACATTTACTCATAACTTTTTTTCTTTTATATGTGAATTTTACAGTATAATTAGAATAATGTATGACATTTACTTTCTGACAAAAGAATGTGTGCACTCAGGGTATTGTTGATTTAAATGTATTATGTCTATCGCGTTGGTACTACAAACATTCTACTTAAATAACAATAGTTTCGAAATAAAAGATCTTTTTAGTTATATGATAATAAAATACTTTATTCCAAAATATTCTATATATTTTACTGAGAAATAATACTACTTTTGAATGAAATAAAAACTGAGTGGATGCTATCTTTTTCAACTTGATATATAGTAATTATTAATTCTAATGAAAGGCCATATAATATTTACCTATCATTGATGTATTATGATATGATACTGTTGTTGCTGCTACTGCTGGTGCTCATGATGCCATTTACCATCCATATAAGTGTTCACAGATTTGTATTTTATGCAATGAAAGTATTAGGTTTTAGATACACCTGGAGAAGCTGACAGTCAAGGTAAGTTGGACAACCTATTTGAACAATATTCAACTTCTGTGTGATTGTTCAGTTAAGACTGAAAGTATGTGTGTGCGTGGTTTAAGAATATGGCCGAACCTACAGGCACCTCCTCTTTAGTCTCAATCACAAGCTTCTTGCCTCCATTATAATTGGGAGACCTGCTAGATCAATTTCAAGAATTGAAGTCAACCATGTTGATAACAGTATAGCTCTCCTGCGTATTAGTTATTATGCTATTATAACCAATTACGTTGGCATGCAAACTGGGTTCAGTATCGTCTGTTTTAATAGAATTCGGAATAAAAAGATCAGCTTTGTTATAATTTTCTGTCATTTTGAATCAAACCATGTGACATAAATCAATTAAATATTGCCCAGAATCTTGAGGCAATGTAATAAAAGATGTTGTTTTCACTGCTTCTGGAGTGTACGTGATGCAATTACCTAAGAAGTCTTCAGACTTTTATTATGAATTTTAATCATAACTATTGGATGTTTGTCTGTATTAGCCATTATCTCCATAATAATGGGTTTTGACACCTCTTTTTATCCATGGTAAGAACAAAAACAGCCTGAAATTTTGTCATTTGCTGGCTTAGTTATATTTGTTTTAGTTAGTAATTGTGTATATTTTGATTTGAATTGCCCCACATGTAACTTGATCAGTCAGCTAACATACATTGCAATCTGGTCATGGTTCATTCTTGTCAGTTTTTTTTTTACACAAGATTATTTATTTGCCTTTCATCATGTTCGGTCAGCATGTTTAAGTCAAAAAAATCTGGATTACATACAATCAAAATTTTCTGCATGTTTTACAATGACAAACTTTAGTTTTCCAAGCAAGCCTGAAACATTATAACTAGTGCTCAGTGTAATATGGTTTACAGCAGATATTGTCAACCCCAAATAAAATGGTAAATGGTTTCCATATTGACCCAGAAATGTTAATCTAAAGCATAGCCTTTTGAATTTACAAAACCTTATTTACTTGAAGCTGTTGGTGTATACTAAAATGAGGGTCTCCGTCTGACAGCTATTTCCCAAGCCAGGATAGGTGAAGTGACAGAATTGCATTAGAGTTGTCATTGAAAGCATAAAAAAATAAAAGGCAATATTTTCTACTGAAAATATTAATCTTTTATCTCCATCATGAATAGTTTATCCTAATCAAAGGCTTGATGCAAAACTGTTGTATCTGCTTCTTTATTCATATGGTTACTATTGTTTTTCACCATGTCCAACATCCTATTTTTTGCACATCTACTTTATGTTTATAGTGAGCTTAAAAAAGAACTTAAAAAAGTCAAAGCTAAGTGTTTTATTACAATCATGTGGGGAGCATAAATACTTTACACTTTATTCTTGTAATTCTTTTTGTATATGGATCATTAATTGCACTCAAGTTATGAAAAAAAGCATAATTAACAGGATGAAGATAGAATCTTGTGTCACAGTTTAACTATGACCTTATTGATAAATTAAGGTAATACACATCAACTTCCAGATAGTTTGAGTTAAGAAGTTCTACAAAATTTTCAGGAAATCTAGAGTAATGGATTTAAAGAAAGCATCAAAAAGAGTTCAGACAACACAAATTGTTATTGTAAAATGATGTATTGGAGAGACATCAGTGTGAAATCTTGAGGGAATGGTACTATAAGACTTAGTGTGTTCCACAAAATAAATGTAAATCTAAAATACAACCAACTTGTCAAAAAACAACTTTGAAAAATGTCTCAGGACATACTGTATTTTTTGTTAAGGATTATCTTGTCCAGATGTTGAAATGATGGAGTTTGACTCAGATAGAGTTATAACAGGTCTATTTGCAAACCATAAAACCATGTTTGTTTGCACTTGGATGAAATGGATGTACTGATTATTAAATTGCACTTCTGCAGCTACTGGGTTCATGTAATATGGCAGTTCCCACTGGTTTATTTCATCAGCTGCGTCCCAGCATGAGTGATGTATGAATAATTGAACAGTGCAGGGCCACAACCGCTGGCGGGAATCACACTTGCGTTGACATTGTTTTCTCTTTACTCGCTATTAATACAGAAATGCATGAATTTCTATGCTAGTTGTCAGGCTGAGGGAACATGAATGCCATCAGGACTAAAGATTAATTACCTCCTGTTTTAATTAAGCTTTGATATCATAGGGAACAAGTTCTAGATAGTTAGTTGCTGTTGTGTTTTTGATTTCGGTTATTGTTCAGAGCTTAAGTCACATTATGCGGAGGTTGGTAATGGTAATCACTATTTTTTTGTACTGTACTAATTGATTATTCTCATATTAATCAGCAACCTGTTCATAGACCCTTCTTAATATTATCTCATGCATATTCAGTAAGGTAACCAGAACGAGGTTTAGATGGGTCAGTTCAGACTCAGTTGTAAACAAACTCAGCAGCTTACACTGATAGAGACGACAGTGATGTACATATTTACACAGGCTTAAGCTTTGCTGAGGCCTAGAAAATTATTAAATAACTTACATTTTCATCATAGAAGTAGTCCTTGAACAAAAAATCCAAGTTTTACAGTGAAGACTATCTGCATTAAGACAGTTTCCATTAATCCACCATATAAATCACAGAATACCTAATAAGCCCAGCCATGTATATTTCAAACACACAACCTGCTGACCAGATGTAAACACATGGTTAAACTAATTCTCAACACCTACAATAAAGCCATTAAGCTTACATTCCATTGTAGATAAGATAACCTTTTAGACAATAACATAAATTACCAGCTTCTTTTGGGCACCTAGCTAACAGTATCCCAAATGTCTGTTTTGTAT
>CM037788.1:37913181-37963181 GCA_021229015.1 Solen grandis | reverse complement strand
CAGATGGACAGGCAAGAGTAAATCTATATGCCACTCCACCCCTATTCTAAGTGGGGCATAACAATTAAGAAATGCAATGAAAATCACACTTGTAACACAATGTGAAAATTAAATTGGCTAAAAAGCTCTGTACGCCTAGTAACTTACCACAACTCCTTCTCTTTATGACGGAAGAAGAAGAGAAACTTCCCAGGTGATCACCAAGAGAGCAAAATCTCTTCATTCCCTCCTGTGCCGACACCAGCTCCCCATTATAATAGCAAACCAGTTGCCCCTTCTCAATATCATCAATGGCGAAAACACCCGACCCTGTAATGAAAGATGCTCTAATTTTATAATATTATATCATCAATAACTGTATATTATAAAATTTCCTTTTAAAAGGAAGGCTTGCCCAGCTTATAATAATTGATATTACCAAAGTCCTTTCATTTCTAAGTTTTCATTTCATAATACTACAAGAAGATTTGAAAAGATCTATTGAAATGTTCAACTTTACTACAATTTGCAAAATTATTTTGAGATGGTCTCCGATATGTTTTGTACTGACTGCTGTGCACACCCACGTCCAGAGTTTGAGAAACAGAGGTAAGTCTCGTACTTTGGCTACCGTTCTGGTTACTTGAATTCATATGAGCAAAAAAGTGATGATTTTAAGTTACATAAATGTATACGCTTCCGGCAGGTGTAAAGAAATAAAAGATGTATAAGTGCTGCCACACTGCGGTATCATGCCATAGACATGTGGTATGATACCACACCCAGTCACATTATCCTGACACCAGGCCAACCAGTCCTAGAACTACGCTTATATGCTGAGTGCCAAGCTAGGGAGCCATACCAGTACCATTTGTAACAACTTTGGTATGTCACTGTCTGGATCGAACCCACAACCTCCCACTATAGAGACGGACACCGGGGACAGTATGATTTTATTATATGCTGGTGATAGTAAATCAAAGTATTAGATAAATAAATTTGTTAAAAATTAGTAATTAAAACCAGAGTACCATAAGCCTACTAAAACAAATTCAAGCCAACTAAACTTACATTTATCTGGTTACCTTCAGCATCAACTAGATTCAAATTTGAGATACAAGAATTCGAAAGTATATAAGTGTGTATGTGTGTTGGGGTGAGGGGCACCGAACCAGTCACACAGGCCCTTGCTGTTTCAGAGACCCCTGCTGGTTACCAACTACTATAATATCACTGGCTTTAAGCCGAATCAATTAACATTCAGTTTTACTGAGTATATAACAATTAAGCATCTGAATAGCACAGATGTTAATCAGGCTGAGAGAACAGAGTTTTTAAAGTCCTTGGACCCTAATGCAAATAGAAATATTATATACTACCAAAAATATAGTATATAAGATAAACAATACTAAAGTTTTAATGATTTTTACCATCTGTTAACTAATTTAAGTTATTACATATATTTATTTATTTATTTATTTATTTGAACCACTTTGTCCAGCTTGGCACCAAAAAATTGTTTGTTTATTGGGTTTAACGTCCAACCAACAGTAGTTCAGTCTCCTGGAGACTTATAATGTCTACTTGAGAAAAATATAGTGCGGGCACAATGCAGTATATTACGCCGTAAACATGTGGCATGATACGAAACTCAGTCACATTATAACACCTGGCCAGCCAGTCCTGGAACTACCCTTATATGCTGAGAGCCAAGCAACTCGGTCTCCCGGTAGCAGACCGAGAAAAAATTTTTTTTATTACGAAAAGTGTTATTTCTTTACCAAAACTTGGCTTAACATTTCTACATATAAAACAGAAACAGGAAATAGAAAACAAATTTGTTATATCTTTCTTTTTTTGAAAATTTATTTTACATACTCATAGCTCAAAATGTTTGTTAATTTAATAAACTGAATCTTTAATAGCATACTATCTGTTATTTCAATGAACTTGCTTCAAAATTTGCAGTGTTGTGTTGTAGAATTTAAAATTTGCAGTGTTGTGTTGTAGAATAAATATGAAAAAATTTGAACTTTAACCATGGTGTTTAGAATTTAATGATCAGTAAGTTAAGAAAGCACCTAAAATTGAATGTTGTTTTACCTAGGTACATGAACCTAAAACACTTGAATACCTATACAAATTATGAAAATAAAACTAACCCTTTTCCTTTCTATATCTGAACATACTAACACTTGGAAGACATGGTTGTGAAAGAACCCATTGGAACACCAGGATATGTGTTCAATTTTTATGGGTCAGACAATTAAATTAAGAAGTCATTGTTGTCTGCACAGCATTGTTGTCTTATTGCAACCTAATGTTCAAATTGTAAACAAAGTGTCAACCTTTCATAGTAAAATCTGAACATCAAAAACAGCATTTGAAAGTCCGGGAAATGACACCATCCCTCTATCAGATTTAAATATTTTCTAGGTTCAAAACTCCGTTGGAGGGCAGATACCCCTCCAATATCCATATACATATGTTGAGGCCGAGGCACCTCATGTCTGTTGGAAATTATACACAAGTACAAGTTTCAGATTTTAACAATTCATGTGTGTTTTATAACAATGCTGAATTTAATCCATCAACTTTACCTGTGCATGTTCTTCCACTTCAGTTCTTTACAATGACAGAGTCAGTAGATGAAAGATAGATTAATACAATCAGGCCAGCATGGCTTTTGCACTTGTCATAGGTTTTTATGTTTGGACTGTTAAATTAAAATAATCTCTTGAATTTTTGAAACAGCAAGTTGGCTTTATTATGTTTACAATAATGTTTTATTTTGCGAGGGTATGTTTTTAGAATTAAATTTAAAAAAAAAATGATATTAACCAATTTTTTCATTATTTTATTACTTCAAGGAGTTTTTCCATGCTTGCTATAAATGCCCTTCATATTTTTATTTTACACGGAAATAATAATTTGAGAGGAGGGTCGAACGTTAAGGATCTAGGGAGGGAGATATAAATCAAGTACTGCACACTATTCACAAACATGGTAAGGGGTAAAGCTGACATGGACCAGCTCGACATAGAAAGTAGGACGACCTGACACACTCACACACACACAATGCAAAGAGCAATGCCACAACGTGTTTACATTTTTTGTATGTAAAAAAATAAGTCAACACTGATTCGATGAAATGTAAGATGAAGTGTACCACTGCACTAGCATACCAGGACGAAGCATACCAGTTTATAGGGCGAAGGATCTAACACAAAGATGTAACCTAGTCGTATGATAAACTAGCTGAGTTTTAATATGAATATTTAATAAAATTGAGTTCATCAAGTTTATTAGTAAATCAGCAATACATATTGCCTTTGACCATCTACAAAATGTAAAAGAAACGGAATATGGCAAAGACATGTTACAAAGAAATCAATATCATCATAAATGTTCAAATGCAATTTAATGACTAAGCAGCAATAACATCAAGAGCATTTTATCGTATTTTCTGAGCTTCCTTAAAAAATCTAGCAGATTTTTTTTATCAGGATTATTCATAAAATCATTAAACCTGTTAATGGTTGGCCAACTAATATAACCAAAATATTTTTTTACGGATAGAAATGAATATCTTGGCAACACATGAAAAAAATGTTACTCATTTCTACAAGCTTACTTATTAATACACAATTTACACATGCTTTTGTCTCTATTTATACCATGGAGTCTTTTCCGATTTCAATTTCAAGATAATGTAAGCCTTGAACATGTAAAGATGAAGTTTTTTTTGCCATTAATCCTTTTCTAAGATCCTTTAAACTTTAAATTAAGGATACAAATAAAGTTTGTTGCAAAGTTAAATGTGCTTATGTTATTTTTACATGTTTAATTGTAATAAAGAATAGAATAAACAAACCAATTTGTGTTTTCAGTCATCCCGATATTTATTCATTAAGAATTTATTAACACCTAATTAACACTCTGTTAGTGAGTGCACCACCCCAAAATCAACACTGAAATACTTAGGTGATACGCTTCGTCCGAAAATGGTACGTTCAGGCAATGGTACGCTTGTGCAATGGTACGCTTCGTCCCGCTACAATAACTCCCTGAAGTTCGATTTTTTAAGCATTTACCTGCACTAGTTCTTGAATGGAAAATGTCACGCAGCTGATAAACTATCATGTTATCGTAACTTTTGACCATACGTAATATTTAGTTTATTTACCGTGATTTTTCCAAGGCACCATCATGGACCGGAAACAGGGTGAATACGATCACCTTCACAACCGAGTGTTCCAACTGCAAAACGCTGCGCGGGCAATCGTAACTACTCGGCTGTATCCGTTAAAAAGTAGAAATGAGCGAGGTGTTCCGATTGCTGCGCGGGATATATAAATATATACGGAACACGGTAGATGAAAAAACTGACGAAATTTGAACGGATTTTGACCCAATAAATTGCTTTCACAACATACGCTCAATCTTATTATTTCAACTAATAGCGTTATTAGCGACATGAAAAAATACTGGGTCGTTAATTTACTGGGTCTTGGCCCAATATAATGAGAAAGCCCCAATATAATATATTAGACCCAATACTTCGAGAATCAAAGTTACCAAAGACCCAATACACCCGCGAGTTTAAAACTATATATATATATATATATATAAATATAAATATATATATATATATATTAACTGTAATAAGCACCTAATTTTAGACTAATTAGCGTAAACCTTAAAATTCACATTATTGTTGTATTGTATTGGAGTTTTCCGTCGCTGCGATAGTATTTCAATCATATAGCGACGTCCAGCTAATTGCAGGTGAAAGAAGACCCCGAGTACACAGTGGTACCCGGGTAGAACCACCGACCTACCGCAAGGCAGCTGGAAGGCTTCCTCACATGATAAATCCGAAGTCCCTACCGGGATAAAATTCACATTAAATAATTAGCACAGGAAGGTATAAATATAATGTTCAATATATATATATATATGATAACTTTAACCGGTATTTATCAGCAATAATCCCAATATTAAAATGGAACTTGTTGTAGTCGTAGGTTCCCCCGATGAACCCGGATGTTTGTTAACAACTGTTAGATATGGCGTCAGATCACTCCTTTGCTAAATTTTCTCTAAATGTTTACGCATATGTACATTTGCAGTGTCAATGAGTTTTCACAAATACCAAGTTCAATCTATTTATAGCCCCATTTTATCAGCTTGTACTAGGTTACAATCTTAGACTCTTATCATATATGAAAACTTATCCGTAAAGTCAAAGCTCACCCGATTCGTATTTTCTAAAGCTTCCTTTGCGGAACAATTAATATAGAGACATGACAACCGACCAGTGTCTGATTCCGAGAATACATTTCTAATAAAACATGTACACATCTTACTGGACAAGGCCAGCCATACTCTGATTCAAGGAAGATGGCATGGCTCAGTGACAAGCCTACTTTTGCCAATGTATGTGTAATCCATGAATTATCCATTTGTTTGCACGTTGTTTTTACACTGGCCAGACTGGCTAAGCTGCATGTACGCTTGATTACTCTTCAGAATTACCGAACCCACTGGCCGAGTTGTTTAAGCGTCCGGCCTCGGGTGCGGGAGGTCGTGGGTTCGATCCCCTGCCGGGACATATCAAAGTCGTAAAAGATGGTACTGTTATAGCTCCCTTGCTTGGCGCTCAGCATATAAGGGTAGTTCCCTGGTTGGCCGGTGTCAGAATATGTGACTGGGTGTGGTGTCATGCTACATGTCTACGACATGATACTGCAGTGTGGCAGCATTATATCTCTCAAGTAGACATCGTCTCCAAATGACTGAAATACTGTCGGTGGGACGTTAAACCAAGCAAACAAACAAACAAACTTTTCAGAATTGCACTGAAATATACTGAAATGTTTTATTAATTTTGCTATTAATGTTTTAATTAATAGTAACAATAATTTCTTTAAAAAGTAGTTGCCTCTCATATTCCCCTTTGTTAATTTAAAAAAGAAAGTATATTTTTGTAAGGAAATTCAGAATATTCATATAACAATTTATAATAATAAATACATAATAAATAATGCAAAATTAAAACGTTCACAATACAAATGTGAAAGATGGTGACAGTAAAATAACAGAACACGCGATTTTTTTCCTTATATAACATCACATGAAACAACAATGACTGTCAGAAAATAATACACGTATACAACAAGTGGCATAAATGCATGGAAGATTGATTAAACAAAATATTTGCAAAATTTTAAATAAATTTAAAATTAAATATTCTTATATCTTAAAATTTCTTCTCTTGCTTCTTATATTACGTTTTCTTCATGCCCTTTGGTTTAATCCATGAATTTGAATCCACAGAGCTGGCGGCCCTTTAAATCACATATTACTTTGAAACAGCTTAGCAGAACATGCTATTATTTTAGTTTTGTGACAAGACTTGGATACTTTTGATTTGCAGTTGTAAGTAATTCATTATCGGGATTTGTTTGGAGATTTAGAATAAAAATATTTTTCTTTGAATTTGGATTTTGTAATTTCAATCTTTCCGTCGATATTTTAGTGTGTTGATTGTCCGTAACTTGGAGTCTTACACAACATTTTAAACAATTAAATGGGTGAGGTTCGACATCATTATTTTCTCTATATGAAAGTAAAACGTCCACTTGGAAATGTGCGGCAAAGTGGATTACGTATGGCAGTGGCATGAAATCAAAAAATGGTCGACGGATTCACAATTCATGTCACAAATTACATTCAAGAAGGACACAAGCAAAATATCCGAAAGCGGTATGGTTTTTATTGAGTTCTCAGCAATCATCGGAATAGAAGTTTTCCAATATCCTAATACATTTTACAAAAATTGTTAAATATCAATATACAAACAAAATATAAAACAATGCAATGCACACTTCCCTAAACAAGAGAGAATATCTTTTATCGCCTTTCATAGTTCACTGTTGTTAGAATTTTGTATAGCAGATGTATGGTGGATTTCTTTCTGCGATATGGAAGTTACGAATATTTCGAGCAGTTATATTTGACTGATATTTATGTAGGAAATAAAAGAATTTGCCTTGTGATTTTATTTTGAATGCATGATTCTTCTATCGTTAAACTTAATTTCTTATTGCTATATCCAAATGTAATCCGAGTGCCTGTATTTGATGGTATCTCCTAAGACTATTCAGTTGGACATTACGGTATTTCCATTACGTTTACATAATATTATATGCAATTCAGTCCGTTTGTAAGATGTAACATGACGCTGTTATTATCCTTGCATTTCAATTTCGATAATTTGTATAAAATAACTATCAAGATAATTATAACAATAAAAAGTAATGTTAATACCCCATGTTAAAGACCTAATAACCTAACAGAGATCCACAACTCTGATATAGGTGAGGAGCATGTCAAGAAGAGACTTAGAACTCTCGTTAAAGCCCCATTATTCTTTCAAAAGCAGAGCATATTCTTCGGACAGGAAAATGTGTGTTACAGATTTGTTTTACTACAATGAATAAATAAGAAAACTATTTTACTACGGATCATTTAATTGAAAATACTCGATTTGCATTTTCCGCATATTTTCATCAATTTTATGATGTTTTCCAAAGACCCTCCGTATGATTCGCGAGTACATAAATTGGTGTCATAGCAGATAAACAAATTATGATTCGGCGACGGTTTTTCAAATTCAAATTATTTCTGATTACGGACCGTCCGCAATACAAAATGTAAACAATGGGAGTATTTTTGACATCCATACAAAATGCTGAACTGTGTGTTTTAATCAACACATTAATGCATTTAACTGATATTTCACAGATTATTGTTGCACATTATGTACCATTTTCGTTAGTCTCCATACTGAAAAATAATGTTATTTTATCTTTTCCTTTTCATGAAAATTGTATAATTATTAAATATAATGGGCCTATAAATTACGTGTACAATCATGTGACCGCGAGATAGCGCGAGATGTGTAAAATTGCTCACATCAATTAAAAATACATGTATTCTGAGTATTCCTTTAAATTCATTCTCGATTAAAAATCATGAATATTGATAAGCTACACGAATAGTATTTTGAATACTCCCACAAGAAACATCCGACAGACCAGAAGAATTAGTTCTGTAAGTCGTTCATCATGTGTGTTCTTGATTTGTGAAAGAAGATACAATATGTTTAAGCCCCGGATATGAACGGCCTGTGATTCAATTGCCTATTGCTTGGTGCCAGGGAACGTCCTTCTCCACGTGACCAGGACATCCCCTATTTCTGATCCTATCAGCTGCTCAATGGCATGTCCTACATGAACGTAGGCTAGGTAGTCATTAAATGATCAATTAACTACATGCGAATTATTCTTTCGCTAGACGAGGTCACTACTGACCCCAGGATTACCCCAGTACCTTTGGTGTAAAATTCTATAATAACTTTAAAATCAATCTCTCCCGAAATAGCCAAGAAAGGACTCTAGATAGTTCAGCAAGTTCAAGGGAAATAACTCATATGAGACTGTGCTGGTCTAGTCAGACACGAGTTAATTTGTACATTGCACGGTTCCATATGCATACATACTTATTTGAAGCCGATGACATGACTTGACTATTTGAGTTTACCGTCGCTTCGACAGTATTTCATTGATATAGCGACGTCCAGCTTATTACAAGTGGAGGAAGATCCCGAATGCATGGAGGCATCCGGGCAATCTCCAAGCAGAGTTGTCGTTCATTCCTCACATAACATCTCTGCAATGGGCTCAATGACAAGAATCTTGTAAAAACAGAAAACACTCATTTAACGCGGATTTAAGTGTATTTTACGGATCAAAAGTATAGAAACATTGAATACTTTTTTAATCATTATAAAACGTGTGTAAAATATTAATTTTAATTGTTATTATCGGAACTATTTTCTGCCTTATTTCGCCGATAGGAACAATCCGCTAACGCTCGTCTGCAAATGTAAATATGTACAGGTTCAGCCGGATGTTGTAATTTAAAGCCAGCTTTTTATATTCATAATTTGTAATTTTAATGACCATTTCGCTCAGGATCAGTGGTGCTATTTATATATATTTCACAGTGTAAGGAGCCTATCTAGTCTCCTTCAAATTAAATATTTTAACAACGGTCTGGATGACGTCATATATTTGGAAGTACTCTCTGAGCCCACCACAGAGGTGAATGTAATGTAAGCCGATATGTAAGAGAGTGGAATCCGGGTAGAACAACCGACCTACCGCATGCTGGAAGGCTTCCTCACATGAAAATCCGAATGACCCTGCCGGAATTCGAACCCACGCGGTGAGGGGCTGAGTGAGTGTTAAAGTCAGCGAATTTACCGTCTCGGTCACGGAGGCCATTGAAGCCGATGAGGGCTGTAAAAGATTTCCAAAATATTCTTAATTACATGTGATTATCATAAAATATAGTTTTATAAATACAAATTTGTGTAATTTTGAAGCCTAAAATTTCGTCATCGTTTAATAAATATGCACGCAGTTATATGTTTGCATGCTATTAATGCTCGTTGTTTTTTTTTCAGTTCTGTATGTACATATAATCATTAGTATGAAAATAAATTTTAAAACTTTGTATAATATTAATTGTGTGCATTTTTCATACATAATGATGTAAAAACGTCTGAAACATTATTTGTCGAGCCCTCTTATTCTCCCTCCCCCCTCATTCATTCCCATACACAAATTATAAAATCAATAATATGTTGTAGTCTTTTCTTGTTACTTTTAAATAATTTCATACTTTATTTCAACAATCCCTTCAATGATAATATCGTGATGCTCCATTCAACTGATTATTTTCCAAGATTAACATTGGATAAATGAGACATTTATAGTTAACAAAAGCATGTTCATCAAATGAACGATGAATGACAGGATAAATATAATATACTACAAGTTTCAGTTTAATTCGTATAATTATCAGTCAATGAGGCCGCCTAGTCCGGTAGTGAGGTACAGGTTCCGGGATTACAAATGTACAAAAAAAAAAAAAAAAAAAAAAAAAAAAAAAAAAACTTAGTTTACAGAAAATTATTTTGAAGTGTTCATTTTAAGTCAGTGTAGTTTTATTTTAATTTTTGACAGCATGTTGTTAAATGTCTACATCAGTGACTATTAAAATGCAGAAACATTGTTGTAGGATTGCAGTAAAGCAATACGCATAAGATATTTGAAAAACAATACAGGAATCTATAAGGACGTGATTCGTGATAGTTTATACACAGTGATCACACAATTCCCTTACCATATCAGGTAACACGGAAATACTTAATATTATAGAAATGAGTTCCGGAAGGTAAATATCTCTTACACTGACACAATCAATTATATATGGTTTGTAGCTTTAGGTAAACGTGTTTTTATTGATGTAGGTTATGTGCGCGTATCAAGGCAAGTCAGCACTATAAAATGCTATCCTCTAATAGATGCTATCCGAAACTCAGCAATTGTGTGGTATTCCAATCTAATCCTAGGGTACAAACAAACTTTTACCGTTATATAGTTTCACGGTGCACTACCGTTCACAGAAGAATTAGTGCAACACCGCGAAGTTGTAACTGTAAAAGTTTGTTTGTCCCCCGGATTAGCTGGGAAATTCCCAAATATTCTTTATTCCGGAGTATCTCTATTTAAAGGACAAGATTTAACATTACCGACAGTGATTCATTCATTTGAGGAACCAGTCTGTATGAGACACAGTGCTTCTTCCGTGCACATCACGCCGTAGACGAGTGACACTGAACACGTCCAGTCACCATGTCACCTGGCCAACAAGTACAGGACCTTCCTAACCAAGGAACTTTGGTGTGTCGCCGCATGTCGCTGATCGAATTCAAGACCTTCCGGTAATGGGGTTATGGAATAATTATATCTCGTGGAGAAGTGATACAGTTACAGTCTTTTATCACTTTGAGATGAGATATATTCCATATTTAATCAGAACAAACAGATTTTCTTTTTTATCTTATGCTGAATTTGTCACGTCGAATTACATGACGTAATCGTGACGTCATGGAAATCTTTATCCGTTAAAAATACATTCTTCTTTGTCTTGATCACAGGTATTTGACACAATCCACAATAATTGTCCAAATATGCTATATAACGTATACAAGAGAAAAGGTATATAACGTAAACAAAACAGGCATGCTGATCAATCAACTCAAACCGCCGTAAAAGTTGACCAGATTGATTTTTCCTTCTTGCTATCGTAAAGTAAAATGATTTTTCTACCAAATATAAGTTTTCACTTGAAAGAAATCCGCCAAAAACTTAGAATATGGCTCTATATATTGTCAAAATAACTCCAATTTAGACCGATGTCGTTTTCGACGGCCACCAGCCAGGTTAGCTAAGAGGCCTATCCTGGTCAATTTTCACATTAACATCAAATTACCAACCTAAAAGTCAATTGCTATCGATAGACACGGTTGATTTCTTTTCCTCCGAGAGGCCTTACGCGCAAAATAAATCCACTAAAGCATGAAATCAGTTGGAGATCACATCAACGCGTCCGTTTCGAAAGTACGAACCGCCATATTCAAGGAAAATGACGATACGGAACGCAGCTACCTCATTGGTCAGAATTAAACCGGGTCAACATCAAGGTAAATTAAGTTTAAATACTGATTTTGTCCTAAAACTGAAATATTTAATGATTTTTCGAATAATAAAACATCATTTATATTTCACATATTTTTTTAATCAAGGAATGGATTTAAAGAAGTGTGAGTGTGTGTGTGGGGGGGTTCGGAATGCATCTAAGGTTATCGTTATAAATTGTAAAAATATTTTGGGAGCGGGAAATTCGAAACCGTTTTTAGACGTTATAGTCAAGAAAAACTACATTTCTTAATACCAACTGATTTGAGACGCATAAAGTCATGGCTTTGGTTACATGGTAACTATATAATTTCAATCAAACCACTTTCCCTCGTGTAGACTCATTTTGAAGCCCTATGGTGTGTTACTCAAGAGATATTATTTTATCTTTCTTGAAATTTGATGCACTATATATGTACCACATAAAGCCTGATCAGCAGAAAGCCACACTTAAACCTTACCAAAATTAAAGTCCTCATTACTAGACTACTCTGGAGAAACAATCAACATAAACCCCAATCAGCCTGCAAGTAGCTTGCAGGCTGATCTAGTTTTATGCTGTTTACATAGGTCGTTCCATTGTTTCTGAGGGAAAGGGTTTAAAAAGCAGTCCAGTCTTCACCATGTAATGGTCGTTACCCTCACAACTTATTTGTTTAACTCTTCCATAACCCTTCCATCCCTGGATAAAAACGGACTTACCACTCATATCCACATTTTGAATGTAGGATTTTGAGACTGATTTTAGCTGCATAATCATTTTTCAAAAAATATCAAACATGCAAACCCCGGCCAATATTAGCTCGCATATAGGCCTAAAATCTGGACCTGAACTGTTGGAAATGATGAATTCTCTGAAATGGTTATAAAATGCTGAATTGGGTAAAAAAAAACAAAAAAAAAAAAAAACATACTGCCATTGAAAAATATTTGTAGATCTATGAGCTTTATTGTTTGGTGAACATACTAAATGTATAAAGCATATATACTTGGCCTGAAATTTAACATAAGTCTCAAGACTAGACATAAAAATAATACTATTTGGTCTTTAGCATCTTCAATGCTGACCAGTACAAGCTAATGATTCTTATTACGTTTTAATTATTTTAAGAGCCAAGCAAAGATTTCAGAATTTTACGAAACAGTCAATCTTTTCACTTAAGAAGTCCCGCCACTCTGGCAGAAGCTTGGGACTAAGAAGGGTACAGCAAGATTGATATTAAGACAAGGCCTCTGAATTCAACCGTCTTTTAATCTATTGTATGAAAGTCAGAATGGCAAAAGCTACAGGCCAGACAGAAAAATTCAAGACTTTTCTTAAGTCTTGAGCCTAAGTGGAGTCATGCATGTCCAGGAACTGAACTTAAATCCTTTGGATCATTATACATATATTGTTTGCTTTAATCCAAATACACATGTAACTGTTATTGCTGTATATACATGCAGCAATTACAAAATTTTGGGTTGAAGCCAACAATATCTCTCTATATAATCATAATAAATTTTTTTTGGTAGGAATGGTGTGTGCAATGCATCAATATATATACACACATGTATATACATACCAGTTATTGCAATATTTCCTAAATATACTATGGCATTGTAAGCAGTGAGATATAAAGTTCTAGTTATTACTGAAATTGTGTAAAATACTTTTGAAAAAATCTTATACAAAAGGGTGATGATTTTTAACCTTTTCCCTCAAAGATTCACTTTGATGTCCTCAATAGCTACCATATAAATCCTAAAATCTGCAGAAAGCCTCACTTAAAATTAACCAAACCAAATGATAAAATTCTCATTACAATACCACTGAGGAGCAGCAAACAGCACATAGGTCTTTCAAAGATTTTTGTGATGTTCAGTCTCTTTGATACCTTTATATCATCTTTTTAATTTATATCATTTTTTATGTTGATTTTTTCTTTGGTTCTTATGGTTGGCTTACTTTCACTTTAACCCTCAAAGTATGGGTTCAAGACCCAGCAGGGTCATTTTGATATTCATGTAAGAAAGCCTTCCAGCTGGCTTGTGGAAGATCTGTGGCTCTACCTGAATGCCTCCATACATTCAGATTCTTCCTCCACCTGTTAATAACTGGACTTCTGTTTATGACTGAAATACATATACTGTTGCAGTGATGGTGAACTCAAAAAGTCAAGTCAAGTCTTTTGATTGGACTGTTTCCTTTTTGTGGCATCTTGTTTGCAACCTGTCTTTTATCACTTTAAATACCTAGATGTCAATGTTGAACACAGTGAAAAATTCATAATCACTGGCAAAATGAACAGTAGAACTTAACACTTTTCTTGCAGAACTTTCTCCACTTTAAAGCATTTGATAGTCCAGCACACCGCCTATCGAACCATTTGTCGCAGCTCTCACAACAAATCCAGTCTTCTTGCTCAGAATAAACTTTGTTGCATTTTGGGCACATGGTTTCTTCTGTTTCATAACTTGATGTTGATGTGGATGGTGTTGGTTCCGGTTGGATATATGAACTTGAGGTTGATGATTCTGGTTCCTGAGGACTAGAGGGTGCTGGTTCTTGCAGACTTGTTGAACTACCCGGTGACAATTGTCCTGGCCTTTTTTTTTTTGGATTTGAAGGTTTTTTAGCTTCTTTTGTTTTTATAATTTTTTTTTCTCCTTTTGTAGTTGAAATCCTTATCTGTTTTCTATGCTCTAGTGATTTCTTAATATTGAAGGCGGTGATAACATCTTTGGAAAACTGTTTGAAAAGAACAGCAACAACTAAGTCTATAACATTACACATTAGTTCATTCAAAACATCTGCCATAATAGCAAGTTCATGCACACAAGTGCTGACAACAGATTCAACATTTTCAGCCATCACTTCCATATCAAATGAAACTTCTTCAGGTTGTGAGTTATTACAAACTGTCTTCATAAAATTTTCATGGAGATTTGTATCTTTGTGCACAGAATCTGTTATATATTTATGAAGGCTATCACCATAGCTGTTCAGATTTTCTTCAGTTAGAAGAGATAAGACAATGCTAACTAAAATTTCAAAAAACGTGAATGCTTTATGTTATATTTGTCAATCCTCGACTTACATTTTGTTTCCTAGATATCTCCTTCAAAGTTTCAGGATATTCACTATATACAAGAGATGCTTCTGAACATGACATAGAATGGAGATATTTTACAGTTCTTTTACTTCGCTCATATTTTTCAACACTATTTTATCCCCTTTGTATGCACATCTTTGAATAACAAGATTTGTTCTATACTGAAGTTTGGCAACAACATGGCCACCTACATATCTAATTTTCCCTTTGGATGTGTCCACTAGGTCAAAGCTAACCTGTCTTTTAGGAAATTTTCACTGAATGTTGCATCTGGTAGCTCTTCAGATACCTTCTGTAGCAAAAGTTTTCTAAGGATAGACATTATATCATAAGCTAAACTAAACACTACATCAACATGATCCGATTCAGGCATCAAATTCAAGACAGATGCTTCAAACAAACTTGAAGTAGTATGTTCATGAAAAGCTTTGAAAAACTCTGTCTGTTCTTTAATATTTTGTCTAGCTTTCATTGTGTTGTTGAAAATATTAAAAAGGTGAGAAAACTGTTTTGAACAGAACAACTTCAGTTTTTCACAATGTTCAAGTAAATAGTCAATCCACTGGTTATGGATAACTTGATTTTCTCTCAGTGTTCTTGTCTTGTCGAATTCTAAAGACCTTATTTCTTCTTCTAATTTGAACTCTGGTGGTAAGGCTACTTCTGGGGGTTCAGTTTGGCCTCTAAAAAATCAATCCCTTCCAAGTACTTGTCTGTTTCTTTGTCAAATTCTTCTGATAGGTCAATATCACAGTCTGTAGGTTGACTACATATAGGCTCAACAACTACATGCTCAGTTGCCCTTTCTAGATCAGTCACAGCATCCAGTCTGTAAATACACAGGTTCAAGAATGTTAGAAGATAATGCAGCTGTTTTGATGGTTGCATTAAAAAACAAGAGGCCCAAGATGGCCCTAAATTGCTCACCTGAGAAAAGTATCCGTCATTGCCTGTACAAAACAGATTGCTTTAGAATTAAGATGATGAGGTGAAACAATATTCAGGAATTTTACAAAAAGGTGGCCCCTGAATTTTTTCTAAGATTTGACCTAGTGACCTACTTTTATCAGAATTATCAACATTTGTGATTTTCTTCAAAGTCTCATTATATGAAATTTTGTAATGGGATTTTGTTTTTTTTTCTTTTGACACATCTAAAGTATAGCACTAAATAAGAAATTATCCAATAGAAATAAAATTCATACAAGAGGGCCATGATGGCCCTAAATCGCTCACCTGAGATAAATAGCCTTCAATGCCAAACATGCTTAACATACTGCTTTGGACATAAAGACGCTGAGGCGTAAACAGTGTAATCTGAGATTTCGATATATTTTCATAATTCATAGTGTGCAAACAAAGTGAAATAAGCCATTTTTATACTTTCAAAAGGGGCATAACTTCTGTCCTAATGGGCAAATATCAGAGTAAAAGATGTGCTTGATAGGTACCATATGGAGATGCTTCTAGATCAAGAAAATGTAGGAGCATCAAAAACTGTAAAAGCAAACAACCTTGGGTTACTGATTCAGAGAGTGTTTGGTGTATCACCCAGGAGGAAACGTTTTGCAGGAAAAAAGCAGGCACACTACCCTCTAGTTTGGAAAACCCAGGAAAGCAATACTCCAATAACAAACAAATTTTGTGTACACACAGTAACCTTATCCATCCCATCTGATTTTATAGTTACAAAAACAACAGAAGAAACCATCCATGTATCTCTAAAGTCTGACATGAAAATCAATAAAACTCCCCTCCACAAAGAAATAGTGTTTGAAGCAAAAACATTTTCTATTTTCATAAGAGGAACATGTGTAGACCTTGATCAGCTCATGATTTGAGAACAATATATATGCTGTAAAGAGGACATTCAGAATGTCAGCAGCCAAAGCCATTCAAATATGTGAAGGTTTAGAGCTTCACAAGAGGCAGTTGGAGTACAATGGCCATTGGTTTATAGAGGACATTGAAACCACCAGCGGACACAAAACCGTTGCACGTTGTTCTAAAGCTTGCAAAATGATGGTACCATTCACATGGTACAAAGTGCCACACTGTAATTCTTGTAAAAGACAAACAATTAAGTATGTGACAAAGGAGCCTGAAAAAAGTAATGAGGAGAAAATAAGAGAACTTATGCCATCGGCAACAGAAGACATGGTAACTCTTATCCTGTCCCAAGTAACTAACAGCAATAAATGCAATGCAACCCAAAACAGATGGGAAAGAAAAATTGTAAATGAGTGTCTTAATTGGTATACCAGAAACCCATTAAACTATATTCAAATGCGGCAAACAGGGCTGCTTCTTTTACCCTCCCCTGCCATGTAAATCTTACATAAAAACAGTATATCTCAGGCCATCATTAAAAAAATGTTGGTTTGCGGTCCTCCGACCGACTCACCCAATTTAGCCCCGACCCGATTATTTTTATCGCTACCGCTGACGAATTTTTTTATTTCGTCCCATTTCGTTTCTTTGGGCCAATTCCGCTCGTATATAGTCCTTTTCGCTTTATACTACACGTGGGAATACTCGGCTCTTTTCCTTACGATTTCAAATCAAAATGGCAGCCGACATTACGGACGATATGTACATTTTCTGTTAGCGTAAATTTTGTAAGCACTGGTGAAGAAAAAGTGACTTCGGTCGTTAAGAATGCCATACGGAAGTTCAAAGAAAAACAGACACATGGTTTGATGTATTTGACATTACGACAGAGGGGTATGATATTGATGGAAATGTTGAAGAAAACTTCGAAAAAAATGCGAAAGTCATTGTATCATCGAACTCGAGTGATTGTCAGGTTTTAAATGCGGACCCATATGACATGATAAAGATATTAACAGACTTTGACAGTTCCTTAAAATATGTTACAATAAATGTGAAGAATGATGTCCCTGTAAAAGATGGCCAAGGTGAGCCTATGTTGTGTGAACCAGCAAATGCATTTGACGTTCTGATGTCAGGTTCACATGAACGAAAGAAGCCACCGATATTGCAGCTGGATAAACCACGGTTCACTGGTATTTTTTTAATTTTATATATTTGTTAGTGCTCACATCTGAAAGAGCATTTTGGTGAAACATGTTTTAGTACGACAAGCTTTGTTGATTTGTTTTAACATCCAAAAGACAGCACGAAATACCCAAATATACTAAAGATAAATATTTATTGTTATAAAAAATGTGGTTTTAATTATGAATACAATATGTACTTTCACTAAAATACAACCAAACATACCCAATTATACATTTTCCTGTCATTGTGTTTTGAACCAAAACATACCCAAATATATACCATTAAAGCCATTAAATAAAACAAATATATATTAATATGATGAACACTTCAATGTATGAAATTACAACATAAATATATCATAGAAACTTAAATGTAGACAACAAAGTATTGTCTTTCATATCTTTAATATCTTAAATTGCAAGTACATTCATTCAATTATGAACCAAGATCAGCAAATGTCCCAAGTTTAATGTTTATTTTCTTACAAAATCTCAACTGTCCATTTCAACGGAATGCATGAAGGTTATAGCCGGTTAAGTCATGTTATATCATAAATATTAATTCATTTTCTCATGTCAGACAATCTATATTTTATACAAACAAAAATGAATATTGCTATGTTTTGGTATATTTGCGCTATATTTTGGTGTATTTCGTGCCGCCACATTCAAAGCACTGTCATCTGAGGGTCATCGGCACATAATGCAGTTGATGGTGCATGTACGGCTTTGTTAATTAATAGAGCCTTAAAACTGTTTATTTTTCGAACCATATTTACTTTTCCAAGTCTGTAATTTCTCCACTTTAAAAACCTAAATCTTAATCTGTGCCAAAAGTCAGAAATATAAATGTCTGAAATGTTAAGAATTATAAATCCAAAACTACCCTTGATTTAGTATGTCCCTCTTTAACAGTACGAAACCATTTTCACATGTTTATTAAATATTTATTATGGATATTGTTTATATCACAACTTCAGTATCAGATTTTCAAATATTTTGTATACATTTCAGCAAAGGATAAGCTGTACAATGACTAAGTGGAGAATGAATGACGGTTTGAGAAGAGAGGGGCCTGCGTCGCTTGCTTGACAGGTATCAGTACACCTGTGGATCCATCATAACCCCAGATGGTACATATTTCAAACCTTCTCCTTAGCTGCATACTTAATTAGTTACGATGTCGAAACGTCTTGTGGCGAATCCTTCGGGCCACCGACGTTACGATTCCATGTTCATAATTTATTGGAACAAAATTGATTTTCGTAAATACGGCTTGACAGCGGATTTTGCAACTATAAATCGGTGTATCTTATGAAAGTGTTACCGATTTTGGTCGTATTTTCAAAAGAAAACCCTTTGCAACCCTTCAATACACAAACATTTTCAAAATCATCGGATTTCGTTTCCGAGTTGAATGATACCGGAAGATCAGATTAGAACACAATAACACACGTCGGTTTCAGAAAAAGTGCTTACAAACTTCGAAAATGACATTGACGATACTTTTCTCGCTTTGTGGTAGGAGATTAATTGTCAATAGATAGCCCAATGTGTTTTAGTTCCATATTTTTGCTTCATCTTCTTGAAAAATCAGCGGTTGTGAATCACGACCGCTCTGCTCCATAGAGTATATAGGGACGGATTTACTACCGTGTCGAGCGCTAGCGAGACACAAGGTAGTAAAATTACTTCTACATACTTAATATGCATGTTATATTAGGAAAGGCCAACATCTATCATGAGTAAATTTCCAAGGACCACTTTCATTCCAGGTGCAAGTAGTTTACACTGGACACACATTTAGTACTATTATATAACGAACAGTGGTTAGCTGTCTACCTCTTGTCTTGGGTTAAAAGCTCAATGGGGAGATGGAACAAAGTACTGGTTTATACCCAGAAAGTTAACTCCTGAATGTTATAAGCAGTACATAGATAGATTTGTAGATTATTTCTGTGCATATATGTCATGTAAACAGGACTACTAACATTCATTCATACATTGCAAGGTTTCTACATGTTGTATAGAAATAAATAAATTAGTTAAAATATCATATATCTTATGGAAATCATAGTTAAATCTTTTCTAATAATCACAAGTTTGCTTTTACTGACATAGAAATAACTAATATACATTTATATTGCAATAGTATTAATGTCAGAAAATGTTAAAAATGCATTGTAATATTTCAGGAGACTGCATGCAAGGTGTGGTATTTGTACGCCTGCAGTTGAGCTGCCAGTCACCAGTGGAGGTTCCGTATATTCTTCGGCGCATGTTGCAGGCCGAAAGGATATCTGCAGCTACTGTGGGGAACCTGGGGCAGACCGGGATGTAGAGGCACTACAAACACACCGTGCTGTCCTGCCTATCTGCAAGCCATACAAGGACTCTAGCAAACCCGTCATCAAAAGACTGCCCAAAAAGAATTAAAATGTTGACAATAAAAATAAATAAAATGGTTCTGTCATTCAATTCTCAGTGCTGTTATTTAAATACAAAAAAAAAAGTAAAAAAAAAAAAAAAAAAAAAAATCCCTACCTACCTACCCACCCCAAAAATTGTGGGTCGGAGCACCGCAAACCAACATTTTTTAATGATGGCCTCATACACCTGGATTTTCTAATGATATTTTTTACTGGATGGACCAAGAGGCAATTCGGATGAATTTACCAGAAACCAGCAGAATTGGTGGTCTTTTGCTGGATGAAATGTCCATACAACAAAAAATTGAGATATGCAAAAAGGGAAAGACAATTGAACTTGTTGGATTTGTTGACATGGGACTGGAAAGTGAAAAACTTTCAGCACTTTGTGCAGGCAAAAAATCTAAAAAGATTGGTTCACATGTGCTACAATTCCTATTTCAAGACATATCTGGCTTTCGTTTTCCTTTTGCCCACTTTATATCTGATTAAGTAAATGCCACTGATTTATATATTCTTGTGTGGGATGCTGTACATAAACTTTCAAAATATGGATTTGAGACAAAGTACATTAGTATGGATGGTGCAGTTAGCAACCGCTCATTTATGAAAATACATTTTCCAGATAACAAAATTATTGAAAGAAGATTTAAAGCACCTATCCCTTGTAATCGAACAAAAGAGATGATTTTCTTAATGGATCCATCACACACAATTCAAATTCACAGAAAGTTGACAAAAGAACATATCTTCCCAAATCAGTCTGAAAAAATGCGTAACAAATTAGCAGAAGATGTTTTAGATGCTGAAATGCTCAATTTAATAGAATCGTATCAACAGTACTTAGGAACACGGGGCTCAGTGCTCGACGGAGCTGTAGAACTGCTGCAAAACACTTCAATTCTTATAGATGTGTTTAGAGACAGAAGAACAATCAATGAGCTAAATGACATTCGTTTTTCAAGATTACAAACAGTCCAACAGTGGTTCTTGAACTGGCAATGCAAAATTAAACGCCAGGCATCTCTTATGTCTGCACAATGTAATGAAGATATTCAGTCATCTATCATAGGATTCATTGAAATATGCAATTATATGATTTTTAACCATCCTGGCACTTCTGTTGTACCCGCTATGATAAATTCAAACGCAATAGAGAATAATTTTTGTCAACATCGGGGCAAATTTAACGGACTAAACACTAATCCAACAGCCCTCCAGTATAGGAGAAATATAAATGTTCTTTTAGGACAGTCAGCAGTTTAAAAAAAAGCAATGCTAAAGCTGTAACTAAAATGACAGGAATGTTTGCCTTTTCTTCAATACAACAGTCAGAAACAGAGAAAAGAAAATCAAATTTTGCAGATACACAACCCATAAAGTGTCTTAGAATGTAAATTTGAACATGGACTATTTTTGTGCAGCATAAGGAGTACATTATCGCATTCAGCTGGATTTTTACCTGTAGTAACAGCAGGACATGTCTGTTTTGAATGGTTTAGACTCCCTGGACAGGAAATCAGTTACTTCTGTGGACTGTGGAATGATAGTATCCTCACTGAAGTTAACTAAACGCAGGTCACTAGGTGATTTTACCTGTCCCATTGCTACAGCAAGCTGACCTGGTTGGAATATACGTCTACAATCCACATCAACCCTGAAGATGAACAGTTATTTATAGCAGATCTGGTATCAATGATTCCCATTGAGACAATTCTTATAAATGGTCAGTATAATATGCTTTGGTGAAGACACTACATACAGTTGAACTTTAGTTATTTGAACTTGCTTTATTTGAAAGTCCCAATCTTTCTAGGCCTATTTTTGGTCCCCTCTATCACGTTTGTAAGAAAGAATTTCAAATTGGTATGGATTCATATCATATGAAGAGCAACTCTGTGTGTGATCAGGCCACATTTAAAAGTATGCTTGTTTCCCCTCGCCCGACCGACCGAAAAATATCCCGCCGACCCAAAAGTTTTTAATCCGATTTTTCTGGGGGTTTTTTTGTTTGTTTTTTTCATCTAATGCCGATCTGTGGTTTTAATGCTGAAGACATATATCTTTGTATTTTCTCTCGAAAACAATCGCAGGTCGATCTCTGCATTCTTTATTCCCGAAAAATCGAAGCCGTTTCCATTATACCGATATTGGATTTTTAGTGTAACCGGAAGTTTATGAAATTCTAGCCTTTTCTCTATGCTGGTACCCGTCTGCTCGCTTATAACAATATCATTACGCGGGTGCTAAATTAAGTAATCGAGAACCAGTCTATAATTTCTTGAAAGTTGTCTGCAATGGAAATCGTCGGATAAATGTCTGTCAACGGCGGAAAAAGAAAACGTTCGGACGGTGGAACGTTTACTTTGTGTTCTTCAGTGATTGCCAAATGCGGTAATCTTACGAAACAATTATGTCAGAATCGTTTGTACGAGTTCAACGAGGATGACACTTGGAATGAAGTTTTGTATGATGTTCTTGACGGCGGGGAGTTTGATTTTCATAAAACTGATACTTTCGTTGCGTGTGTCTCCAGCAAATTATCAGGGACTGTTACATTCACTCCAGATATTAATGAATCAATTCGAATCGTTAAAGAATTTGACAATTCATTAAAATACGTTATGTTCACAATACATAGGGACGAAGAAGTTGGTTTTGCCAAACCAGACAGTGAGTGCCGAAAATCGATAGAAATGTCGGCATTTACTATCATGATGAATGCAAGCACAACTAAAAAAACCCCAAAATTAAAAGACAAAACAGTTGCAAACTTCACAGGTAATTATAATCACACGTTTTTTGTGGGTTTTTTTTTCCATTTCTTTATGGTTCCTTTAGGATAAGGGGGACCATCTGCTATCTCTTCTTTCCTTTTCTTCCATATAGAACTACATTGTATATTCCTGGGATAAAACATGAAGCTATTTGAGAAACCCTGCTTTTTTTTACAAGCAAAACTCCAAAATTCCTGTATCTATGCAGACCCTTTTTCTTTAACATACTTCCTATGTCATAAAACCCTTTGTCCAAAAAATATGTATTCCATTTAATAGCTTTCTCGTGTATTCATTTTGATTTTTGGAGCAGGGATAACAATAATAAATAGGAACATAAAAAATCTGCTTCTATGTAATTTGAATAAAAATTTGCTGAATTTATTAATATTGAAGATAGCCACATAGATTAGGGAAATGCACAGAAGAGGAACAAGGCTCTTGAAAGGGGTATCCCCTGCATTGATAACATTAGTTTTATTCTGTGTTCATAAGTAATTTTACTCTTTTTTTTTTCAGGGATGTAAAACAGTATGATGACGGCACAAAATGTGAGATTGACTGTAACCTGCAAAGAGTGTGAAAAACCAAGATGTGTCTATTCCAAATTGAAACTTAGCCCAAGGGACACACGGTCATTAAAATACACAATTGAGAAGCATGACTATACATGTGGTTCTGTAATCACTCCAGATGGTAAGATTGTAATGAAAGTTTATATATAAAATGCATTTAAACTCTTTTTCATTACTTTATTTCCTTGTGTGACTTTGTTTCATTTAATATTAGGACTCAAATACACAGCATAGATCTTTATTCAAAAGCTTTATAGACATCTTAATAGTTGTGAAATATTAAGTACTGGTTAAAGTTTTTTTTAATGGAGAAAATGAAAGTATTGTTATTGTCACATGATTAATATGTTCATATATGGTCATGAATTTTATTAATACTTAATATGTGCCATCATGTTATGTGAATGATATACATTTTGCTGAAAAAAGTGATTTTGAAATTTCGCATTGACGCCCAAATTTGCATTTTCATTAGGGTCTTTGATCTGACATTCTTTCTTTTTTACAGGAGACGCAATGCAGGGGAAAGTCTTTGTCAGATTGCAGATGTCATGTTCGACCCATATTGAATTCCCTTATTACTCGTCTAATGTTGGGAGGCCAGATATCTGCTGCCATTGTGCCGCACCTGCTAGAAAAGATGAAAATACATTGAGGACCCACAGAGTTGTTCTTCCAGTTTGTGAAAACTGTCTGCCAAAAGGAATACCAAAGAGAATGCCAAAGAAATGACATTACTAGTCTGAAATTATATGGATGGAGATAATGTTTCTAGTCAAATAAACATGTAAACTGTTTTGACTTAAATCTTTAAAGTTACTAAGACCGTGCTATCAGGTCTGATTTACATATCTTTGAACTGCCAGGATGATCACTTCAAGAATTATGAAGCTTTTGTTACTTTTCTAAATTAAATTCCATCATTATGAATAGGAAAGTACAATATTAGTTGTATTGTCTTTTAAATAATGATGAAATTTTAATCAAACAATATCAAAAGCAAACTGTAAAGTATTAAGACTTGTTTATGACCTTTTAAAACTAAAAAAAAAAACACTTTTGACCTACCTTCCTACCCTACCTTGAAATCTAGGGTCGGGAGAGGGGAAACAAACATATTTTTAAATGTGGCCTCAAGAGCCAAAGTATTTGAAGGGGTGTAAAATTCCTAAAATTGTCACTCGTCCTGCTGAGTTCACTCAATAATTGAGAAGGTAAAAATTAAGTAACTACAAAAGAAATGCTCTGATTATTCACTTCTCCTCAGCACCAATTTCTACTTGCCAAAATGTAAGGACAAGTGGATTTTTACACCCCTGATTTGTTACATTAAAAAAAATCTGAAAAACAATATAACTGAATACATTTATCTGAAAATAAGCAAGCAGGGCCATATTCTTATGCGAATGAGAGTTGGTCTAAGAGCTTCAAGCTTAATTCCAATTCTCAATCATTCAAAAACATTTTGCTGGTCAATATCTGTTTCAATAATGTAGGTTAAACTGATCTGAAAAAAAAATGTAAACGTTTATAGTTTGCTTGTGAAGTAAACCCAATAAAATGATTATTTGTAAGAATATTTTTCTTTCAAATTATTCTAATTGATGATCATTAGAGTTAAAAGGAAAATATACATGGCAAGAAAATTTGAATGAAAAGTTTGCTGATGAGGTTAACCTAATATACTATCAATAAAAATCTTCTCATTGGGACAATTCAAATGAATGGTCAACACACAGTATTTTTCAAGTAATTATAGAGCATTAATTTTGTATGTGCAAATTACAGATAAGGTGATGGAGTCAGATGATGTGCTCCAGGTAACTCTGCATTTTATTTATTGAGAATTGTTAGGTTCTTCTCCACCAAACTCAATGCAATGACCATTAATTAGAAATGTCCCTTTGATACAACTCAAATGATTGGTCAATATAGAGGATTTGTTGGTAAAAATAGGTACATGTAGTTAGAAAATCTGTATGTACATTTCTGGACTAGAGAGGAACAAAGAGCTTTTCACACAGTGTTAAAATTTTCAACACATTGCAGATTTTCCCACTAGCCACAAATCTAAATGCATCTTACAATTCACAGCAAAACACCTCTAAACCTGTTCAAGTCTACAAATGTTTTAGTTATATGTTCACTTAAAGTGAGCTTAAGGTAATGCAGAAAGCTCATTTAGCTATAAGTGTTCAACAATTTAAATATTGCTTTAATTCCTTCTGATCAATAGTCATAAGAAGTTGCAAAATAGGAGGTACTTTCTCCTGGTGTCTAGCTATTGTGGGTAACACTGTAATGGGTGATTATAAGAGCACTTGATCTGTATTGATTTCATTTTTTTAGGGTTACCTTTTCAGTGTTGAGCCTTGGGCTTTGTGAATGGTCATGGCATAACATAGCTTCACTGGAATTTGGTTTCTGACTGCCAGATTTCTATTTGAAGCTGGGTCAAAAACTACAAAAAAAAATCATAATTACTGTAAGAAAATAGAATAATTACATAATAATTATAATAAATATAATTATCTGATTCAGAATTAGTTTCTGACAAATACCCTCACATAGAAATTAGTTGTTCATGTATTTCAAACATATTTCAAACTTATATTTGGAGCTGTTTAAAGAAAAACAATGCAGAGCCATAAGGCTTCACTAAGTTCCTTAGTTCCAACATGATAACAGATTTGATGGAACTTGGGGTGGATATTTTTTCTCCTCTGAAAACAAAATACATGACTTGCATTCAAACAGTGTAGGCTCAATATCATAGTTTTTACCCATTTATTTTTGTAGACCTATAACCTAGTCCACTTGGCTGCTATAAAAGAATATTTCTCCTCCTTGCAGAGGCATGCTAATCAGATCATATTAGAAATCAATGCAGGGTCTTCTGAGACTTTGCTGTTGGCAAACAGTATCAAATTAAAGTAAAGGTTCAGGACCACATCTAATTTAATTAAGATAAAGTGCTACACTATCCCTTAAATTATTTATATGTTCTGATTTCTTTTGCACTCATTGTAGACCAAGATCATCGGGGGGGGGGGGGGGGGGGGGGGGGGGGGGGGGGGGGGGGGGGGGGCTGCACGGGTTCTTGATTTAAGCAATATCTCTGTCTAGACTGGTAAGTGGTTTAGTGACAAATTTGACAGTCAGGTTAATACACATTCATTTAAGTACACAAACAATGATCACAATTATCTGTTACCTGCAAAGTTCATTCTTTTCAAACAGCAAAGCTTATTTATTGTTGGAAAGTGGACATCCACCCCACCCTCTCTTATGTCAACAACACTACCACACAATCCATTGACTAACTGATCAGATAGGTTTCTCAGCAACATCACCTGAAAAGAAGGTTACCTTTGTACATAACGTGAAAGTTCAACCACTACTCAAATTATCATTTCAATCAACAAATCAGCAAGAAGAACGAGAAGATTGCCAACATGGAATTAGCAGTTTCATGAGCAAAATGCACACTCAATTTGACTCTTACAAAAAGTGTAGATACAGATTATACAAAATCCAAACACTGTAAGATGAGGGTCTGAAGCCAACAAAGTGTCTGCACTTTTACATCCATTGCCTACTGAATTTTGGTGGATAAAACTTAGATCTAACACTAAGATTAGTGTTTGTTTATTTGTGTCTCCCAGTAGACCAGACCTTGTCCGAGTGATATCTTATGTTCTATTTTACCTTTAAGTCTCAAACTTCATGTGGTTGTTGCTCATGATTAGTAGATGACTCCTATCAGTTTTGGTGTCAATACCTCAAAGGTCAAGGTCACAAGGTTGCATTTGTATATATGTTTGATTACTTGGCTACCTACCTCAGTTCTACCTACCTCTTTCCGGTCCGGTATGGTGTATGTTTCTACCTACCTCAGTTCTACCTACCTCTTTCCGGTCCGGTATGGTGTATGTTTCTACTACCTCAGTTCTACCTACCTCTTCCCGGTCCGGTATTGTGTATGTTTCTACCTACCTCAGTCCGGTCCGGTATGGTGTATGTTTCTACCTACCTTAGTCCTGTCCGGTATGGTGTATGTTTCTACCTACCTCAGTCCGGTCCGGTATGGTGTATGTTTGTACCTACCTCTGTCCTGTCCGGTATGGTGTATGTTTCTACCTACCTTAGTCCTGTCCGGTATGATGTATGTTTCTACCTACCTCAGTCCGGTCCGGTATGGTGTATGTTTGTACCTACCTCAGTCCAGCACGGTATTGTGTATGTTTCTAGCGGATGCGGTGCTGTCCTATATACATGATAAAAAATCTTAGATATAAGTTTAAAAAAAAAGATCTTTAAACAATACTTTTGATGTGGTATCAGAAACGTTTTATCATATATATTCTTTTTTCATTTTCATTAAAAGGTTTTGAATTGAATCCCGAACTGATTACAATTTTCTCTATTATCGTTATGACATAACATAAGTGAATTATCAATTCCACAATCCGCTTGTTTTGGTCGATAAAATGAATTGATTGAACAGGCTTCTTCTACACGAAAGTATGCAATAAATGAAATAACGATACATCAGTACAAGCAACTGTAAATTGTCAGAGAATGAAACTCGTCACAAACAAAATGCATGCCATCTGTATCATGTAGAATAATAATAATGATAATAATAATAATGTATATTGTATAACAATAGCATACATACCCCATATTCTTGATTGTTTTAGCTGAATGTGTTGTAAAGTCATCCTTTACCAGAAGGTCATTTGCAAACGACTTCCGACTATGTTCAACATGGTGGATTGACGATGTTGTGATGTGCCGTTGCTTTCTGTGATAAATGCATCAACCGACACACATCACAGAAATGTTCATCACATTCATCACACTTTCCGGTAGCAGGTATTTTCTTTTCACATCGATCTAAACAGCAATCGCAACTGATTTCAATAAGCTCATTGATAATAGTAAAATTGTGAAATCGCGTTGCTTTTTGCGAAAGATGGAATGACTTGCACATGTCACAAAGAAGCTCGTCAAATTCCATACATTTAACGACAGCATAGTTAGTATTACCCCTGAATTTACATGGCTCACATTCGGGTATTGTAAACTGTACATTGTTGTGAAGGGGCGGGCATTTGTGATCACTGGCACAAGACAGGCACGGGTAAATATCACACAACTGACACTTTTCTTCTGAAAGAATTTTATCCTCATCTAAACACTGTACGCATATCCGCTCATTTTGGTTTTGGTCAGAATTAAGTTCACGTTCAGTTTTTCCGTCACAAGACCCATCACATTCCTTTATCAATGAAGATTGTTTCTTTTCAGATTTAATAGAATCGGCTAGCTCTCCCTGTATCTCACAAAGAAGCTCTTTATGTTCACAATTTAAGACAGGAGTGTTACTTTCAACTGCTTCATAAAATTCCTCCTCATCATCCGATATGTCAGAATCTTCTGTAGCTTTCCCAAATGCTTCATCACCAGCTGGGTCACAATCAAACTGGCCATCACATTTTTCCCCAACAGAATCTGTTCCTTTACTGTTTGTTTCCATCTCCTGAATCATAATTTATTCATATTTTGACTGGGGTTGCTGGTTTTAAACAAACGAAAATTTGCATTGTAATGCCTATACATACGTTATATTTTTATAGCAGAATAACCTAATATCTTCAACCACTTTAGAACGGTTGCTTGTTTAATAGCAGCACATAGGACAAAATTTTCGGACAATATTTAGTACACTTAAATTTTATTTTTTTTACCTCTAAGTGATGTTAAGTTCCAAATTTTCTATGTCTTATCTGCGATGTCCCATTTCTATGTTTATTTAAAAAATACGACTGTATTATTTTTTTTAAACTGGGTCGCGATTTCGTTTCCAGCTGTTACAGTGGTATTTTATCCATTTTAAAAAAACTTAAAAATAAAATTCAGAATTAAATGAAACAAAAAAGATAATGAAAAAGAGAAAAAAAATTATAAACGATAAGTGTCTTATATCAAGCTAGTGCTCCTTCAGCAGACTTCAGATATATAACCCCCTGGTCACCGGGTATATTCGTAACTCCTGAATGAGCAGTCGAGACATATGGCGTTAGGAAGTCATAAGCATGACCCAAATAAGGCTAACCAATTTATACACCTCGGTGGATACGAAGTGAATTTCTTTTTCAGCGACCTGAACGAGATTCGCAACACATACCCCGTGATCAGTACACGGGCGTCCTATCATTTGAGGTAATCAGACCTATCCAGTGTTTAGTTTGTAGCCCAGGCTTTCTCTAAGAAGAGCCGCATAATGCGATCGTTTTGGCAAAATATAGTAATGCAGACTACAATATGCTTGTACAATTAACTAAAATATCATGTCGAAGTTAACAATATTCGATAGTATTTATTTATGAGTTATTGTATATTTACTCACATGCGAGTCATTTATCAATTATCTTTTCGTAAAATTGTATCGAATAAAATAAAATTCCCTGAATTTTCAATTTCGCTTAATGTTCAAATAAGTTAATCTTGTTTTTATTTATTTGAAGTCTCATACTGGTCTTAACAAAAACTTTTTGTTCGATACAAAATCAATAAAATATAAGTACAATATTCTCCTTTCGTATTCTGTAAAATCAGCAGTTACAATAACATCATTGGGATACCAATGAACTATAGATAGAACGGAAAATCCAAATGGGAATGCATGTTCTATAAATAGACATTGATTGTCAAAATATGGAAAACCGATAAGCTTAAATAAAATATGAAGATTAAAATATTCCAAAAATCTGAGTACAGTATTGACAGACAGAGTCTAACATGATCAATCGATCTGTATCGATAAGTATTGTCAAAATTAATGAAGGAAATATATTAATATGTTTTTTCATGAAACTTGTTACACAGTGCATATTTTACATTTACGTTCTTTGAAAGACAAATTTATAAAGTAAAGCAACTTTAGTCTTAATGCAACACTTTATAGACAGTTATGAAGGTGAAGACTTGTAATATAATATTTAATTTTAACACGCTTCCTTGTTAGTCTTAAACCCTGTAATAGATCATTTTGTTGGTCGATTTTTTAAACATAAACCTAAATATCAGGTGTAAGTACAGTAACATTGCAGTGTTTTCAACCCCAAATCCCCCAAGTCCTTGGATTACCGCACTTATGCAGCAGGAATAGGCCTGCTTGAATTGAGGAACATGAATTCGCACCAATTCTACCAACAAGTCCTAGCGCAAAATAAGACTAAAACATACTTAGATATTGCTTTATGTACTTGTGTCAACTTACTCATTTTCTACAATATTTTGTTAATCAAAAATGGCGGCGACTGTTCCTACAATTTTACGGTTTAAGTATTACGTAACGCTTGGAATTGTTGGTGAAATACGAACCTTGTTCCACCAAGATGGAGTTATCAAGGCTGTATATTAACCTTTTATACTTTCAAAGACAGTAACAACCCTCAAAAGAATTATACTGACCTTAAACAACTGAAATAAACATCCTACACAAAATAGCCTGCGTCGCCTTCAAATTACCAGCGAAACGAAATCACAACACAAAGAGTATAACAATACCTGCTAATTATAAGGAAAAAATCTTTTTTGAAAGTAAACATGAAAAATACTTACGTGATAAAAAAAGTCCAACTATAATATCATTGCATGTTGATTAGAAGAGCAAATTAAAACAATCAATCAAGAATGATTCCGCATTGTCCGTTACCCGTTGCTTATGCCTCTCCCTAGTTACTTCTAGGAAGATCAATATCATTTTAGTTTCGGTTTCGAGTTCTTTTAAAGAGACACAACCAGACTACGAAAATGACATTATTATTATTATTATTATTATTATTTTGTATGTTTGTTTTGTATTATCATAATTATTATTATTATTGCGTTTAAAGCTGTCATCATTTTACAGCAATGAATATATTGACACATCGTTGAGACTATGAAACACAGTTTAAAATCCAATGTCAATGATTATTTTTACTATCATTCTGATAAACTACTTATTTTTTAAATACATAGTAACTATATTAACTATTCAGTATATATGTACATATAAGTAAAAAGAACTGTCTGATATGTGTATGTACTTTACTTGTAAAGGGACCGCAATGGATATAGGTTCGATTGTTACTTTAAATTGTCATCCTAAGTAATAAGATACACTATTTGTGTAACTTCTGAGGAAACGTTCATATAATTTGATATTTTTTGAAGATATAAGAATTACATATTTATCCCCCTTGTTTATATTTCCTTCATTTGTACGGAAGTACAGAAATGCTTCCGGTTAGAAATGTCAACAAAATAAATTAAATTTAATTGTGTTTAAATGTTAACCATCAGCGAGTTTTATAATCTATAATTCATATCTAAAATACCCAGCATGCCGTTTATTTGTACATGTTAATGTTATCTTAATTTTTTTAAAAACCCCTTGTGATAATATTAAACATTTTTCGGCAAAGTCCGTGGTCTCTCGACTTTTGCGTGATTCCGCTAGGTGGCAGAAGTGTTATGGCCCATAAAGCGCAATTTCAGTTGTTCAGTATCCACCTCGACTGTCAACGACAAAAACCAATTTTTAGCTACAGAAATTACAGGTTTATTTGGACTTTGGGTTTATTAGAAGTAGGTTATTTCTAGGTTCTCGAGGAAGCCTACTTATAGAATAAAAACTCCTTATCCGATAACCGGTCACAGGGTACTGTCTTTAAGTTAGCTAAGGAAGCACCGTGATGCCGGTACATTGTAGCTCTGTGGGGGCTTATTGTAGTTAGGTATGCATCGTAGTACCACCCATTTGGTGCCAGTTTGGCTTCTAACGCGGGTATCGTAACCAGCATCACAGTGCCCTTCAGAGGTAAGCATCGTAATACCACAATCACAGTGCTGGTTTTCAGATTTAGCATCGTAGTGCAAGCTTCAAAGTGACAGTTTCTTTTGGGGCACGGGTCTTGTATGTTGCAAACTAAATTAATTTTCAGTGTTTTTATTTACATTTAAAAAACTCGAATCATTGTTTTATATTTTAATCATTAGGCAAGTATCGCAAGGAAAAATTAATCATAGCTGCTGCTTCTCTTCAATTGTACAAAGGTTAAACATATATACAAAACAAAAGACAGGAATTCAAGAGGAAAATTATATACATCGAAATTAACCCGCTCGAGCGAACTTTTCACCATTTTATGGATTATAGTATATGCTTTCAACCCCTTCTCTATCAATGGCCCTTTTTTACCTGAAGAAAAATTGAATTTGAATTTTATATCTTTGGGTTGAAAGTCCTGATTGAAATTCTAGGAATAAATGAAAACTGAGTTCTTCACAGATAATATACTGTCCGTTAAAAAGGGTTCTTGTTATTTATAATAATTTACTTTCGCTGACCGAATTTCCGTCTTATGGAAAAAGGGGCAGTTAATGCAGATGGAGAAAGATCCCAGGACGTATCCCCACTGTCCAAATGGTCAGGCCGGGATTTGAACCAAAAACCCCGGGGAGGAACTGAATGAAGCAAGTCAGCGATTGTTCCATTCGCGCACCTTGGCATTTAGGCAATAATTTAAATTAAAATGCATACATAAAAAATTTTTTTTTGCCCCTTTTTAAAGCGTAAACGTTATTATTGTTCCATTCTCCTTGCATCCCCCAAGCAAGTTTTCAGGGGCTGGGATAATTGTGTATCGAAAATTATTCTCATTGAACACCTAGACATTTTTAAACGACAGTAACATACGCACCCGATTACAGATTTCATAAAGATCAATGTATAATAAAAACGACTGGGGACTTTTAAGGGCTGTTACTTTTTAACGGAATGCGGAAATATCTATAAAATACAATAAGAATATTATAAGGTTTCTATGCAAAGCCCTTTAACAATTACTTAATGGATCCTTTGATTTGGGTAAAAAAAGGTAATTAAAACTCCTTTACACCGAGAAGTAACGAAAAAAAAATGACATCAGAGGCTTAATAAGGGCACTGGGAGGTTTCCGGAAAATTATGATATAACGTTTTTTTTTTATAAAACACTCTGACTTATTTTTCTTATTGCACTATATATAATTTTGCTAAAATGTATCAAATAATTCATAAATATAACTGTCTACTGAAAGTGTAAACGATGATGTTTGTTAAGTTTAACGCCCTACTGGACACTATTTCAGTCATTTTAGAATTAATTTGACACCGGGAAAACCATCCTGAAACTACCTTATTATTTAACTCAAAGCAAGGAAGCTTTACCAGAACCAATCTGACGACTTTGGTATTCGAGACCGGGGAAAAAAAAAATCTCCCTGATTCCAGGCAGGGCGCTTTAGCCATTTGTAAACAAGGAAGGAGTATTTTCGATGTGAAGCGCTTTAAAATTATTCGAATTCCTTTTTTGTCACTGTTATATTCATTTGGATTATGATAATTTTATTTTTCCTCTAAAATTTCTGACAAATAATGAAATAAACAGGACACCCCCCCCCCCCCCCCCCCCCCGATTAACTCATTTTTTGTTCAAAGATAGGAGACATCTTCGATTTAAACGAATTTCAACTGTAATGTACTGACAGAACTTATATTTTCATCTATTAATCGAAACCAAATTTTTTAAAAAAAAAAAAAAGCAACAACAATATAGCTTCTTTTGCTAAACATTGGGAAAAAAGATATTAAAGATAAATCACGTTTCAAACTTCGGTTTTTGTTATGGGCTTGCCAAGTTTTATCACGTCTATGACCCAAAGGGGGGGGGCATGGTCATTCAGAATTTTTATGTGGAAGCCTTCCAATGGCCTGCGTAACGGTGGTTTATTCGGATGCCTTTGTGCATTCGGGGGTCTTCCCCCACCTTAATTTTGCTTACGCGCTATATGACTGAAATACTGTCGAAGAGACGGTAATACAAATAGTCAATCAAGTCAAGACTGCGGCAGCAAATGCGCGTCTACTGATTGTCAAAAAACAAAACCAAAAAAAAAAAGTCATTTTTCGACTTTGCGACGACCTTTTAACCTTAAATCGTACAAAAATTTGCGGGTACGAAATCCACTTTTTTTTTTTTTCCAAAAAAAATTTATTTAGGTCCATAGGCAGCCGAACAAAATAATTTAAAACCCCCCTTAAATTTTCCTTTTTGCACCGTTTTTTTTGCCGTGGAAAATTTTCGACCCTTCAAAAAGAAAAAATGAGAAACATTTAAAGGTTCATTACAAAATCTAAGCTTAAAATTTTCTTTACTTGATTTTAAAAAATACAGACAACACACCCCAAACGTTGAGTAAGTGAAATTACCCCTGGATTTGAAAAAGGGAAAATGTTTTTTTTTTCTAAGACAAAAAAAATTCTCAAAAACTTAAAAATTTTTTTTATGAAAGAATTAAATAATAATTTTACAAAAATTTTGGTGAATAAATTTTTAAATGCCAAAAATGTTAAAATTAAGTAAAAAAAGGGAAAAATAAAAAATTGACAGATGATCGCTTAATTTCCCCCAAAATTAAAAATTTTGTTAATTTTTCCCTTTTAAATTTTTTAAAAGTCGGGGGATTTCACAGAAATGCGGGCGTTTAGGGGAAACATGCGGGAATTAATTTTTCCCTTTTGCGGAACCGAAGTGTCCTTACCCCAGGAAGAGCCGGGGATTGCACGGCCGGGCTTTTACTTTAACTCCAACAAAGGGGTTTTCTCTTGTTCCCCCAAAATTTTTGATAATACTTCCAAAAAAAAAACCCTGCCAAAAAGAACGGGGTAACCCTTTTGAAAAATTCAGAGATTAAGGTTAATAATCAATCAGGGGTTTTCACAAAAAAAATTTTTTTAAAAAACTTTCAACAGCCACGAAAATATGCCCCTTGTGAAGGAAAAGGCCAAAAACGTGAAAACCATTAGGCCCTAAAGCAAAAACCGGAAAATTTGAGCCGTTTCTCACTTTTTTAAAAAACCCCCTTTCCTTTGTTGGATTTTGAAATAACAAAAAACAGAAACACCTTTTCCAAATCAAAAAATTGAGAAATTTGGTGTCCACGGCAGTTTTTTTAATACAGCCGAAAGAGGGTTAATTTTGTGTTTTTTCCTTTTATTTTTTCAACCAAATTTTTGGTAAAATAAATTTTTACAAATTCAAAGCCTGCATAAAAATTTTAGCTGACAAACACTGCCCTTTTAACGTTTTCCCTTTTTTTGGGAATAGAATAAAAATTACCAAGGCCTTTTCGCCAATCATTTAAAAAACTTTTTGATTTATTCCCCAAGCTGCGCTCATAAACTTCCATCCGTCTTTTATTATCCAAACCGGGGCTTCCCAACGCTCTTCACTTTTTTTTTAATCGGAAAACTCTTTTCTGACTTACATATAGGGCAAAACCCCCAAAACTGTGTTTTGGGGATTTTCAAATGTTTTTTTTAACATAACATTTTTTTTCAAAAGAAATAAAATTTTTATTAACAATTTTTTCAAAAAAATACATCCCAATAAAAAATTTCTTTTTTTAAATATCAAATTTTGAACTTTTTTCCCCCAACATCAAAAAGAATTAAAAACAAAAAACCGAAAACTAGATCAGACTTCAACTTTTTGAGTAGCCCCCCAATGGGAAAAAGGAAAAAAATTTTTAGAAAATTTTACCAAAAAATACCTAGCAACGGGGGAGTAAATAGTTAATCAAAAAAAGTCGCCGCAACATTCATTTCTTTAAATTTTCAATTTGAACCAAAAAAAGATTTAAAATTATTTCCCAAAAAGGGGTCAATTTTGGACGGGGCCGAAAAAATTAAACCCCCTCCATTTTCAAAAACTAACACCCCCGAAAAGCTTTCCAAACCGAAAGCTTTTTTTCTTTTTTTTCAATAAAAATTTTTATTTTTTTTGGGGCATTTGGGCCGTTAAAAAAAAACCCAAAAAATGTAAAAATAAACCCGCCTTTTGTTTTTCAACTTTTTTTTATGGGGCCTTTTTTAAAAAACTTACAACATTTAATATTTCAAAGAATAAACAAAAATAAAGCCGGGGAAACAAAAAAAAAAAACATTTTTTTGAAATTTTAATTTTTCCAAAATTTAGTAAGTTTACCGTTTTTTTAAAAAACAAAACCCGCATTTTTTTTTAAATTTTCCCCCCCATAATTTTGTGGTTTGTCTTGCAAAACCTTCTACTGATCCCCTAAAAAAAAGGATGGTTTTTCCTGCCTACCCCATTTGCCCATTTTTTTTTTTCGAATTCAACATTCAAACTTCGAGCTCAAAAACTTTAAAACCCAACCGCACCTTAAACCTTCACTTTTTATTGGGACAACAAGGGAAAAGGGGGCAAAAAAAAAACAACAATTAAAACATTTCAAATTCTTTTTAAAAAGGGGTTAAATTTCCCCAAATTTTTCTTCGACATGGAGCTATCCTTCCCCCAAAAAAAAATTTTAGAAAAATAAAAAAATTTTAATTTTAAAAACAAAACAAAAGAACACTGCATAAAAAAATAAAAACTTATAAAAAAAAATAAAACAAAAAAAAACAATTTTTTTTTCCCCCAAAATGAATCGAAAACCTTTTTAAAACAAAAAAACCCCCAAAACCGGAAATCAAAAATTTAAACATGGGAAAAAACAATTGTGATTCCGCAAAAACACCCCCCACGCGAGAAGGGGGATATAAAATTGTTTTTTTTTCTTTTTTTAAATTTTTTTCTAACCAATTTTGGAAAAATCTTTTTTAAAAAATTTTCTATAAATGGACCGCGACAAACTTTTGGGCCCGGGGGTTAAAAACGTTTTTCCTTTTAAAATTGAATAAAAAAAAAGGAACAACATTTTTTGGGGGGCCAAAATTAAACAAAAAAATTTTTTCCCCTGGCCAAATTTTTTCCCCCTTCAAGCTATGCACAAACTTTAAATGCAGTCCTTTTTAAACCCAAACCCCCCTTTTTCCCATACGCTCTTTTTGGTATTTGAATTTGGTTTTCGTTAAAAAATTTTGGGGGACTACATATAGTCAATAAAATCCCCATAGGGGGGAAATTTTTTTTAAAAAATTGTATTTTTAACATTATTTCTTCTAACGAAAAAAATTTTTCATTAAAAAATGGGTTACTGAATCCTGTTATGTCAAAAAATTTTGTCCTTACGTAAATTAAAAACCTTTTTTTTAAAATCGGGGGGCCCCCAAAAAACCTTTTATATTTTTATGGGGAAAAAGGGGGAAAAATTTGGGGTTTTTTTTTAAATATTTATTAAAATATAAATTTTTTTTTTATTCACAAAAAAATTTTTTAAAACCCCCATACAAGGGGAATTCACGTATGCTTTTTAAAAACAATACCACACCCCCTTTTTCAGACTAACTATGGGGGAACAAAAACCTTTTTTTCCCCTTTTTTCCCCCTTTAATCATTTAAAACTTTGTAAGGGGGGTGCATGCTTTCCTCACCCCCCTTTATACAAAAAAAATATGTCATTGAAAGATACCCATAAAAAAGGGGCGTATGCAAGGGTTGCCCCGGGGGAAATAGCCCCCCTAACCCTAACCCTATGATTATACGGAAACCCCATCGGGACATTTCAATAAAAATAAATTTCCCCCGCCCCTTTTTTAAAAGGGAAACCCTAGGGGGAAAACCCCCCTTTTTTCACATCAAAATCGAACAAGTGTATTTTTAAATTTTTGGGGAAACTTTTTAATTTTTTTTTTTATATCCCCAAATTTTTAAAATTAACCTGTATTTTCTAAAAACCCCATCATTTAAATCTAAAAAAATTTAAAAAAACTTTCCCCTAAGAAAACTTATATTATTTTTTTCATTTTGTAAACCCCGAGGTCCAACGAAAAAGGAATGGGGGAAAAATTTTTTTTATTTTTTCCCTTTTTTTTAAAAAAAGAACATCCCCAAATTTTTTGGGGAAAATAAACATTAAAAACCCTTTGGGGATAACTTTTGGGCAGAAAAAAGAACTTTTTTAAACTGACACGGGGGAATTTCTTAAAAAAAACCCGGGGAAAAAAAAAAACCCCACTCTTACCTAATGAAAAAAACAAAAACAAGGACTGTATAATCCCCAAAAAAATTTTAACCAAAAACGGAAAAAAAAGGGGGGTGTTACTTTTAAAATTGGTTTTGACGAAAAGGGGTTCCTAAAAAATTCCGTACAAAAACTTTAAAACGAAAAAAAGGGGAAAAAAAACGATTGGGGAAACTTTTTGGGGATTCTTTTCAAATCATTATTTTAACAAAAAAAAATATCTGTTTGTGCGGGGGAACTAAAATTTAAATTTTTTAAAAACAAGTTTTTAAAATGGGGGAAAAAAATTTTTAAAGTAAAAAATTTTGGTTTTTTTTGAAAGTTTTGGTAAGGGTTTAAAAGCATAAATTCAAAAGCCACTTTTTTCCCTTTGACGTAAAAAAAATTTTATAAAATTTAAAACCCCAAAAAGGATTTTGGGGGTTTTCCCCCTTTTAAAACCCAAAAAAACTTGAACCTTATTTAAAACCCCCAAAATTTTTTTAAAATTTTTTAAAAAACGCAAAGGTTTTTTGAAGACCACCTCTTTTGGGACATTTTTTTTTTTTTTTTTTCTTTTTTTTTTTTGAATGTTAAACTTTCCCCAAAACCCCCCCTAAAAAATTTTTTCCCCCCCAAACCCAAAACATCACATCACACCCCCAAAATTTTGGGGGTTGGGTCAAAAAGGGGAAAAAAATGCTGAAACCCGCTTTAAAATTTGTTTTAAAAAGTTTTTGATTATAGGCAAAAGGGGGGTTTTAAGAAAAAAGCCCTCTGGGGAAAAATTTTAAAAAAAAAAATTTTAAAAATTTTTTTTCAATTATCCTAAAAGCACAAATAGTTAAAAAAAAGATAAACCCCCACTAACCCAAAAATTTTTTTTTTTTTAAAAAACAAAAAATTTTAAAACAAAAAAAAAAAATAACAATTATTTTTCCCCAAAAAGGGGCCCCAAATTTTTGGGGGTTGCCGAAAAAGGGAAAAAATCAAGTCCATCTGCAAAAACTAAACTTTAAAAACAAAGAACTTTTTTTGAACAAAACTTTTTTTTCCTTTTACTCTCAATAAAATTTTTTTTTGGGGTTTGGACATTTTGGGGGGCCCAAAAAAAAAAAAAATTTAAAACGTAATATAAACCCTTTCCCTTTTTTTTAAATTTTTTTTTTTTTTTTTAAATTTTGATCCCTTTCAAACATAACAAAAACATAACTTGTAAAAAAATTTTATGAAAAAAAGAAAAAAAATAAAGTCAAAAACGACAAAAAACATGTTTTTTTTAAATTTTTTAATTTTTTCCCCAAAAAAATTTTGTAAGTTTGGGGCCGTTCCCCAGAGGCCCAAAACCCGGGTTTTTTTTTAAATTTTGCCCCCCCATATTTTTTGTGCGTAAGGGTTTTTTTAAAACTTTTTTTCACAAAAAAAAATTTTTTTATCTTTCCCCAAAAAAAAAGGGGGGGTTTTTTTTTAAAAAACCTACCCTCTTTTTTTTTTTTTTTTAAAACAAAATTTCGAATTTTTTTCAACCTTCCTTTACTAGCTTAAAAGGTTTAAAGCCCCCCCATACCTAAACTATCTTTTTTTAAAATTAAAAAATAAAAAAGGGGAACTAAAAAAATTTTAAACCGTTTTTGATGGGTTTCAACTTTTCGTTAAAGCAAAAAATTTTTTCAAAAAAGCCCCCCTACCGGCAAAAGAGATAAAAATTTTTTTTTTAAAAATTTTTTTTACTGTTTGGTACCTAGAAAAGCAAAAATATTTCTTCAATATACAAAGTCGAAAAAGTCAAATTTTTTTTTAATTTTGTGTTTCAAAATTTGAACATAAAAGGGGGTTTACAATTATTCCAAAAAATTTTTAAAATTTTTGGACCCCCCGGGTAAATGACCAAATAAGTCCGATCTAAAAATTTTTAAACAACTGGAAAGAGCTCTTTAAAAAAAACTTTTTTTTTTTTTAAAAACCTAAAAAAAAATTTTTTTTTTTTGGGAGTTTTTTTGGGGGCCCGGGGAATAAAAAAAACAATAATCGAAAAAAAAAAACCCTTTGACCTTTTCTTTTTTTTTAAAAAATTTTTTTTAATTTGAACCCCCTTTCAAACAAAAAATTTTTTTAATGTTGAAAATATCATGAAGAAAAACAGAAAAAAAATTCAGAGCGACAAAAAGGGGGTTTTTGGGAAAATTTTTTTAATTTTTTAAAAAAATTTTTAGTAAATTTAAAAAAACCTTTTTCTAAGGAAAAACCCCCCAAAATTTAAAAAAATTTTCGCACCCCATATATTTTGGGGGGATATTTTTTGAAATCGTATCAGAAAAAAAAATTTTTTTTATCAAATTCTAACAAAAGGGGGTAGGTTTTTCAAAAACCCCCCCCCAAAAATTTTTCCCCTTTTTTTTTCCCAAAGGTTTTCGAACTTAAACCTCCCAAAAAAAAAATTTTTTTCCAGTACCCATGATAAGATATCCATCATATTTGGGGGGGCCTTTTAAAAAGGAACAAAAAAAAAAAACCCCGCATCAAACCCCCGGGTTTTTAAAATTTTTTTTTTTTTGGGGGAAAACCCCTTGGGGTTTTCCCTTTTTGGGGCGCCCCCTAGGGGAAAAAAATCAAAAAGGGGGAAAAAATTTTTGACCAATTAGCAGGGGGTAAAAAAAGAACCCATCACAAAAATTTCATAGGGGGTACTTTTCTCAGGGGGCCCGTAGGACACAAAAAGGGGGGGGGGGGAAAAAAAATTAAAAAAAAAAAACAAAAAAAAAACAAATCAACAGAAAAAAAAATTTTTTTGCCCCCAACAAGCGAAAACCTAAAAAAAACAAACAAAAAAAACACTGGGGGGGGAAAAAACCTACTTAAAAAAAAAATTAAAACGGGAAAAAAAAATTTTTTTTCCCCGCATTTGGAAAAAAACCAATTTAAAAAAAAGGGAAAAACCCCCCGGGGATTAAAAAAAAAATTTGTAACATTTTTAAAAAATTGGTGTCGACAAAAAAAACATCAGCGCAGAAGCAGTGGAATAAAATGTGAGTATTTTTCTTTTAATTATATTTTCAAAACCAATTTTGGGAAAAAAAAAATTTTTAAAAAAATTCTATAAATTGATCCTCTGACAATTTTTGGGGCCCCTTTAATTTTTTAAAAAAACCCCTTTTAATTTGGGGGGAAAAAAAAGGGAACAACTAGTTTTTTGGGGCCAAATTTTAAGTAAAAAAAAGATTTTTCTGGCCAAAGTGATTTACTTCAAGCTATCATCATAAATTTTTTAAAAAGGGGAGTCTCTTATTCATCCAAACCAAAGGCTTCCCAAAACCTTTTTTTGTTTTGAATTTGGTTTTGGGGTTTAAAAAATATTTCTGATTTAAAAAATTTGTAAATTTTAAAACCAAAAAACTGGGGGTTTTTTTTAAAAGGGGGAAATTTTAAATTATTTTTCAACGAAACAACAATTTTCTTTAAAAAAGGGGGTTTTCTGAGACCCCGGGTTTTGCCCCAAAAAAAATTTGCCCTTTTTCAAAATTTTTTAAAAACCATTTTTTTTAAAGGGGCCCCAAACCTATTTTGGGGAGGGGGGAAAAGGGGGATTTTTTTCCTCTTTTTTATTTTTTAAAATTTAAAAAGGGTTTTTTTTTTTCCCCCCAAAAAATTTAGAAATGCCCAAAATTTAAAAAATCCGGGGGAATTTTTAAAAAAAAAATACCAAAAATTGGGGCCTTTTTTCCCAAAAAAACATTAAAGGTCCGGGGAAATTTAAAAATTTTTGTCTTGTTTCCCTTTTAAAAAGCTTTTTAAAAAATTTGGGGGAAAAGGGGAAATGCTTTTTCCCCAAAAAATTTTTTTACACATTTAAAAATTCTTTTAAAGATATCGCATTGAAAAGGGGTTTTGCAAGGGGGTTTTTTAAATAAATGAACCCCCAACCCAAAAACCCCATGATTAACAAAAACATCTGCCCAAACAAAAAAAAAAAAATTTTTTAAAACCCGTTTCATATGAAGGAACCTATTAAAATTTCCCTTTTTTTTTACATAAAATCGTAAAAAGTGTATTTTTTTCGTATATTGGAAAAATTATTAAATTTTTTTTTTATCCCCTTTTTAAAAATTTTAACCCCTTTAAAAATTTTCCCCAAAAAATTTTTGGGATTTAAAAGGGGTAAAAAAAAACAAATAATCTTTGCATAATAAAACAAAATAATTTGTTCTTTTTGGGGAAGTTCTGAGGTCCAACCCAAATTTAAAGGGAAAGGGGAAAAAAAAGTTCATGTTTTTCCCCTTTTTTGGGGAAAAAGAACATAAAACCAAAGGGGTTTTGGGGGGTAAAAATTTAAAAAACCCAAAGGGGGGATAACAACAGTAATGAACTTTTAAATTTTACACTTTTGGAATTTCTTAAAAAAAAACCCAAAAAAAAAAAAACCCACCCCCTTTAAACCCAATGTAAAATCAAAACAAGGACTGTATAAGGGGAAAATAAAAATTACATATCGGAGAAAAGGGGAGTTTAAATAAAACCCCCTTTTTTGGGATTGCCCATGGGGCCCCTTTTTTCCCAATAAGTTCACGTAAAAAAAATTTTCTATATAAACGATAACATTTGCAAAATTTTTTAGGAATTTTGGGGGTTTTTTTCATTGCATAATCTTTAAAAAAAAGGGAATTCAACCCCCTTTTGGGTTTTTTGGGGAAAACTGAGTTTATTTAAACCAATCTTTAAATCGGCAGAAAATTTAAAAAAAAATTTTCCCTTTTTCCCCCGGATGCGGGGGTTTTGATGTTAAACGCATAAATTCAAAAAGCCACATTTGGGGAAAAAACTAAAAATAATGTAAATAAAAAAAAAAAAAGCAAAAAAAAACTGTTTTTCCCGAAAACCTACTTAAAAAAAAAAAAAAAAACAAAAGTTAAAAATAAGTTTTTCGCACTGAAACGAAAACCTTTAAAACAAAAAAGGGAAAAACCCCCGGGTTAAAAATCAAAAGGGGGGGTAACATGTGTAACAATTGGGGGTGTAAAAAAAACCCCACAAAAAAGGGGGCGGAAGCAGTGGTTTAAAAATTTTTTTTTTTTTTGGGGGTTTTTATTTTTTCAAACCCAAATTTTGGGGGGGAAAAATCTTTTTTAAAAAAAATTCCTATAAATATCCTGCTGACAAATTTTTGGGGCCCTGTTAACCTTTTACCTTGGGAATGTGAAGAAAAAAATGAACAACTACCTTTTTGGCCAATCCCCCAAAAAAAAGTTTTTCCCCGGCCCCAAATTTTTTTTTAAACTTAACTATCATCATGAACTTTAACATCATCTTTTTTTCCCCCCAAAAACCCCCTTTTCCCAAAACCTTTTTTTTTTTTTTAAAATTTGGGAAAATTTCTTTTTTAAAAGAAGTATTTCTACTTACATATATTCAATAAATGCCATAATTTTTGTGGGAAAAGATTTTTAAAATTTATTTTTTAAACATTATTTCCCCTTTTAACTGAAACAAACAATTTTCATTGATAGGGGTTTTTTTGAGATCCGTGTTTATGTAAATTTAAAAAATTTTTCCTTACGAAAATTAACAACCTTTTTTTTTTAAAAAGTTTCCCCCAAAACCATTTTTTGGGGAGGGGGGAAAAGGGTGGTACGTTTGCCCCCCTTTTATATTTTTTTAAATTTTTTTTAAAATTTTTTTTTTTTTCCCCCTCTAAAATTTAGAAAGCAAAACAATTTTTAAAATCACAGTAAAATTGGGGTTTTAAAAAAAAAAAAACCACAAAATTTTTCCCTTTTTGACTAACTAAAAAGGTCCTAAAACCCTTTATATTCGGCTTGTTTTCCCCTTTTAAAAAGCATTTAAAACTTTTTGGGGAATGCATGCTTACCTCATCATTTTTTTTACACATATATATTTTTATTAAAAAAGGAAAAAATCAATTTTAAGGGGTTTTTTTCAATGGTCGGGCTTAGTAAATAAAACCCAAAACCCCAACCCTAGTTTTTACATAAACATCTGCACATATTCAAAAAAAAAAAATTTTAAAATCATCAGTTCAATAAAAGGAAACCCCGTGAAAAAAAACACCTTTTTTCACACAAAATGGGGAAAAAGGGGGGGGTTTTAGGGTTTTTGGGGAAAAAATTTTTTCATTTTTTTTTGATATCCCCCAAATTTTAAAATTTTAACCCCCATTTTTTAAAAAACTAGGGGTTTTTTTAATCAAAAATTTAAAAGGGAAAAAAAACTTGCATAATGAAAAACATATAAAATTTTTTCATTTTGAAAAATTTTCCCGGGGGCCAAAAAAAGGGGAAGGGGGGAAAAAAATTTTTATATTTTCCCCCTTTTTTTGATAAGAACATCCCCAAAAATTTTTAGGGGGGTAAACTTTAAAAACCCAAGGGGGGTAAAAAAACATAATAAAAAATTTAAACGAAAACTGGGGAAAAATTTTTTAAAAATTAAAAAATTAAAAAAAAACCCCACTTTCCCCCTTTAATTTTAAAAAATCTAGCGGGGCGGGGAAAAAGCAAAATTTTTTAATAAAATTGGGGGAAAAGGGGGGAGTGTTACTTTAAAAAATTTGGGATTGCCGATAAAGGGCCCCCCAAAAAATTTCAAGTATAAAAAACCCATAAAAAAACAAAAAACACTGGCAAAATCATTAGGAAGGGGGGGGGTTTTTTTAATTTCTTTAAATCTTTATAATAACGAATTTCAATATTTTTTTTTTTGGGGCAACTTTTTTTTAATTTTTAAAACAAAACCCCCTTTGGGGGAATCGGCAGAAAATTAAAAAAAAAAAAATTCCCCGGTTTTTTTTCGTTGCGGGGGTTTTTTAAACGAAAAAATTAAAACCCCCACATTTAGGGGGAGGACCAAACGACCGGATTTTTTACGAACCCCCCCTACCCCTTTTTGACTTTAAAGGGGGGTTTCTGATTTTTTTTGGATGTTCTCCCCCCCCCTTTCAGGGGGGGTATCAAAAAAACCAAAAAGAAAAAGGGGAGAATAAGTCTTATCTCATACATCCCCCCCCCCTTTTTCGAACCTTGGTCATATAAATGATTAATCTCGTGCAAAAAAACCCAAAATTGAAAAACTTTTTTTCGGCTAACAACTTTAAAAAAAATTTTTTTCGTTTTTAAAACTAAAGATATTCTCTCACAATCACCAAAAATTTATTCATATTTTATATTTTTTTTTAAAATGATGTTTTTTTTTTTCCAAACCTGCCTGTTTTTTTTTTAAACAATTTCAAAAGAAATACTTTGCAAAAAAATTTTATGCAAAACATTGCGAAATTTTTTAAATCGAAATTTTTTTTTGCTCCGAAAAACCCCCAAAATTCAAAAAAAAAATTTTAAATTACGTAAGTCAAAAACACTTATACACAGGGTTTTTTTTTGGGGGTTAAACAGCCGATACATACGATTGAAAATACACAAAAACTTCACATCCCCTACCCACCCCCCAAAAGGGGCTAAAGGTTGCTCATCAATTAAGGGCTTTTTTTTACAGTTTTTTCTTAAATTTTTTTTTTAAAAATTTTGGGGTTTTTTTTTTTTTTAAAAAATTTAAAAAGGGGGAAAAAAAAAAAAATGGAAGAAACAAAAACCCCAAAAAAAAATTTTTCTTTTTTATATTTTTTTTTTATGTTTGTAGTCCAGGGCAACCTTTTCTAGATGAATAGTGAAAAAAAGACACCTCTTGTTAAAAAGAAATATAATTGCAACAAATAGAAGTAAAAATTAGTAACAGAAAATTTTCAAAAGGGGTTTACTTTTATCTCCCAAAAAAGGGTTTAAAATACCCCTTTTTTAAAATTTTTTTTTTAAAACCAGGGGGGGAAAAAAACAACCATACTTTTTTTTAAAAGGGGGGAGAGAAAAATTTTTTTGGAAAAGGGGGGGAAAAAAAAATTGCTTCATTTTCAAACATTTAAAAAATTTTCCAGAAAATTCTTCTTTTAAATTTTTTTTTTATATTTTCTTTTTTTAAAATTTTCCCCAAGGGGGGTTTGATCAAAACAAGGGAAAAAAAATTTTTTGCCCAAAGGGGTTTAAAATTTGGAGCTACGGGTTTTTTTTATGGAAACCCCTTTTAATTTTCTAAACAAGAGAAAAAAATTTTTAAAACTTTTAAACAAAATTTTTAATTTCCCCTTTTTAAATAAAAAAACAATTTGAAAAAAGGAAAAAGAGAAAATATACAAACAGTTGTCCATTTTTGGTGAAATGGTACTTAAAGTCTGTGCAAAAATTGTGACAGCCATATCCAATATATGGAACCCCTTAAAAGTCGGGGAAAATTGCAGGGAAAAATGAAGCTTTTAACCCCCTTAAAAGGAAACCCCGGCTGTGCGAGTTAACGTGCCTAACAATAAGGGGGCACCTTAACTTTCGATTTTTAGCTTTGGGGACGGGGGGTAAGGGGGGCCCCCAAAACTAAACCATGCGTGCGTGGTGCCCCGAAGATAGGGGTCCCCGGGGAACTAAACCATGTTGAGCGGGGTCTGAGGGAAAAATACCCCCTTTTAAAAAAACCATGTTTAAAACGGGGGGTCTGAGGGGGAAGAGGACCCCCTTACAAAACCATGTTGTGCGGGGTTTTTAATGGTAAGATGACCCCCTTTTCAAACCAGGTTTTTTTTTGGTTTTTTTTTTTTGGGGGGTTTTTATGGAAGATAAAACCCCCCACAACCCCCGTTGGGGGGGGGTGCCCCGGTGGTAAATACCCCTTTTTTTTTAAAAAAACCCTTTTGTGCGGGGTTTCGGGGGAAAAAGGGGCCCCTTTAAAAAAACCTTTTGGGGCGGGGTTTCGGGGGGTAAGGGGGAAAACCTTTAAAAATAAACCATTTTTTGCGGGGGGCCCGATGGTAAAATGAACCCCAAAAACTAAACCATGCTGTCGTGGTCTAGGGGAGGATGACCCCCCTTTCTAACCCCGTTTGTGCGTGGTGTTTTTATGGAAGATGAATTTTCCCTTTTAAAAAACCCTGTTGGGCGTGGTGTCTGTGGAAAGATTCCCCCCTTTTAAAACCCTGTTGTGCTGGTGCCTGAGGGTTTTAAAAGGTTTTCCCCCCTTTTAAAAAACCCCGTTGTGCTTGGGGCCCCTGGTAAAAAATGGTGTCTAAAATTTTAAAAAGGGGGCCTTAATTAAACTTTGTTGAGCGTGGTCCCCGAGGGGTAAAAAAGGGCCCTTAACTAAACTTTGTTGTGGGGGTTTCCTGAAGAAAAGAGGTCCCTTTTAAAAAAACTTTTTTGTGTGTGGTGCCCCCGAAGATAAAAGGTCATTTAAAAAAAAATTTTTTTGTGCGTGGTCCCCCAAGAAAAAAGGCCCACCGAACCAAACCAGGGGTTTTGCGGATGCCGAAGAAAAGGCCCCCCTATTTTTCTACCTATCGGTTTCGCGAATGTTAAGCAAAAAAAACTTTTGGCCTTTGGGGGAGGGGGAAAAATCTTTAAATTTTGCATGCATTTTCTTTTCCCTTTAAAAATTTGAGGGGAAGGGGGGGAAAAAAAATACAGAAATTTTTTTCCCCCTTTTAATGGGGGAAATAAAGACGCTGCTTGCGACGGGTTTAAAAAAGACGTCACTACCACGGGGAAATAAAACCCCAATTCAATTGGGGTCTTTTAAAAAAAAAATTTAGTTTTAAAAAAATAATTATCCATTTTGTGTATGTGAAAATTTAAAACCCCAAAAGAAACAAAAAAAAACATGCATTCTAACTTTTTTTAGAGACAAAAATCTTTCCCAAAGGGTTTGGGGAAAATTTCACAAAATTTCAACTGTTTTTCTTTTTTTTAAGGGGGAAAAAAAATTTTTTTTTTGACAAAAATTTTTTTGGTTTCAATTTTTCCCCCTTTTTGGGCTTATAACTAAAAAGGGGGGTTTTTAGCAAAATCATGGGGGAGCAATTCGGGGGGAACTAAAAAATTTTCCAAAAAAGTTTTTTTGTAAAAATTTTTCCCAAAAATTTTTTTTCTACCCTGCAAAACGCCCCTGTTTTGTCCGTCGGGGGTTTTTAAACCCTTTTGGGGTTTTTAAAGGGCCCCCCCCCCCCTTTAAACCGCTTTGGGCAAAATTTTTAAAATTAACCTGGCAGAGATGATCCTTGGAAACCCCTTTACAAAATTTGGGTAAAAAACTTGATCCATGAAAAACTCGGGGTTTCCAGGGAAAAAAAAAAAACAACAAAAAAAACTTTAACACTTTGAAAATCCCTCCTTAAAAAAAAACGGGCCCAAAATTTTTTAAAATTTTTTTTACGGGGGGCCCTTAGGAAAAACCCCCGCCAAGATTGTTTTAAAAACATTCCGACCCGGGGAAAAAAAAGGGGCCCCAAGGGGCGGGGCTAATTTTTTAAAAAGAAAATTTTAAAAGACATCTCCCGTTCCCCCGGGGGAAAAAATTTTTATTAAACCCCTTTGGGGGGATAATCTTCAAAAAAAATTGCAAAAATTTAAACTTTTTTCCCTTTAACTCGGGGTCCAGGGAAAAAGGGGAAATTTTAAAAGAAAAACTAAAAATCATCCCTTCAAACACGGGGGCAATTTCAAAAAAATTTTTTTTTTAAAAATTTTTCCTTTTTGGGGACTTTCTTCCAAGTTTTCTAAAATAATTCCGAATCGTAAAAAAAAAAAAAAAAAAAAAAAAAAAAAAAAAAAAAGGGACCCTTTTTGGGGGGGGTAATTTGCCTTAATGAAAAAGGGGGAAAAAAAAACATGTCCTCTAAAAAGCGGACCGATTTTTATTTTTAAAATTTCACGGGGGGGGGGGGATCTTTGGGCAAACCCCTTTTCAAAGGGGTTGGGGTAAAAAAACTCTCGGGGTTGGGGAGGGGAATGGAAAAAAAAAATAAAAAACTTTAAAAAAACCCACTTCTTTAATACTAAGGCCCCAAATTTTTAAAAAGGTTTTTTGTACGGGGTGTTCCTTTGTGTACAGTTTGCAAAACTTTTTTCCCCCCCGGGAAAAAAAAAAAAAAAAAAAAAAAAAAAAAACGGGTTTTCAATGGGGGGGGTAATTTCCTTTTTAGGGGTATATGAAAACATACTTTTTCCCCAAAAAACCCCCAGGTAAAATTTTTTTGAATTTTTTGTCACAGGTGAATTTGATTTTAAATTTTTTTAGGGGAAATTTTTTTCCCTTTGGGGAACTATCCAAAAGTGGGGGGGTTAAAAAAAACTTGATCCAAGTAAAAACTTTTTTGGGTTTTTATTTTTTTAAAACCCAAAATTTTTAAAAGGGGGGGGGAAAGTGGAACTTCAGGTAATCATTTTTCCCCCCCCCTTTTTAAAAAAATTTTTTTTTACCGTCCTTTCCCCCCCGTTTTTTGCAAAAAAAAAAAATTTTTTTATTAAATTTTTATACGGGGTTTTCCCCCCAATTTACCCCCACCAAAAAAAAAATTCCCCCTTTGGGGAAAAGGGGGTTTTTTTCCCCCTTTGCATGAAACAATTTTTATGCCCCCCATACTTTGGGAAATAGAACCCTATTGAACAAATTTTTTAAAAAAAAAGT
>CM037788.1:37863081-37913081 GCA_021229015.1 Solen grandis | reverse complement strand
CATGGACTTTTCGAATTTTAAAAAACGGACACCGAGATACACAACTAGAACTTAATATACACATTCTGTGAAAATTTGATGAAAATCGGTTCATAAACAATGGCTGCAGACCGCGTACAATCTTTTGTTGCATATTTCAAGTGTGACGTCATATGACGTCATAGGCATATGAAAATCATAGAAATCGAAATTTCAGCTTTTGAAGCATGTGTCATTGAATTTTCATTGCCCTTCGACAATTGCAACATATAGAAATATTCTTGTTAATATTAGAAATACATTATCATATAATGACGTCACGTGACGTCATATGACATTTATTTTCACAAAATGTTTGAAACTTCTAGAGACCTATATACTGACTAAAAATCAACTTTCTATCTTAAATAGGACAGATTTTATAAGCATTTAAAAATTTACGACCTTGGTTCGAATCTTGGATTCGCTATAGAACCATGGACTTTTCAAATTTTGAAAAACGGACACCGGGATGCACAACTAGAACTTAATATACACAATCTGTGAAAATTTGATGAAAATCGGTTCACAAACAATAGCTGTAGACCGCGTACAAACTTTTGTCGTCAAATTCAAGTATGACGTCATATGACGTCATAGGCATATGAAAATGATAAAAATCAAAATTTCATCGCATCAAGTATATGCCATAAAAATTTCATGGCCCTGGGACCATTGCAACATGCTTAAATTAACGCTAAGTTTGGAAGAAAAAAAGAACTAGATTTCATTCGTTGATACGAATGATAGGACTTTCTGCTAAAATTGAAAAATATTAAGATTAATTCCGTTAGAAAGAATATATATTAAATTCCCTACCCTTTACTCTTTTTTTTTTTTTCGTATGGACTTCTTTTAGCTTTGATGTCACATGACGTCATAGGGTGCTGAAGATGCTTTTGTTCAAAAACGCATATGTTACTGTCATATCTCTGGTGCTGAAGATGCTTTTGTTCAAAAGCGCATACTTAACCGTTCATAACTCTTAAATTTTCATTACTCTGAACAACTGGCATCATGTCGAAATCATTGCCCTAAAATGAAAATTAAGAAGTATGCCTATGAAGTCACATGACGTCATGTGACGTCACCACACAAAATTTATGTAGAAATTCTGCAGAACTGCAAACTGTGTAAGTTTCATCTTTCTATCTCATCCTGAAGCTCTTTAATCCTAAAATGAAATTTTCGGACCTATGTTCGAATCTTATTTCAGCCACAGAACTTCGGTTTTTCGGAATTTCGGTAAGCTGGCAGGATATGTACACCTTAGTTTCAAGGTGTACCATCTGTGAAAATAAGAAGAAAATCCGACCATAAATGGCGGCTGTAGAGCGTGAAAACCATTTTTCACTATTTTTAGCTCTGACGTCACATAACGTCATAGGGTGCTGAAGATGCTTTTGTTCAAATGCGCATTTGTTACTGTCAAACTCTAAAATCTTCATTATTCTGAACAACTGGCATCATGTCGAAATCATTGCCCTAAAATGAAAATTAAGAAGTATGCTTATGACGTCACATGACGACATTTGACTCAAAATATATTAAGAAATTCTGCAGAACTGCAAACTGTGTAAGTTTCAACTTTCTATCTTACCTGAAGCTCTTTAATCCTAAAATGAAATTTTCGGTCCTATGTTCGAATCTAATTTCAGCCACAGAACTTCGGTTTTTCGGAAATTCAGTTAGCTTACAGGATATGCACACCTTAGTTTGAAGATGTACCATCTGTGAAAATTTGAAGAATATCCTGCCATAAATGACGGCTGTAGAGCGTGAACACCATTTTTCACTATTTTTAACTGTGACGACACATAACGTAATAGGGTGCTGTAGATGCTTTTGTTCAAAAGCGCATATGTTGCTATTATAACTCTGAAATTTTCAGTATTCTGAACAACTGGCATCATGTCGAAATCATTACCCTAAAAGAAAATTAAGAAGAATGCCTATGACGTCACATGACGTCATATGACGTCACGACTCAAAATATATGTAGAAATTCTGCAAAACTGCAAACTGTGTAAGTATCAACTTACTATCTCATCCTGAAGCTCTTTCATCCTAAAATGAAATGTTCGGTCCTTTGTTCGAATCTTATTTCAGCCACAGAACTTCGGTCTTTCGGAATTTCGGTTAGCTGACAGGATATGCACACCTTAGTTTCAAGATGTACCATCTGTGAAAATTTGAAGTAAATCCGACCGTACATGACGGCTGTAGAGCGCGAACACAATTTTTCACTATATTTAGCTGTGACGTCATGTGACGTCATAGGCTGCTGATAATCATTGAAATCAAAATTTCCTCACGTGACTAATTACCCATAAAAATTTCATCGTCCCAGGACTATTGCAACATGTTAAACTAAGCATTTAGTTAGGAAGAAGAAAAGAATTATAATAATAAAAAAATGACGTCACGTGACGTCATATGACGTTTATTTTCACATAATTGTTAGACACCCAGAGACCTACTAACTGACAAAATTTCAACTTTCTTTCTCAAATAGGACAGTTTTTATAAGCATTTAAAAATTGACGTCCTTGGTTCGAATCTTGGATCCGCCATAGATGCTTGGACTTTTCAAATTTTGAAAAACGGACACCGGTATACACAATAAGAACGTAATATACACATTCTGTGAAAATTTGATGAAAATCGGCCCATAAATAATGGCTCTGGACCGTGTACAAACTTACGTAGTCAATTTCAAATGTGACGTCATATGACGTCATAGGCTTCTGAAAATTATTGAAATCGAAATTTCAGCGTCTGAATCATTTGTCATTAAATTTTCATTGCCCTTCGACAATTTCAACATATAGAAATACTCTTATTAATATTAGAAATACATTATCATATAATGACGTCACGTGACGACATATGACGTTTATTTTCACAAAATGTTTAAGACTCCCAGAGACCTATATACTGACCAAATATCAACTTTCTATCTCAAATAGGACCGATTTTATAAGCATTTAAAAATTTACGACCTTGGTTCGAATCTTGAATTCGCTATAGAACCATGGACTTTTTGAATTTTGAAAAAGGGACAACGAGATGCACAACTAGAACTTAATATACACATTCTGTGAAAATTTGATGAAAATCGGTTCATAAACAATGGCTGTAGACCGCGTACAAACTTTTGTTGCATATTTCAAGTGTGACGTCGTATGACGTCATAGGCATATGAAATTCATAGAAATCGAAATTTCAGCCTTTGAAGCATGTGTCATTAAATTTTCATTCCCCTTCGACAATTTCAACATATAGAAATATTATTGTTAATATTAGAAATACATTATCATATAATGACGTCACGTGACGTCATATGACATTTATTTTCACAAAATGTTTAAAACTTCTAGAGACCTATATACTGACTAAATACCAATCTTCTATCTCAAATAGGACTGATTTTATAAGCATTTAAAAATTTACGACCTTGGTTCGAATCTTGGATTCGCTATAGAACCATGGACTTTTCGAATTTTGAAAAACGGACACAGGGATGCACAACTAGAGCCTAACATACACATTCTGTGAAATTTTGATGAAAATCGGTCCAGAAATAATGGCTGTAGACCGCGTACAAACTTTTTCACCTGACGTCAAATCTGACGTTATATGACGTCATATGAATATATAATTCATTGCCTCCGAAAGCTTATGGTTTGAAATATATGCCATAAAATTTTCATTGTTCTGAGTCAATGGCAACACCTCGAAATTAACACAAATATAAGAGGAAGAAAAAAAGAATAAGAAGAAGAAGAACTAGATTTCATTCGTTGATACGAATGATAGGACTTTCTGCTAAAATTGAAAAATATTAAGATTAATTCTGTTAGAAAGAATATATATTAAATTCTCTACCCTTTACTCCTTTATTTTTTTTCGTATGGATTTCTTTTAGCTTTGATGTCACATGACGTCATAGGGTGCTGAAAATTCTTTTGTTCAAAAGCGCATACTCTACTGTCGTAACTCTGAAATTTTCATTATTCTGAACAACTGGCATCATGTCAAAATCATTACCCTTAAAATGAAAATTAAGAAGTATGCCTATGACGTCACATGACGTCATATGACGTCACGACTCAAAATATATGTAGAAATTCTGCAGAACTGCAAACTGTGTAAGTATCAACTTTCTATCTTATCCTGAAGCTCTTTCATCCTAAAATGAAATTTTCGGTCCTATGTTCGAATCTTACTTCAGCCACAGAACTTCGGTCTTTCGGAAATTCGGTTGGCTGACAGGATATGCACACCTTAGTTTCAAGATGTACCATCTGTGAAAATTTGAAGTAAATCCGATCATAAATGACGGCTGTAGAGCGCAAACACCATTTTTCACTATTTTTTGCTGTGGCGTCATGTGACGTCAAAGGGTGCTGAAGATGCTTTTATTCAAAAGCGCATACTTTACTGTCATAACTCTGAAATTTTCATTATTCTGAACAACTGGCATCATGTCGAAATCATTACCCTAAAATGAAAATTAAGAAGTATGCCTATGACGTCACATGACGTCATATGACGTCACGACTGAAAATATATGTTGAAATTCTGCAGAACTGCAAACTGTGTAAGTTTCAACTTTCTATCTCATCCTGAAGCTCTTTTATCCTATAATGAACTTTTCGGTCCTATGTTCGAATCTTATTTCAGCCACAGAACTTCGGTCTTTCGGAATTTTGGTTAGCTGACAGGATATGCACACCTTAGTTTCAAGATGTACCATCTGTGAAAATTTGAAGAAAATCCGACCATAAATGACGGCTGTAGAGCGCGAACACCATTTTTCACTATTTTTAGCTGTGACATCATGTGACGTCATAGGGTGCTGAAGATGCTTTTTTTCAAAAACGCATACTTTACTGTCATATCTCTGAAATTTTCATTACTCTGAACAACTGACATCATGTCGAAATCATTGCCCGAAAATGAAAATTTAGAAGTATGCCTATGAAGTCATATGACGTCACCACTCAAAATATATGTAGAAATTCTGCAGAACTGCAAACTGTGTAAGTTTCAACTTTCTATCTCATCCTGAAGCTCTTTAATCCTTAAATGAAATTTTCGGTCCTATGTTCGAATCTTATTTCAGCCACAGAACTTCGGTCTTTCGGAATTTAGGTTAGCTGACAGGATATGCACACCTTTGATTCAAGATGTACCATCTGTGAAAATTTGAAGAAAATCCGACCATAAATGACGGCTGTAGAGCGCGAACACCATTTTTCACTATTTTTAGCTGTGACGTCATATGACGCCATAGGGTGCTGAAAATCAACGAAATCAAAATTTCCTCACGTGACTAATACGCCATAAAAATTTCATCGTCCTAGGACTATTGCAACATATAAAAATAAGCGTTTAGTTAGGAAGAAGAAAAGAATAATAATAATAATAATAATAATAAACATAACAAACCCAATAGGACTTTCTGCTTTAGGCAGAAAGTCCTAATAATAAAAAAACAGTACAAACCCAATATGACTTTCTGCCTGTAGGCAGAAAGTCCTAATAAGAAGAATAAAAAAACATAACAAACCCAATAGGACTTTCTGCCGAAAGGCAGAAAGTCCTAATTACTTTATAAACTTTTGGTAATTTTCTGTTTATCTTTAATTATTATACTATGATAGCTAGGAATACAATACAATATTTCTTTGAACACAAGCTCTATGATATTATTAAATTCTAACGCTAGAACCTCACCAATAACATTTATAAGCAAATCAAGTGCACCCACATACCGGATAAGGGAGGTAACTGCGCAGAACTACAGAAGGTTAAAAGGCTGACGAAAATAATTATGTCAACGGCAGCTAAGCTTACGTTTGCAGCATCTGTGGTGTTTACCACTGGAACAATCGCTTATGTTATTATTGCACAGAAACTAGAAAGAGATGTAAGATTTATGACATACAATCATGTTATCATACGAAGACCCCTTCCTTGCCACTGTCACAACTGAAAGGTTATGCAAGCAATCGCGTCTCATTGGAATTAACCAAAGGTGTTGAGGGGACGTAGTCTAATGTAAAACATGGCATTGACCCCCTGAACCCACCTCTGGATCCACGCATAAAGTAAAGGCAGTGGCAAGGGGTTCAGACACTCTTTGGAAAGTCTAGATTCAGGTCTTATTTTCCTTTATTTTCTATAAAGTCATATAGGACAAAATAACCATCTGTATTTCTTCGTCTTCATATTCTGCTCATGCACAGAACAACGCCAGGTTAGTCCCTCCCTTGACCCATGCATGCTGCTTACACTTTATTTTATAGCATTCCTAGCAGTATACTTTGACCATGAACACTATCCAAATATATTCCGGCCAATCAGAATCTTCCTAATATAATTTATAAAATCACAGCCATATCAATACTCCTATGCAGGTACAGATGGTTCACTGGAGACATGTTTACTTGCTTGTTATTTGAGTCAGTTTTCAGTACTTAGTATCATTTGCAGTAATAGTTCTCATAAATCCGCTGTAAAGAGACCTATAATGAAAAAAAACACACACACATTGTTGGGTGTACTACATAAAACGGAGATAAAGATATTCATTTTTTCCCTTATTTTAGTAATAGAATTTCGACCTTCACCCAGATACTGAGATGTATCCATTATAACAGCCATTAATACAGGTTTCTTACTCAAACTACAGTGATCAACACCTGCCCAGTTTGATGTTTCGTATAAATTTGAGCCTGTATTAAAAATCTAAATTTCAATGAATTGTCTTACTGTCATTTGGACCATATGTTGTTTTTTTGTGTGCTAAATATGCTATCCACTACTTGCATGTTATCATGATACCCTTTAAGTTTCATTATGATTTAAAATTTTGAACATTCACTTTATTTATCATATTTCATTGATATCATATCTTCCTGAATTTTTTTTTTATCAAACTATCTGATTCAAAAATGTTTCTCTTCTTCCAGAGCATGAAAGTTGGTGTAAATATGGAGATAGAAAAGCAAAGGAGAAAGGAGGCAGATCTGCTTCAAGCTGCACAAACAGCAGAAATGGGTCAGAAAGCAACCTGAGTTGAGAAGGGAAGATAACTATTAAGGTATGTACATCAACATCAAGTAATTTACAATTGATTCTGAGCACTCTTGTTTTTTTCATCACCTGTAGCTTCCTAATTGGGAACTTAAGGATCATGACAATAAATGTAAGACATTAGTTTATTATCATCATTTAAACTGGTCAGAAAATTTATATAAATTTTGTAATATTCAAGCATAAATAAAAAGAAGACTTCATGCATATATAAATCAGCAACCCATGACATTTGCTTTTATTTCATAGTGTTAAAAAGAAGATTGTACAGTAATTTTTTAGGGTAAATTTATTACCTTTTACAGGTGCTTTCCCCTAGCCAAAAAATGATATTTTTTCCCCAAAATAACTACATGTACCTATTTTCCCAAAGATATAGCTTTTTTTCTCAAAAAAAAAAATAAAATAAAAAAAATATGGAATTTTAATGAAATTTGAGTTACTGTTATAAGTTTAATGTTGATTGATTTGAAATTAATAATATACAGTAAAATTGATTCATTTTAAACAGTTGAGTATGTTATGTTAGTACAAGGCATGACAGATTATAGTTTTTGTTTTTCTTAAGAGACCGATATTGAAAATTCCTAATTACATTATTAGGTTTATCCTGCAGCTATAGTTATTCTTTTGTGATTTAAACAGCTTTGGTGTTAGTTTGTTTTACTAATAAGATGTATGATGCAACGAGATAGTCCATCAGACACTTACCGGTTATACTAGTTTCTGTTATTTCATAGTTTTGTGTTGCAGGTAACATGTGATACAGAACACAAAGAAAGACAATGGAATGTTTAGCATCAGTGGCATCAAGACAATTTAAACTAACATGTAATTTACCTGTCATTTGAAGCCAGGTTTGTCCAATTTCTAGGGACACAGGGTGACATACAAGATGCTAGTGGACATGGATGTCTTCAACAGAAACAGCCTTCCTTCATTGTGGTCAGATTTTGATGTGGTGTGCCTATTTTTCAGGGTGTAGAAATGTTACTTCAGACATTTCTTTCTTCATAATTTATCAAATCAACACAGTTTGTTATTATTACCGGTAGTCTTCATAATGGAACAATTTATCTGTGTTAATCAGCTTGATTAGTGTTTGTGATTATATCTGGACATTTGTCAGTGATTAGTTGTTGTTTTTTTTTAAGAATTTGTATTATTTTGAAATATTAACTCCATTTATAGAAACAATTTGGTTTATTTGTGACTTTTTGTCCTGAGATTTTCATATAAACTGGATTATGCATTGCAATTCATATCTTAATTGGATGATACTGAATGTTTGCCTTTTTCAGCAAATATGAAATGAAAAACTGTTTGATCCGTATTTCAGCATGAAACGTGTACTTTGTTGAGTTTGAAATTAAATTTAAAAAAAAAATGAAATCTCTGAAAGATTTTTTGTTTGATACTTATAATTATACTGTGTGATACTTATATACTGTGTAATAGGATGAAAGACCGAGAAATATTCATTAATTATATCCCCTTATTATTTCATGACATGTTTAGGTTTCCTGGGAAATCATGTCGACCAGTCTGATTAAGAACAAAGTATGAAAGGTACTGCTCTCCACTCTTTCATATGACACAGGGGGTGATGTTTGGTCATCAGCTCTCTTCTTTTTCACTATATTACCTTACGTCAGAGAAATAAATGGTTCAAGGAAAGGCCTTTTTCACACACACACATCTGAATTTGATGTTATAAATCTATTTAACATAACTATGGCATTATCATTATTGGGGTGGTGGGGTGGAGGGTAGAAACAAGCATTTGGTAAAACTGGTTATCTATTAGATGAATTTTGTAGCTTAAAATTTATTTTGGACAGAGAGACAGACATACTTTTCTAGCATTTTAAAAAAAAAAGGATGGTCAAATATCCTGAATGATTATTTACCTTAAAATAATTCATGTAAGCATATTACATACTCATCCCAAATGAACTAGAGTTTGAATCAAACACAGGACTTTTGGTAGGCAAGTCAGACACTGTTTCCATAAAAAAAACTTGTTTTATGGAAGAGATGAACAAGTTCCATTTAATTCCTCTACTACACAAATCATATGTGTGCATAAAGGTAAAAAGGAAATTGTGATATATTAACATTTCTTTTACGTAGATGGGAAAAGAAGTCATTGCAACTTATACTAATCCCCTTAAAGGTTCTCCATTAGTACTAGTACTATCATAAACGGAACCCACGTCCACTCACTTTGCTTCATAATCGATCATCATAATCAACCATGGGGTTATTTGATTAACAAAACTTAATTATTAAGCACAGGCTAGACATCACGGATCATTTGAAAAATGAAATGGTGCGTTACATTCTGCTAATTATAATTGTTCAGATTTTGAAATCAGCTTTTGCTTTCGTAACTTAAAGGGATAATATTCAAAATACTATGCATAGTTTTATTGGTTCGTGAATAGCTGATTAATATTAATGAAAACAAAGTTTTGCTAGTCAAAAATCCCACTGTATATATGGTAGTGGTAAAAGGACATGTATCATGGGCTCTGACGATGCATTACTTTGGAAAGGTCTTAACCCAAGACCAAATATACCTCTTAAATAAACAATTAGCTTCAGTCATTTGGGGACTGTGCTGCATCATTGTGATATCATGCCAAAGATATTGGACAAAATACCACACCCAGCCACAATATCCTGACACAGGGCAAACAAGTTCTGGGTGCCTGGATAGCATAGTCGTAACGTGCCTCGCTTCTCACCAATGCATCCTGGGTTAGATTCCTGGTCACGTACCTGAGAGGGTACAGTGGTCGCCTGCCAGACACGTGGGTTTTCTCCGGGCCATCGAGAGTGATTAATATAAGTTGTGAGTACTTGTTTTATAATCGATGTAAAATAATTAAAGTTTAAATAAAAAAATAAAAAAATTGAGTGCAAAGCAAGTTGTTTTAGCATTACCACATTACCAGTCTTAATGACTTTGATATAACACAGCCAGCACCAACAACTTCAGGTTACAGGGTGGGCACCCTAATCCCTAGATGCACTGGACTGGTAATCACTGATATGTACAGGCAAGTATCTGGTCTTAATGAGCAACCTCATCAAATGTCTTAATTGTAAATCATGGGGAAAATAATCAATATATATACTGTGTACTGGTAACTGATGGAACAATAATTATCCTGATCTGTAAGACAGGTAATTGCTATCTAGGCTACTTGTAAATAAACACACATTATACAAAGCCATTATTTATTAGTAATAAAATGTAACAATGCAACAGATAAAATCATAAATGAAAGACTTTCATGGTATGTTTCAGCATAAAGTTTAATCAACACTAGACTTCTGCAGAGCGGCGCCAATGCTCGTCTGTTTTACATGTCGACAACAGGGGCTATCTATCAAGTACGGTTCTTTAGTAACGCATTTCTCCTCAATGAGATATAGAGAAATCAGTCGCATCAGAATTTCTGTGTATGAAGTCAATAGTTATGTTTCTTGTGTACAGCACTTCTCCTGAAGGAGGTCAATATATCTCTTGACATTTCATGTCAATATCTTAAAAACATTTTGAGTAATCAGTCACATTAAAGTTTTTGTAAACAATAGTTGATCACAATAAGTCTACTTTTTTGAACTTCTCAATAAAATGAATAACTAAAATAAAATAACTTTGAAAATGTTCAAGATATTATTATTCATGTAGAAATTCAATTATTTTCCATGTGATAAAGGGGCATAACTCTAACAAAATGATCACTTAGTTATGTCACTTGTTCCCTATAGCAAGTATGCCAGGAATGAGTACAATGTTCTTTCAATAAGTAATTTTAACAATAACTCTGAGCTAAAAAGGGGCATAACTCTGTAAATATTGCTTTCAAAATAATGCCCCCTGTCTTACAACTGTGCTTTTATGATTATCAAGTACTCCGAGGTTCATGTCTTCAAAAAAGATGAGCTAATATCATTAAAAACTAACACAACCTGTGATGATTCACATTTTAGTTACTGAAAAAAAAAAGTTTGGCATAAATCTCTCCTTTGCACTTTCTCAAATCTATGCATTCATATATATTCTTTCCATCAATGCAATGGGAACCAGCAAATAGAATATGAACAAGATTCTGTATACTGATGGTTGTTCTTTCCATGGGTCCATCCCTTCAATAGTAAAAATCTATCCTGCAGAATTTACAGTAAGACTTCCCCTAAACAGCTGCTGTACAGTAAGAAAAAAATTGCAACCAGACAGGGACTCAAATCCAGGACCTCTTGTTTACAGGGAGAGGGCTTTATTGATTGAGCTTCTTGACAACTTCCACCAATCTCTCAATAATAAGAGATACTCATAGGCAGTAAAATAAGTACAATGTATAGTTGGAATTAACCCCAAAAAAGTAAATATCATGCTGAGAACAATTTCAAAATGTGACAACTTAATGGACAAACTTTAATGAAGTCCATTCTTATTTGTTTGAATGGTTTGTCGTGGTCATTTAAGGCTTCATGTTGAATAGACCAGTTCTATTCAAATCATATCATGCCATCACCTTATCCTAAGTCTAACAGTCTTTAGCCTGCAAAAGAAACCAGTTCTTATGGTGAAAAATTTATTTACCTGAGGACTTGAAAAAATAATCATGTAACTACCCTGAGATTGTTTTCAGAGTTAAACAGAGATCAAGGTGGTCATTAATTGTAGATAAAGGCACTCCCTTACAACACACAGGACAGGGAGACAACTCTGTATCAGTCACTGTATTTTTCTCACCAGAGTTACCCTCCTTAGATGTGGAAATGCTGCTTGCAGAACTGATCTCTGTCTTGTTGAACAGTTTTTCTATTGGAGAGGTAACTTTAAGATTCTTGTCACCATATGACTCTCCAGTCTTGCTATTGTTAGACATTCCTGCAACATTTCCATTACCAGTAGGTTTTTCTCTGTCAACCAGTCCCTGAGATACACCAGTACTAAAAAGTGAACTGGTTCCTTTGTTTCCAAAGGTACCTATATCTGAAACATTGTCATCTTTAAGTCGTGGCCTTTTTCCACCCTGCTTTACATCAATACTATCACTTAATCTCTTAACACCAGGTCTAATTTCCTCGTCATTTTCTGAAGGAATCCCAGTACTTAAAGATTTCAGTCTTTTCAGTTTTGATCCTGGCTGTTTCACAATCTGTTTTTCACCCCAAACTTTTCTCAGCATTGCTCTGACATCATTTGGATCAACATTATTACCTGCAATAGATTTACTGACATCATGAGAATTTGTACTGTTGTTTAATGAATTACATGTATTAATTTGAATATCACAGGAAGTATTGGAATCTTCAACATGCATAGTATCATTGTCATTGGAAATACTGTTTTCATCGTCATCACCAATAAAACCACCCTTTTCACCTTTAGCCCCAGTTTTGTTTAGTGACACATTACTTAGCCAATCATCACTGTCATCTTCCGAATCAGAGAAATCAAAAATCAGGATATTTTTCTTGGAGAACTTGGCACTCCCTCCCTGACTGACGGGCTTGTTTTTCGTATTTCCTCCTTTCTGGGGTGTACAAGCACCGGACAAGGTTGGCAGTCGTGGACCATCGTCCTCCCCAGAACTTCCTGATTCAGAACTATCAAGACTAGTTATTGTTGCTGCTGGTACCCGTCTTACACCACCATTAATAGATTTATTGGGAACAATTCCTGGTTTCCCAGAAGAATGGGCATCACTGTCTGGTCTCACACCACCATTTACAGATGTGACGGAACCAGTGCCTGTTTTATTACCAACAGCCTGACCTCCCAAAGTCTTGCCCTCACCACCAAAGATACGAATATCCATGCTCTTCACTGATGTCTTCACTGCAGCTGGAAGAGATCACAGTCTTGGTCTCAAATATTTTTCTTTATACTGAAAATTGAAACTAATTGAAATGCTTAAATCAAAATTAATTTTCTAAATGTAACATTTAGTACATAATAATATATTGTCCAATGGACGCCAGAGGGGTCATCATCATTTATAGAAAAATCACTGATAGCACCTTTGGGCACTCAGTGGAGAATATTTAACACTTCTGTGAAGTGGTCAGTCAAGAGAAAAAAGAGAAAAGGGCTGCTTAGCCCATGGGGATGCTAAATCAAGGTCAAATGTATAATAAAATATTATATGGAGTTTTGAAGATGACTGCGTAATAAGTGATATCTGCTTTATACTGGTGGCTAGTGTCTTCTAACACAATGAAACTTTTTTATTTTGTTTCTCCGAATACCACAAGTAAATATTTTGCTTGCAAAACTTTTAAATAGGGCTCTGTTAAACTACCTTAATCACTTAAGCAATGCTGACATACTATTCATGAAATCTTAAAAAATTGGCAAGAGAGTATAAAACAAACATGTGAAAAACAGTTTGTTTTCAAAATATCTAAAATCAACAAAAAGGAACTGGCATGCTTATACCTTTTTCAGATTTTCCATCTTTATCTTTCTTTCCTTTTTTCTTTCCATAGCCTTCAGGTTCTTTCACTTTGGTGTAGGTACCACCACATGTTCTCTGGTGTTCTGCCCACCAGGTATCATTCTTGGATGGTGCCCTGTTCATGGAGCGTTTCACATAACCAAAGTAAGGTTTCCTGGATCTGCAGGGCCCATCACAGCGCCACCAGTGCTGTCGGTAGTTCTCAACCTCATCATGGAAGTTGTGGTAAACCTAACACCAAAAATATACAATTAATGCAGTGAACAAAGACCATTTGTGGGAAACAGAAAACTGGACTTATTCTAGAGGTGACCAAGATAAATACCCAATAAACTTAGAGCTAGAAATCTAGTCCTTGGCCTTAATTCAGGTTGGTCATTATCCTGAAGCGACTTGAAATACAAAACTGGGTGTAGTAGTAATTTCTACATTTCATTTCTTTTGAATTTAAGTTAAACCAAAGTATTCAAAGTATTTTCCCTTGCTTCACTAATTTCTTTTTCTCCACTGAATTGCTTTTTTGTGTGTGTTTGTGTCTGAAACTGGAGAAAGTATATAAAAAATAGAAAATATGGAGATTTCAATGCCATTTAATTTGTGATAATGGAGTCATTGCATTTAGTCACTGATAACAATAACTCAGCTGTTAATGAGTAAGGCAACAACATGAACATATTATTCTGTATTTAAGGGTGCCCTGGCAGTATATAATATACAATGACTCAAATTATCTAACTGCAAGCAAGAAATTTTTCATGCTCTTCAATGGTAAAAATTATAAGTAGCTTCAAAGAACCATCAATCAGAAAAATTGTATAAAAATATGTTAAAATCAACTTGTTTCCTAATAAAAAGTTAAGTTGCTACTATTCTAAAGCTAAAAGAGTACTGGTAAATGTGTAGAGTAGAGACATGTTTGTTTGCTTGGGTTTAACCCTTTACCTCATGAATAATCATTTACAAATTCATGACTTAACAAATGTCAACTCACTGAACTTTATTTTGCCATGTTGACTGTTTTGGCTCCAATAATGTATGTACAAAAGAGGAGACCCTCATCAGACATGGAAGTAGCCTTTTCATCTGGGTCTGCTATATGAGGTAAAGGTTTGATGACCCCCCAACAGTATTTCAGTCATTTGGGTATTCTGTCAGACTGATGTGGTGCTTCCTCACTTGACACAGTGACATTACGGTAATACCAAATCCAGTCACCTTATTATAACATCCGGCCAAAAGTCCTGGTAATACCCTTAAATGCTGAGCTTCAAGCAAAGGAGATATAACAGTACCATTTTAATGACTTTAGTACATAATCACCAGGGACCAATTACACAACCTCCCAGTTAAAGGATTGACTCTCACAAACCCCTTGGCTACAAACAATGCACTTACTGAGATGTTGGTTCCAGTCTCTTTATTGATCCTATACATGTGTTTATGAAACTCTGGGCCATGCCCATCATGATCCTGTAAAAAACAAAAACTTTGTATCAGTTTTTTACATATACATATAACATCATATTTATGATGTTAAAAAAATTCAAATGAAAACTGAAATCAGAAACAGCATACGACCAAATGTAACTATTAAACAAAGAAGTTTATTAAATGATTTAGATTCATGAAAATTAATACATCATACCTTCCTTTACCCCTTTTCTGACAACATTTCATGATATATTTCGATATATTAGCTCTATTTCTTATGAGACAGAGAGGGTGCAAAAAAATAAAGTAACATAAACTCCTGTCTATTTATCCATCATTATTTATGCATGCTAAGCTGAAGTTTGATAGTTTTGCCAAATAACAAACTTAAATACAAAAAGTATATGAATGTTATCACTTGTAATTCTCTAGCTGAGTATATGGGCAATTTTTATTGACTGGGTCTAGTATTAATTAGTTGAATAAATATAAGATTGAAAGAGGTATACCCTGGCTGAACTACAAGCTTTGTCTCAAATGGAATGAACTTCTGACTTACTTTATTATTGTCTGTCACAAACAAATAGGCATGGATCATCTCATGCTGAAATGTTAAATAAATAGATAAACAAGAGGGCCATTCCTATGTCAACAGAGCAGTCTATATATTTAAATACTTGTATCTTTTGGCCTTGTTAAAAATTAACAAACAAGGGGGTCACGATGGCCCTGAATCCCTCACCTGAGAAACATTGCCTTCATAGCCAATTATTGTATACTGAATATACAATCTATGCAGAAGTATAGCAAAATCATCTACATCTAAATTCCACACAAAAACTGTACCTGCTATCCAAATTTTGAAGATCATAGCTCTAATAAGTCTATTTAAAATCAAGTGACCCCTGGGGTGGGGTCAATTTTGACACCAGGACCATGATTTGAACAGACTTGGTTGAGGTCCACTAGTAAACAACTTAACTCCAGGCTTTGTGGTTACTGAGAAGATCTTTTATACAAGTCCATGTAAAATCAAGTGACCCCTACGGCAGGGCTAATTTTGACCCCAGGGCCATGATTTGAACAAATCTAGTAGAGGTTCACTAGGTCATGTTACACACCAAATATCTGAACTCTAGGCCTTGTGGTTTCTGACCAGAAGATTTTTCTAGTTTTTCCAATGTAAAATAAAATGACCCCTGGGGCGGGGCCTATTTTAACCCCAGGGTTGTGATTTGAACAAACTTGGTAAAGGTCCATAAGACAATGCCACACACCAAACATCTAAGCTCTACGATAGCAGACTATGGAGAGCACTATTAACATAAAAAGCTGGATCAGAATTGAAAATACAAATTGGAAATGAAAAATGAAATCTCATATATCCATTAAGTTTTAGTTAAGCTAGTTGTTAAGTTGATATTCAAGAATTATTTTAATACAATGAGCCATCAAAGACATAAATAAACACTAATCAGATCTGATCAAAACAAGTAACTGGTGTTGCATGCAACACATAAGCCCCCTACCGGTGAGGTGCATAATTTTTCTGTTACCATAGCGACCAGAATTTTGGTCCGATAAAAAAAAAAAAAAAAGTAAGTGCAGAATCTCCATACTGCCATCTATTCATATAACAATTTTCAAAATATTATCTTAAATGTTTTTTAAGTGATCGCAGGATCCAGATTTCCGTACATCCAGACGGACGGACGGAGAACAAACCTATAGTCCCCTCTGGTGTAAACACTGGTAGGGGACTTCACAAAAGAAATAAAGAACAAGGAAGTATTATTATAAGTAACACAATGCAAGCTTACCAGTAATGTTTCTACAAGATCTTTTCGAGGCCTCAGCTGAAGTAATGGTACACTGAGACGGACAGAGCACAAGCCTCCTCTTCCTTCATAACAACACAGGCCAGCACACCTGAAATAAGAAACATCTTAATGATTTTAACTGAATGCCTGAGTAGCCACAACGGCATTGGACATTTGAATACTCCATAAAACATTACAATCTCAAACAGTGAATGAAGGAATGCCTCCGTGCGTTCAGGGTCATCCTCCACCTGTAATCAGCTGGACGTCACTATATGACAGAAATACTGTCGAAGCGACGGTAAAACTCAAATAGTCAAGACAATTAACAATATTCAAGTGCAATATAAACCCTGACAATATAATATTCACTAACATAATGTGAATTGCAATAACTGACATAGAATTCATAGACTGTGCTTTTCTAAGAATAGGACACTGCACTTGGCAATCATTCTATCAGCATTTCATACACTGCATCCTTTCTCCACATCTGAGTCAAATGATGAGTCAAATCACCTCACACATCAAGGCTTTTTTTTTTCTTTCCTTTATCAAGGGCCATTCATACTCAAAGTTTTCTCCAAAATTGTTATTTCTTTCCTCGACTCAGAAAATCATGTTTTTACTTCCAAAAATAAGGTATAATCATCATCATTCCCACCCACCCAAAAAAAGACAAAATGGGGTTTTGGCCTGAAGGTGAGTCATATAATATTTCTGTGGATGAAACAGAATACTGGTACAAGGGATACAACTCTTGATTATACCTCCTACAAAAATTACAGCTGTCTGCAAACAGCAAGCTTGACTTATCAAAATACTTGTTGGTAAATCAAATGAAATTCCCTGTACCCAGTCCCTGTATATAATAATAGTCAAACTTGATATAACTTTATAGTCTGGTGGTACCCTGAATATGCTTATGAAGTTTCAAATCAACCCCATGCCTAGTTAGTGAGACCAAAGCATAATAACACTGTGCATACAAAACTTTAACCAAAATATCTAAGTTTGAAAACTGCCATCCTTGGTTTTCTGATGCCCCTGAACACACTCATAAACTTTCAAGTCAATACCATTAATGACTTTTGAGATACAAGCTGGATGGTAGCTTGCATGCAAAACTTAAACCAAATTGTCCATTGCATACAAAACTTTAACCAAAGAGTCTAATTTCAAAAAGTGGTGTAATCTGCATAACATTCAGTCAAAAACTATCTGCCTCTTATAGTATGATACCACATTTTGTATTAAATTCCATCAACAGTTATCTACCTTGATAGTTTGATACCCCTGAACATGTTAGAGATGTTTCAAATCAACTGTTTTTCCATGCGTGGATACTGAGATATAGGCAAGATAGTACCAAGCATGCAAAATTTTAACCAAAATTTCTAAGTTAAAAAGGGGCTGTAATTTGAGTTAAAATCAGTCAAGATTAATCTACCTTGGTTGTCTGATGCCCCTTAACATTTTCATAAACTTTCAAGTCAATACCATGAATGGTTATTGAGATATAAGCTTCATAGTAACTTGCATGCAAAACTAAGTTAACTAAAAAGCTGCAACACCAACGCTGATGCCAATGCAAGGGTGACAGCAACAGCTTGAATATTCTTTAAATAATCCAGCTAAAAATGTCAATATCATTTATGAAGGTAGTCCAAAATCCCAAAATTTAGACATAGTGTTCAATTTAAGGCTAACATTTGACTTTGTAAAATCCAAACTACATCTAAAGAATAATCATCAAAAACACATTGCCAATTTATATTCTGTATGTAACTAGAGTACATGTACTGTAATACAGTAAGCAATAGTAATTGATTAAAATGAGGAGTGTGGGTTACCTATTCTAACTTGACCAAGCACTGCCTCAGTTCTCAGTTAAGTAAACAAGAGGGCCATGATGGCCCTTATCGCTCACCTGATTACAAATGAGCTACATTATAATGTTGAGTTTTTCATATTCTCTCATCAACACAAACATTTCTAACAATTTCGACAATGATTTGGCCAATGATTTGGCTAAAAATGAAATTTTTGAAGTAAAATTAATTTTAATTAGTAAATACTTACCTGTTATTACTTCAGGTATGTGTCTATTTGTGCACAGCTTCCAAAACAGAGTCCGCAAATTAAACCATTCCCTAAACCCCTAGTTACCGGAAGTGTAACCCCCGTTCTCCAATTGTATATGAAGCCATCGAGGGATACAACCACCAGCAAGCGGGGAGGGAGGTGGGACTCTGTAATAACAGGTAAGTATTTACTAATTAAAATTAATTTTACTTCAAAAATTTCATTTTAATAGCATAAATACGTTACCTGTTATTACTTCAGGTATGACTTCGTCGCTAAGGTGGGAGGTTGCTAACAAAGAACCTTGATTGCAGCGACACCCGAAGTAGAAAACGACCAAAGCCGCCGATGGTAAAACGCTCTCGAAAGAGCGAAAAACGTCAGACAGGATGACTAAACTACTGTCTGAGCTACTACAAGCGGACCCAAATCCGCAAGGTTTTGTGATTGGTTAGCCAGTGAGCGGAGATAAAAGGAAGAAAATGTAGTAGAAGACTTCCAAGAGGCCGCTTTAAGAATATCATCCATGGGGGATTTATTCAAGAAAGCCCAAGAAGCAGACAAAGCACGGAGCTCATGTGGTCTAATTCTTAAAAAGGATAGATCCCTGTCCGAAAGATCCGAATAGGCAAACTTGATAGTTGAGGCTACCCAACGAGATATTGATGCTGCCGAAACTTCGCCCCCCCTTTTATTGGGAGGAAAAGACGAATACGACGACCCCGTAAAGATTTAACCTTCTGAAGGTAAAACTTCAAGGCTCTAACCGGACAAAGGAGCCGATCAGGATCACCCCTAGCGCAAGACCTAGCAAGGCTCGGAATAACTACCGGAGGGGAACAGACCGAAGGGAGTTGGGTTTTCGCAAGGAAACCAGGTTGAAAGCTCAAGGATACAGAGCCATCAGATTTGTTAAAGCGTAAATAGCCTTCCTCGGTCGAAAAGGCATGAATTTCACAACGACGCTTAGAAGACGCCATTGCTATGAGAAAGACCGTCTTCCATGTTACGTGCAGGAGTGAAGCCTCAGAAAGAGGTTCAAAAGGAGCCTTAGTAAGAGCCAGTAAAACACAAGAAAGATCCCACTTGGGAGTTAACGAACGAGAGAGTGGCCTAGACAGTTCAAACGAACGAATAATTTCCGAAAGATAAGGATCCGAACCAAGGGAAGAGGATCTGTGAAACTTTAGAGTGTTCGATAACATGGACCTATAACCCTTGATAGAACTGACCGCAAGTTTTTTCTCGTTAAAAAGAAAAACTAGAAAGTTAGCGATTTCTCTGACAGGAGCTTTGACCGGATTAATCTGCCGTGCGATACACCAATCACGGAAGACCTTCCACTTTGCCTGGTAGACAGATCGAGTAGATTGTCTCCTGGCCTTAGAGATAATAGAGGCAACTGTTGCTGAAAATTTCTTCTGTCTAACTCGCTGTTGGATAACATCCAAGCGTGAAGACGAAGAGCGTAAGGATTCTCGTGTAGGACCCTGTTCCGACCTTGTGACAGAAGGTCCGGAACCTGGGGAAGTTCTACAGGATAGTCTATCAGAAGATCCAGAAGATCCACGAACCAAGATCTCGTTGGCCAAAGTGGAGCTACAAGGAGGATCCTGCACTGAGATCGCAGGATTTTCCTTAGAAACAAGGGAATCAGAGAAAACGGTGGAAACGCATAAGCAAATAGATGATCCCAGTTCACAGACAGAGCATCTATCGCCCAAGCCCTGTGATCCGATACCGGTGACACAAACAGTGGAAGTTGGTTGTTCAGCCTGGTTGCAAATAGATCGACAGACGGAGACCCGAAAATCGCAAACAGAGCTGTTGCGACCCGAGGAAGTAACTTCCATTCCGAGGGGAGAAGAGAATGCCTGCGGGATAGTTGGTCCGCTAAGACATTTAGACGACCCGGAAGATGTCTGACTTGAATGAGTACCGAAGACACCTGACACCAATGAAGAAGGTGCCATGCTTCCATGCACAGAGAAGGCGAGTGCGTCCCCCCTTGTCTGCGGATGTAAGAGACAACAGTCGTGTTGTCCGTAGATACTAGAACAGACTTGCCTCGAATGAGAGGAGAAAACTGTCGTAAGGCTAGTAGAACCGCTTTGAGTTCCAGGTTGTTGATATGAAGAGAACCGTCCCGAGGGGACCAAAGACCCGAGGTTGTGAGACCCAGAGGTTCCAGATGAGCACCCCAGCCTGATAGACTGGCATCCGAGAAGAGGAACAGTTCCGGTTGAGGAGGAGAAAGAGGAACACCCTCTCGGAGAAACGAGGGGGAATTCCACCAACTGAGATGATGAACCAGTTCCGGGGAAACCGGAAGAATGGTCTGTAAATGGTCTCGACTGGGACGCCAGATCGAGAGTAGGATAAATTGAAGAGGACGCATGTGAAGGCGGCCCAGCGGAACAAGATCCGCTGCTGCATTGAGTACACCGAGAAGCGATAGAAATTCGCGGGCTGAGATCGATTGCCGACGCGAAAACCCCCGAACCAGAGTTAGAAGAGCCAGAATTCTGGGTTCCGGAATTCTGATCCTGTTTAGGTCGGTCAGAAACTGCATCCCGACAAACATGAAGTTCTGGGATGGGATCAACTCCGATTTCTCGGAGTTGAGGATGAAGCCTAGCCGGAGAGCTAGGTCTGTCACCCATCGAAGTTCGTCGAGAAGAGCGACTGGGTCCATGTGAAGAAGAAGCCAGTCGTCGAAATACGCCAGGAGGCGTGAGCCGCGAAAATGAACCCTGGCGACCAGAACCGAAACTATTTTGGTGAAGATTCTGGGGGCCGAAGACAGGCCGAACGGAAGGGCCTTGAACTGGTAGACAGTTCGACCATCCGTAAAGCGAAGGTACTTCCTGGAATGAGGATGGATAGATACATGGAAGTAGGCATCCGATAAATCCAGGGAAACAGCCCAGTGACCGGGGAGGACGGCTGCCCTGATCGACGAAGTTGTTTCCATTTTGAAGTGTTCCTTCGGAATGAAGGAGTTTAGATGAGATAGGTCTATGACCGGTCGAAAACCGCCGTCCTTCTTGGGAACCAGAAAGAGACGGCTGTAAAACCCCGGAGAGGTTAGAATCGAGACCCTTTCTACCGCTCCTTTTTTCAGAAGATCTGAAATAGCGAGTCCCAGACGAGGATGATTGGAGGAGAGATGAATGGGGGAGCGTGACAGTGGAGGGGGACGACTGAACGGAATCCGATAACCGTGTCTCACGATAGACAGGACCCATTGGTCGTCGGTGATTGTCTCCCATTGCTGAATGAAATGAGTGAGTCTGCCGCCTACTGGAAGGGGCAGAAACACTCTTCCTCCTAATTGAACGTCTGGAAGAGGAAGCGGAAGAAAGGACGCACCCCTAGGGCTTACTCCTACCCCTTTGACTGGTAGAGGTAGAATAAGGGTTGGGGGGCGATGAAGGAGGAAATCGTGGTCGCTGAGGACCAGATTGGCGAGCGCCCCTGGAAGAGGGATTACCTCTGAAAGGAGATTGAGGTTTACCCTTTTCCGAGTCCTTCGGGGATTTACCGGTAGAAGCCGAAGGCTTCTTCGGTATCCGGAATTTAGGGGGAGCCGAAGTAGGAGTGCGGGGTTGGAAGGCCACCGCTCCGTGCATTTGCTCCTCCCTGGAGGCATCTGCTACTTCCTTGATTCGGCCCCCAAACAGGGACGAAGAAGAAAGAGGGGCCGACCTAAGCTCTTCTCGAGAAGAGGAGAGAAGCAGTTTGTTGGGGCCGTCCAGGATGGCATCCCGCCTGCAGCGAGTCATCTCTGAAGAGAGAGAGAGAGATAGCAAAATAGAATGTTTTGCAGTCGCTGCTAAGGCCTCTAAAAGAAGCCTGACGGAAGGAGATAAGGCATCTTTTTGCTGTAGTTTGACCGAAAGTGCGGCCACGAAGGAGTCAGCGTGAGACGCGATGCCGGAAAGAAAGCGGGAGCGTTGCTCCCAGCGATCCAAGACCTTCTGCTGAAGCGGTAAAGAAGAGGGGACCTTGAGCCGGAGCCGACTCGCATCTAGGTCCAGTTTCGGAGGGTGGATAGAAAAATCACCCTCCGAGAACTTGTAGGTCTTGGGGTTAAAACCCAAAGGCCGAAGGTCTGAAGTGGGAATAAACCAGCCCGGTCCTGGCTTGGAGGAGGAGGAAGATTCGAAATCCTCCAGGGCCGAACGGACGACCGGAGAGAAAGGGAGCAACTCCGGTTCGACTGATTTGGTTTCCTTAGGCTTACCGACGAGGTCGAGGTAACCCTCGCACCTCTTACGGGAGGGAGGAGGGGCCGGTTTGCACACCGATGCAGGTAGGGTAGCAAAGACCTCCTGAACAGCCCTGTCCATGGAAAAACGACTGTCGTCTGACTCCTCGTCCTCGTCAGAGAGAGGATTGTCAGTACGAGGTTCAGAAGGAGCACTGGATCGGCGCGAGGTGGCCGAAAGAGGCACGTCCTCGGCAAATAAGGAGTCCTCCTCAGGAGCATGAAGGGAGATTTCATCCTCCAAGTGTCCGCTCAGAGCAGCCCCGCTGGTAGGAGGGTTGCGAGTAGAGGGAGGAGGCCCAGTCTCAGGACGAGATGGGGGAGCATCCTGAGGGGGAAAGCCCATAAAGGGAAATGGAGGGAAGAAGGGCCACATAGGGGGCTGTGCAGAAGAAGCGCCCTGTGGCCCCGAGGAGGGAGAAGACTGAAGGAACAGTCGGTGATCTAAGGTCTCTGGTGGAAGAGAAACCCGATCCCTCCTAGAAGGAGTAGGCTCGCCCGGTATGACAGAGGGGGAGGCAGAACTGAAATGCCTAGCGTATTCCCCCATCATGCGGGACCACCACGTGGAAGGATCGAAGGTATGAGGTTGCGATGAATCCGCACCTTGATCCTTCTAAGAGTGAGACGTGGTAGAGCGTAAAGGGGACCGGTCCCTAGGAGCAGAGCTAGGGGACCGGTGACCGGAAATGCCCGGGGAACGGTTGGGGGGCCGTTTCTTGGGCACCCTGGAACACGAGGGAGCAGGTGGCCGACGCGGAGATACCGCAGGGCTGCCTGAGGAAGAACTCGAGTCCGAACTTTTTTCAGTTAGGAACGGCGAAGACCGGTGACCCTCACGCCTAGAGTGGTGAGTCGACCTGGCCGTTGATCGGTGACGATCTTTTACCGATGACCGGTGATGACCGGTCTTGGGTCTCTGAGACCGATCACGAACAATAGATGTTCGACAATGACCGGTGACCGGTGATTGATGACCGGTGCCCGGTGATTGATGACCAGTGCCCGGTGACCGGTGACTTGTGGTCGGTGACCGGTGGTCGGTCCTGACCGGTGACCGGTCCCTGGTAGATATACCCGGTGACCGGTCCCGTGTCATAGACGATGGTCGGTGACCGGTCTTGACCGGTGACCGGTGGCTAGACCTGACCGGTGACCGGTCGCGGGCCTTGCTATGACTAACGTCAAGCAAACGACCGGTCATGCCCGGTGACCGGTCGGAGTAATCTCCTTGTCTGCTACCCTGGGGCTAACGCAAGGAGAGCCGTACAGGGAGCAAGGAGACGAAGGCGGCCTCTCCGGAGAGGGGCGGGAAGCCTTCTTACTGGGAGGGGGAGAGGGACTCCGACCCCCAGCAGCACTAAACCCAGAGAAGGAGGAGGAAGATGAGGCCTTCCTTTTCCGGGACGAATAAGATCGACGTGAAGAGGCTTTCTTCCAGACCTCTTCGGACCACGAAACACAAACAGTGCAGGTGTTATCCCTGGAGCACCCCGAGCATGAAAGGCAGGACTGGTGGGAGTCCCAGGACGCCTTGACATGTCCGCAGGAACCCCTAGACTGCGACATTGAAAATTCAATACAAGAAAGAACAATGTAAGCAAAATAAAACGGGAAGACCGAAGGAAACCCGTACAAGAAAAGTCTCGAAACGAGACAACAGTATATATATACAAAATCAAAATAATACCAGTGCCACGGGAGCCGAAGCACGGAAACCCGTGACACAAGGCAAAAAATCCCGAAACGGGACGGGGAATGAAAATTCTACACGTAATAGAATAAACAAACTATATAAACAACACAGCCGAGGCTATGAAAAGAAAAATGGAGAGCTGTAGAGCACAGAAGCGATCAAGAAAGGTGACACGAGGTTACCCACAAAAACTCGATGGCTTCCAAAACACAATTGGAGAACGGGGGTTACACTTCCGGTAACTAGGGGGTTTAGGGAATGGTTTAATTTGCGGACTCTGTTTTGGAAGCTGTGCACAAATAGACACATACCTGAAGTAATAACAGGTAACGTATTTATGCTATTAAAATGTGACCCCTTGAGGTGTACACAAGACTTTAATAAGATTTGACCTAGTGACCTACTTTATGACCCTGCCCTATGCATGATTGAACTTGACCGAAATATCATCAAGGCAAAGATTCTGACCAAGTTTGAGAAAGATTTGGTTAATTTATGTGGCCTCTACAGTATATACAGGATTATACTAAGATTTGACCTAGTGACCTACTTTTTGACCCTGTCCCATCCATGACTAAACTTGACCGAGATATTGTCAAAACAAACATTCTGAGCATGTTTGAGAAAGATTGAGCCAAAAATGTGGCCTGTTGAGTGTAAACAAGATTTAACCAAGTTTGACCTAGTGACCTACTTTCTGACCCCGCCCCATCCATGTTGGAACTTGACTGACACATTATCAAGACAAACAGTTTGTACAAGTTAGAGGAAGATTGGATCAAAATTGTGGCTTCTAGAGTGTAAACACCAAAAATGTAGATTTTTTTTTATATATAATTAAAGGGCCATAACTCCTGACCTAATGGACCGTTATAAGCCATAATCAAACCTAAGAGAGATTATGGTCATAAAAATTGTCATAAAGACTGAAGGTGATTGCTTAAGAAATGAAGATGATAGAGTGTAAACAAAGTGACATCTGACATTTTTTTTATATAAAAAGGGGCACAACTCCTGACCTAATTGGCTGATGTCAGCCATAATTAAAGTCATCCAAGAGATTATGGTCATATGGTCATGGTAATAAACTTTGAAGATGATTGCTGAAGAAATGAAGATGCTTTAGTGTAAACAATGTGACCTAATTGGCCGTTTACCATAATCAAACTCATCCAAGATATTATGATGGTCATAAACATTGTCATAAAGTTTGAAAATGATTGCTTAAGAAATGGAGGTGCTAGAATATAAACACTTAAATTGTTGACGACAGACAACGGACACTCTAAGAATCACAAAAGCTCACCCTGAGCTTTGCTCAGATGAGCTAAAAATTGTTTACCAAAGTCAAGACTCAATGTTTGCAAATAATCACAATAATGAACCTAAAATGTCGGAAAAGCATACATGGAGTTATAATGAACCTAAAATGTCGGAAAAGCATACATGGAGTTTTTTATATATGACTCACAATTAATAAATATTATGAAGATATCTTATTTTTATAATTCTTTACACCTTTTGCATACATTATACATTTATGTAACAAAGATTGTTATGTATGAATAAGCTAGTGGTAGGTGAAAAGTATTTAAAGCTACCTTCATAAATGACTGAGAGTGAGATATTGGTATTTTTCAGGAAAGAATCTTCCTTTATCAGGTGTAGTTTTCTTTCTATTTATATACCCAACTTTTGTGCCATTATATACCCAACTTTTGTGCCAGACCCCTTTATGGTAAGGTCTAACCGTCTAAGGAAGTCCCTTAAATTGGATCTTGTTTATGTAAGTTGTAACAGTAATTTCATAATGAGTAATTATCTTCAAATCATATCTTTTCAAAATACTGAATCGTTTCAAAACTTCTCACAATGTCATTCTTGGACTCCACTTCACTTCTATTCCTGACAGACGTCCCCAGAAGAACCTTTCGTTAAATTGAAGAAACAGAGCTCGTATGTCAGGATTGGGGTCTGTCATTTCCCAGTATGGATCAACAAGTGATTTGGGTTCATGTTTGGCTCTAGACGTTACAGAATCTTGTTCCCATTGCTCATGTTGTGTATTTTTATCACCATCAGAAAATAATTCTGATTGCAATTGAAGTGCAAGCATATAATCGTCATCCATTCTGTTTACGGATTCATATGTTGACGGAATTCCCACATAACACTACTTCCGTTGTACACCCGAGAGCTTCGGATTTCATCGCAATAATTTATTCGGGCGGGTTTTCGATTTTACGTTGGAGGTTGTATTTTGAACATGCGAATTATGCAAATACAGTCGAAACCTTTCATATTTCGTAGCGGAAGTTGAAGTTGCATACCAATATTTGGATGAGACAAACCCTAACAAATATTGATTTTATCCAGTTATGTTAAATCTTAGTGAGGAGATTAGTAAATGGTAGTGAAATGGTAAGTGTGTTTATATTTGATAACGTACTGATCTTGAAATGAAAAAACGAATATTCAAAATGATAGTTTGTTTACGTTTCTGACATTGGTTACCATGTTTTTAGGATTCAGCATCTGCTTAAATATTCCAGATGCAATCATTGTCAAGATGGTTTTGAATTTTCCCTTTCTTGCATCAGGTGTCTTATTTCATGTAATCTGTTAAGATTCTTGAAGATAAAATGTGTTTTCTGTTTGCCACTGTTCCCCATTACTATGATTTAAAGGTAAAGTGATAAACCTTTTTTTTTTAAGTAGACAGTAAGACAATTATATACGGAAAGAATCGTGACATGTCCCACTTATCATAGAGTAATGAAGAACAAATATGTTTCATGTAGTATTTGTTGATAAAAAACTTATAATAGCTAATGTTTCAAATTGTAAAATCATCTTGAAATAAAGATTGTACCAGCGTTTCCAGTAACTCTGTTTACGCAAATATTGACTATGTCATAAGTGTCCAGAGTGCCCTTAACTTTGTGCTGTTTCATAAAAGTGCCTTTTAGCTGCAGTATTTTTTTACCCCCCCCCCCATTAATTGAGGGTGACGAACAATGTGAACCATGGTCGATGTGAACCGGGACAATGTGAACCTGTTATCTAGACCATATGAACCCTATATTAATTTTAACCTTTTTTAACCTGCCCTACAAAATAAGCGACAAGACTAAATAAATCATAAATAACAAATCTTTAATTGAATATTTGTTATAAACAAAATATGCAGCATCTCTTTGACAGAATAAATATAATTTGTACACATATTTAATATTTGGGTGATGATTAGTTTTGCCTTAATTGAATGGCTATGTGTGTACAGTACATTCAGTTGTTAACTTTAGTGTTGGGAATCACTTGTAAACCCATGATTGATCATCACTTTCTAGCAAGTGACCGATGATCGACTATTAATCGATCATGAATTGCAGATTTGTTTTGCTACCAACAGAAAGTAGCTAGGTTTACTGAACACGATTGGCATTGTATTTGTATGACAGTCCACACTTTCTACAAAATGTTCTTGGCATATCAACTTCCAAGTTTTCAGGATTTCATGTTTCAAATTTCTTGAAAACCAAATGCTTCCACATTTTTGAGCATGATGCTCCAGGATGGTCGTATAGTATCATGTGGCGGCTTAAATCAGTGTTGTTACCCGGCTGAGAGTGAAAAAAGTGTAAATGGCTAGATATATATTTAGTGAAATGTTAAATTCATTATCTAAAAGATATAATTTTTGACAGACCAGAATTCAAAATAGTACACTCGCCATAAGCCGACCCAAAACAAAGTACCCGGCAGGGGTTTCAATAAGCGGACGTAGACATATTATACAACCTGAAAATTCCAAAATACGTCCCAGAATTTGACCTCGGGCATTTTGAAACTTCCTCAAAATAGGTTTGCACGGCTTTGTCTAAAGTACCAGACGTTTTCATAAGTATCTCCAATCAAAACTGGTTAGAATCAGACTCGGACAAGCGACTAATTAGTAGTCTATGACTGTGTAATGAGTGAGTTTAATTAGGGACCAAGTCCAGAACATGGCTGTTTACACCAAGACATGTAACACACACTTAACGTTCCTTATTACTATCATACGCCAACAGAGTATACACCAGACGTCATACGGTGCTTATCATGCTGAGTCCATACAGGGTCCAAGCTGCGTATGCAAATTAAGTAACATTTGCTACGCCCACGTTCAATGATTGACATATGCATTTGCCAAGTGAAACAGAAAGGTCAGGTACCAGCCTGCTAAATGTTGTCTGTCTCAATATTTCAGAAGATACTGTTTACAAGTTACAATATAATATTGTAGTAATGTTAGAAAGACCATTATCTCTTGTTTATATCCGATTAAATAACTTACAATCTCAAATTATGCAGTTAAATTTCAGAAAAAGAACTGAAAAAATATGCAAGTCACGTAACTGTACGGTGAGGACATGTTTAAAATGGCTAGGCATCATAATATTTCCAGCACAAACAAGGAAACAAAAAAAATGTGAAAAATCTACTAGATTTAATTAACAAATTCCTTTTCACATTTTTCAGTATTAATTTCATATATTTTATCTTAAATCTTGCATTAAATATCTGCTAATTTTCAGCCAGATTGCAGATCTTTCAGGTGTCAAATTGCCACAAAAGTAGTAAATTGGCATCTCACATTTTCGTAAGAGTGCATTGGAATGAATGAAAAGAAGGATCAGCCATGACTTAATTAACTCAAAAACTGTGTATTCCTTTTTTCTGCTTCAATCCTATATTAAAGAGAGGCTTAATAGCTGCCAAGATGGCGAACATTCAGGTGTGTAAATTGCCGACTTCTCTTTGCGAAAAAATTGAAGGTATTACTTTTATTTATTTTTGTTAAAGGCTAATAAAACATGTTTTTATTATTCTGCATAGTAGATGTACACCTATCTTTGGCCATGCAAAAAAAAAAAAAAAGCAATCAGAAACAGACTGTGCTTGTAATTGTCATCAGTTTTTGTGGATTACTTTCGTTTTAGAAATATGAGAAAAAGAATTTGAAACAATACAGAATTTGCATGATTGTTTAAGAATTATTCTATGAAGTAGTTATGTTCATCACTACAACTCACTCCCCATATTTTTTCAGACAGGAATTTATGATCATTTTTGAGTTGATTATGGTTATATATATATATTTTTTTTAATCAAAGCAAGGTAACCATTCATCCAAAAATGTTAACAATAGATTTTTGAAGGAATAATGCACAGAAAACACAACATTAGGGTAAAATTAAATGGGTAATAAAGATTTCATTTAGAATTTTATCAGTGAATATTATTGATATTTATAAATATCACTAAGAGATCATCAAAATCTGTTATTAAAACAACAACAAAAAAAACCACTGTCCATACCCACCCCTCCACCTTTTAGTAGCATTTACATTAAATCTCATGACCAAAGTACATAAGGATTTTTAAGAGAAATTTTTTTTTAATAGATTTGCACATTAAATGCGCTAAATTATATGCAAATTTTCAGAAAAAAAATCCAAATAATTCCTGAAAATCAGGCATGGAATTTTTGAAAATTCATGATTTTGGGTCTTATTGAAACCCCAGAGCCGTGATGGCAAATCAAGTACCCAGTATTGAACCTCAGCAGTAGTTAACTCACTTTTATACTTGTCATTTGGTCTTTGTTTTTTTGTTGTTGTTTTTTTTAGCTCACCTGAGCACAATGTGCTCAAGGGTGAGCTTTTGTGATCGCCCTTCGTCCGTCGTGCGTCGTCAACAATTTGGCTTGTTAACACTCGAGGCCCCAATCTTCATGAAACTTTGTCAGAACGTTTCTCTCCATAAAATCTTGGACAAGTTTGAAATTGGGTCATGTGGGGTCAAAAAGTAGGTCACGAGGTCAAGTCTTATAAAAAACCTTGTTAACATTCTAGAGGTCACATTTTTGGCCAAATCTTCATGAAACTTTGTCAGAATGTTTGTCTCCATAAAATCTTGGACAAGTTTTAATTTGGGTCATGTGGGGTCAAAAAGTAGGTCACAAGGTCAAATCTTAGAAAAACCTTGTTAACACTCTAGAGGCCACATTTTTGGCCCAATCTTCATGAAACTTGGTCAGAAAGTTTGTCTCCATAAAATCTTGGACAAGTTCGAATTTGGGTCATGTGGGGTCACAAAGTAGGTCACAAGGTCAAATCTTAGAAAAACCTTGTTAACACTCTAGAGGCCACATTTTTGGCCATATCTTCAATATAAATCTTCATGAAACTTGGTCAGAATGTCTGTTTCCATAAAATCTTGGACAAGTTCAAAAAAGGGTCATGTGGGGTCAAAAAGTAGGTCAATATGAAAATCCAACATATGTTGCTCATTTATAATCAAGTGAGCGATTCAGGGCCATCATGGCCCTCTTGTTTAGCAGAACACAGAGCATGTAGATTAAAAAGCTTCTATGTTGTAATGTGTGTAGAAACAAAAAAAATAGTCAAACCATGATTGATCATGATAAACAGTGATTGATTTCACAGGTACATGCAACCAACGTCGACTAAATGGATTAATCAGAACACCACAAGTTAACTAAGTTTTGATTGATGTTGACACCTTTTTCACTACATGTAGCTAAAATGCCTGTGTTAATCAGTTGTAATTTACAATGGCTTATTTTGGACAACTACATATATACTGTTTATTTAGCATTAAACATACAAATATATAATATAGGAAAAACTAGAAAAATCTTCTTCTCAGAAACCACAAAGCCTGGAGTTCAGATATTTGGTATGTAACATGGCCTTGTGGACATATACCAAGTTTTCAAATCATGGACTTGGAGTCAAAATTGGTCCCACGCCTTTTCTGTGTGGAATTAAGATATATATTGCTGTTCTTCTTCATGGATTTTGTATTCAGGATGACTACCGTATTTACTCGACTATAAGACTATTCGCTTATAATACGGGGCCCCCTTTCCAATCCCCAAATCTGTAGAATTTTGCTTTGACTCGGTTATAAGACGGGGTAGAAAAAGACGAACGGTAATTTACTGCCGAAAAATCTTTCTTTATAAAATTAATTTTTTAAACCAAAAAAATTAAAAATTTAAAAAAAAAAACTTTTGATTAAATGCATTATCTTACTATAAATGTTTCATTATAAATCTCGAAAACAACTCGTTTTCATTTACAGATCTTGTAATGTTACAGTTATGTACGGTCTGGTATGTACGGGTTTTGATGGTGCGCGTGAGAACCTTTAGTGTGAAACTACGCCGATTTTCATATCAGTTTTTCTGGATTGTTAATCAATACCATTTTTTTCATGCTAAATGTTGATGAACTTATAAAAAAGCATTAATTTAAGTTTAAACAAATTATTACGAAAACATCTTGTGTATTTCAATGCTTTATTTACGTCAAGGTGTCATGAGTTGATTTTACGATCAAGCGGTTCTATTGAGCACCATGTGTTTCCCAAAACCACTTACAGAAAAGATAAATACCTAAAATGTTCAATTAAATTCATATTGGTGGAGAAAACTTTTGATTAAACAATCTTACAATAATATTTAAGTCATTTATATCATGCAATTCATATATCTAACAATTGAAAATGGGAAGAATATATGGCTGCATAATTGCATACCGCTACGAAGCAGCATTCATACCGCAACTAAAGTTGGTGAAACTTTACTGGACAGGTGAATTCTGCTTATAAGACAACCTCCCAACTTTTAAACCCTGATCAGACACCAAAAACCCCGTCTTATAGTCGAGTAAATACGTTATGTTGTAAAAGGCAATGAAAGCAATATTTCTCAGGTGAGCGATTCAGGGCCATCTTGGCCCTATTCTTTTCTCTTTTTAGCTCACCTGAGCACAAAGTGCTCAAGGTGAGCTTTTGTGATCGCCCTTCGTCCGGCATCCGTCGTCGTGCATCGTCCGTCGTCAACAATTTGCTTTAAACGACATCTCCTCTGAAACCGCTGGACAGAATTTAATGAAACTTGGCAGGAATGTTCCTTGGGTGAGGCTCTACAAAAGTTGCTAAAATTCCATAAAGAACTCTGGTTGCCATGGTTACAAAAAGAAAAATAATTTGAAAACTTTAAAAATCATCTCCTTCAAAACTACTGGCCAGATTTCAAAATAATTTGGTACAGATGTTCCTTGGGTCAACCTCTACCAAAGTTGCTAAAATTATTCCGATCCGTAAAAAAACATGGCCGACATCTCCTCTGAAACCACTGGACAGAATTTGATTAAACTTGGCAGGGATGATCCTTGGGTCAACCTTCACGAAAGTTGCTAAAATAAACTTGATCCATGTAGAACTCTGGTTGCCATGGCAACAAAAAGAAAAAAAATGAAAACTTTAAAAATCATCTTCGTCAAAACTACTGGCCAGATTTTAAAATAAATTGGTACAGATGTTCCTTGGGTCAACCTCTACCAAAGTAGCTAAAAATTTTCCAATCCGTAAAAAACATGGCTGCCAGGGGCGGGGCTTATTTGCCTTATATGTATATAGGGAAAACTTTAAACAACATTTCCTCTGAAACCACTGGACAGAATTTGATTAAACTTGGCAGGGATGATCCTTGGGTCAACCTTCACAAAAGTTGCTAAAATAAACTTGATTCATAAAGAACTCTGGTTGCCATGGCAACAAAAAGAAGAAAAAAATGAAAACTTTAAAAATCATCTTCTTCAAAACTATTGGCCAGATTTTAAAATAAATTGGTACAGATGTTCCTTGGGTCAACCTATACCAAAGTTGCTAAAATTATTCCGATCCGTAAAAAACATGGCCGCCAGGGGCGGGGCTTATTTGCCTTATATGTATATAGAGAAACCTTTAAACAACATCTCCTCTGAAATCACTGGACAGAATTTGATTAAATTTGGCAGGAATGATCCTTGGGTCAACCTTCACAAAAGTTGCTAAAATAAACTTGATCCATATAGAACTCTGGTTGCCATGGCAACAAAAAGAAAAAAAATATGAAAACTTTAAAAATCATCTTCTTCAAAACTACTGGCCAGATTTTAAAATAAATTGGTACAGATGTTCCTTGGGTCAACCTATTTATCTCAGGTGAGCGATTTAGGGCCATCATGGGCCTCTTGTTTTTCTTAGCTCACCTGAGCACAACGTGCTCAAAGTAAGCTATTAGAATCATCCAGCATCTGGCGTCATGTGTCGTCCATCGTCAGCAATTTACTTTAAACATCTCCTCTGAAACCGCTGGACAAAAAATTGGCAGGGATGATCTTGGGTGAACCTTTACAAGAGTTGCTGAAATAAACTTGATCAAATGTCTCTGTATAGACATAGATTTTGTTGCCAAAAGAGGCATATGAATTAAAATCAGTAACATAAATATTGTATAATTATGTAATTATTTGCAAGCATTTCATGACAAAGTGATCCAGATTGTGTTTTATCAATGCGGATAAAGGTGTCTCAGTCACCATCTGCAGCCTCACTTGCACTGCAGCTGACATCAACTTTTGAAGAAATACAAGCAAAATAAAGGACATGCTGAAAAATTTCTTACCACACAGGACATTTTTATGATTAAATTTGGCAAGAAGTAGGTTACATTTCTAAATTAAGTTTTTTCTATAAGAAATTATTGCTAAAAAACTGATAAGTTGGTTTTGTTTCGCGGTACAATACCTTCAGCTGCATACTGCAATATACCCATACATCAGTATATCGTGACACCTCTATGATCCAAATAGAACTAAGGTTGCCATGGCCAAAAAAACAAAAAAACAAATTCAAATCATCTCCTTCAAAACTACTGGCCAGATTTCAAAATGTGTTAGTACAGATGTTCCTTGGGTAACCCCCTACCAAGATTGCTAAAATTATTCCAATTAGTAAAAAAAAAAATGTTCACCAGGGGTGGGGCTAATTTGCCTTAAATGTATGTAGAGAAAACTTAAAACAACATCACCTGAAACCGCTGGACAGAATTTGCTAAAACTTGGTAGGGATGATCCTTGGGTGAACCTTCACAAAAGTTGCTAAAATAAACTTGATCCATGCAGAATGCTGGTTGCAATGGCAGTGGAAAGAAAAAAATATGAAAACTTTAAAAATTATCTCCTTTAAAACTACTGGCCAAATTTCAAAATGATTAGTACAGATGTTCCTTGGGTAAGTTACCCTATACTCAGGTGAGCGATCCAGGGCCTATATGGCCCTCTTGTTTTAATTTCCAACTACATTGAATTTGGCTGATATTGTACAAGGCTGTGGGAACTTGTGACTGCCATAAACAATTTATGGTACAGTCAAAAAAAAAAAAGAAAAGAAATGTCCAATTAAGAAATCATGTAAGGTAAGGGTTAAAGAGTGTTTTTTTTTCTAGGAACAGAATCCATGGATAAAATCCCCTTTAAATCAGCAAAAATAAGCATCCTAAAAATTAATTCTTTCACAGTAAGCAGAAAAAGCTGTGATGAGTAAATTTAAAGCATGGAATATGAGCTAGCCTTAGACAAGGGTCATGCACGAGCCCATTGTCACTAATTTCTGTGACACATACCTGCACAGAATAGCGTGTAGACTAGATATTGATCATGTTCATACTTGTTCTTCAGCCTCCCTAGTTAGTGTCTGACTCAGTAACAGGGATAATTGGAGGCAGTTGACTCAACAGCCAGGGATAAGACTGATTGATGAGGAGAAAATCAATCACCACAGGGTTGGTGGGGGGAATCAATGGATACCTGAAACATTAGCGATCACTGAACCAGATTATGAAGATGCTTTGTGTGTTGGCTTAATATCTCTGGGAGATTGTAGCTGGACATGAGCATATTAGATTAGATTACTAGGCAATTTAGAGATAGCACTCAGGTGCTGTGCTATCAAATATTCTAATATACTAGGATGTATGAGTTGATAGTGAAAGGATAGGAAAACATTTTGAAAATAATTAACATTATTGTTGTTTGGAAAGGGATGCTTCACAGTAAATGCTTTAAAAGGTAGACTCTGCATAATGAAAGTGTGGACGGAACTTATCTCATTATTCTTAGCATAATGCAAATTATAAAGAAAAGAAAAAATACTTTTACCCTCTCCATTTGAAGATAATTACTTTAATAAGCTGACTGAGGTAAATGAGACTTAATATTGGGCCATGGGAGCTGAATTTAATCCTGATTGAAACACTATGTATAATACAATTTGATATTAAAAGATGAAATCTATAATCTTCCTGTAGGTATAGTAAATCTGAAATTTCCTTTCACTTAAATAATGGCAATAAAAATGATAAAGTATAACAATTCTTATTTCAGTGATACAACAGAAATAAGAAAGAAAACAGTTGGAAACTGATCTCAAGCATAGAGATAATTTGCTGTCATTGGGTGAAAAAAAATCTGAGGTAAGTTTATAACATATATATTAAGTTACAAACACCGAATCAGTTTATATACTATACACACTTGCATCAACATGCTATATAGATTACATGGGCCTGAACTCACAACTAAAAATTACCGACCCCTCTGGCCGAGTGGTTAGAGCGTCTGCCTTGGGAGCGAGAGGTGGGTTTGATCCCTGGTCGCAACATACTAAATTCGTAAAAATGGTACTGGTATTGCTCCGTGCTTGGCGCTCAGCATGTAAGGGTAGTTCCAGGACTGGTTTGCCCGGTGTCAGAATAATGTGACTGGGTGTGGTATCATGCCACATGTCTACGGCGTGATACTGCAGTGTGGCAGCACTATATGTCTCGAGTAGACATTGTCTCCAAATGACTGAAATACTGTTGGTGGGACGTTAAACCCAACAAACAAACAACTAAAAAATTTCAAGGATATGATCATATTGATCATGCCAGTGGTCTCATACAGATGTAGAAATCTTCACTACAAGAGAGGCCAGGATTTCAAGCCTGGTTAGATGAAGTTAATGCCTTGAACATGACAGTTAGCGCTGTGTTTCATCCATACTTAATATCAGTATTGACATTTTGTCCTACCTCTTCTTGTTGAAAGTGTTTACAAAACTGTGAATACTGCTTACACTGGCAGATTAGAAAAATATGAAGTAGCAGAAATTGGAGAACTCGGTGTTAGGACAAAGTATGTTCTTCCTTTACCTCTTGAATATTCTAGTACAAATTTTTGACTTGATGGATTTTAATTCCCTGAATTTTAAACTGATTATGTAATAATGGATTTTCTTTTAATGTTAAGACTATGTAGAATCTGAGATACAATATTGTGTGAGCAATTAGAGGAGACACTAATCAGACAGCTCCTTCCTGATGATGGTCTGCTGTTTGCCATATCATCAAAACATGTAACATGTCTATCCCTTTCCCTCATAGAGGAAACCATGAAAAGACCTATGCGAACAGCATAAAACCAGATCAGCCTACGAGTAACTCGCAGGCTGATCAGGTTTTATGCTGTTCGCTGCTCCTCAGTGGTCTGGAAATGAGGATTTTGTAATTAAATTTGGTAAGGTTTAACTGTGGTTTTCTGCAGATCAGGCTTTATGTGATACCTATTGAGTGCGTCAAAATGAGTCTATATGAGGGAAAGGGTTAAATTTGTGAAATACTGATCTTATTAGTTATGAGTGATCTTTTGATGACATGATGAATGAATCAAATATTGTTTAGTGTGGAAACATTATAATGTTGTCTTGTCTGTTGTCTTTGATTATCTTAACATTGTTTATTTATAATTTCTGTAAAACTGCAGGCTGAGTGGTTAGGACATTTGCACTTAACTAGAAAGTCATGGGTTCAATCTCCAGCTGCAATATTCCATTGATGAAATGGTACTGGTAGTTTTCGCACCTTGCTTAGTGCACAGGATATCAGGGTTGTTCCAGAATTACATGTTTTGCCTCTACTGCAACAGAGTGTAGTATCATGTCACTAAGTGTTTATGGTGTGGTGTTGCAGTGAGACAGTGCATCTTGTCTTTTGTAGTCTTTAAGGGAAAGTCCCCAAATAACTGAAATATTAAACCTAAACAAACAAAAAACCATCTCAGAATGACAAAAAGGATAGAGTTAGAAATGTAATCTATCCCCTCTACAAATACTATCAGGAACTATTGTCAGATACTCAACTGATGTATTATTTTTAGTTGTTGGACTAGAGAGGAGTTGTTAGACAATGCAAGTAGTGATGGGGAGTGTACCGTGAGAGAGCGAGACAGTGAAGGAATGAAGTATTGATTGGGTGGCCCTCTGCCTGCCTCCTCTCCGTTCTTCCATGTCTGGAGCTATACACCGCTGCCACACACACATACACACACGCGCCAGACTCTCCCACGTGGTGCTATTGTTATGGTGATTGATTCACAGAATTTTCAGCTTGGAAAATTCAATACATTTTCAGGAGTTTGTTAGCAGGATCATGTAAGTGTGGGACGATATTCTCTGGACCCATGGTGGGAAATTTATCTCTTTTAACTAAATAATTAGCGCTGGAAAAGGTTAGATTTAAGAGATCATGTATAGAGCCATTAGTGTCTTCTTATGAGATGCTGTATCATGGTGACAATACAAAGTGACGGAACATGTTGATTAATCATCATCATTAGAACCTTTCTAATAGGATTACCAGCCTGTATATATGTTGAATATTTAGTGAAATTTAAAAGCAACAGTGGATGTATTCAGATGATAAATTATGGTAAAAATTTGTTTATTTGCTCCTGTTTTTACTTATATATTTATATATTTCATTTTGTTTGTTATTGTTTTGTTTTGTTTTTTTGTTTTTTTTTTGCTCATTTATTGATCTACTTTGAAAGTAAAGTTTATATTGACAGCTGTGATACTTTATCATAATTTTTTAAAAGACAAGAATTGGAGACTTATATTTTAAGTTTTTGTTTACAGTTCAAGTTTTCACACTTGGACATGTAAGTTCTTTTTGTTGGTTTTTTGTTTTATTTTCAAGATTTTTTTTTTTTTTACAGTATGAAATCACAATTTTACTTCTATCAGCTTTCAGTTACTCAGTGCATTTAGTGTAGGGCCTGTTGAACTTATGTAGTACCATTAAAGAAATTTGTGCTTCCTTAACCTATAGATCGTTTCTTCATGCGATCACAAATTAACAAAGCTTAATACAGTCAGCAAATACAATCACTAGAAGCTTTGTTGTGATACTAATATTCCTCCCCTTCATTTACAGGCCTGGTTTTATGAGATTAGCCATGTAAATGTAGCTAATTTGATTTATTCAGATGAAACTAGACTAAATGTCTTTTCTGTTATTTTATTATGGACAAGAGGAATCCCTGTGTTCACACAGTCTGTACTTTACCTGGTACCTTACACGTATGTCCCATTAATAACTTGCAGTGTGACAGTTTATCAGGAGTCATGTGACCACTATTACATCATTTTATATACGTCATCTCTGATGATGTATATTTTGTTCTCAGCTTGATCAATTTGTATGAATATTGTGTGAATGATTGTAGTATATTCTGTGTTTATCCCTTTCCCTCATAGAGGACACCATGAAAAGACCTATGTGAACAGCATAAAACCAGATTAGCCTGTAAGTAACTCGCAGGCTGATCAGTTTTAATGCTGTTCGCTGCTTCTCAGTGGTCTTGAAATGAGGATTGTGTAATTAAATTTGGTAAGGTTTAAATGTGGTTTTCTACAGATCAGGCTTTATGTAATACCTATTGAGTGCATCAAAATGAGTCTATATGAGGGAAAGGGTTATTCCATTCCTGAGTGATTGGTTGAGTACATGGCATATGTTTATAATTTAAATAAATAATCAAATTATATCACTGTTAATTTGGTTGTCACCATGATGTAGATTAACAAAATGTGTATTGGTTGTCACGCTTCTTTGGAATTATGCCATTTCGGTGTGTTATACCATTCAGTATTTCATTTGACTCATTTAATGACTAAATTACTTATAGTACTTTAGCTAATGATGTTAAAACCAAGCAAGCAGTTGAAAAACTTTTTTAAAGCAACACTTCCTTACTGTTTCATTCAAAGTCTCATGCAGGCAATTCCTCTGATTTTATTAACCCAAACAGTTGGATCAGCTAGATGACAGCATGGGGCAAATGACTGCCAGTGAATCCATCTTGACAAACTGGATCAATATCTTGAAATAGAAATTATATGAATTTATAAATACTTGATCACTCTGTTTCTATGGTCACTTTTTATAATACATAAGGATGGAAGTACAACCATATCAGCTGTGAGTGGTCCTCAGGCTCACCAGGTTGCTGTCTCCCTGTTAATGGGAGTTGTGGGTTGGATCTCTGGTTGTGACATATCTCCCTTGTTTTGTTCTCAGTATAAGAGCAGGTATAAAATTGTTGACCTGATGTCAGGATGATTTGATAGGACATGGTGTCATGCCTGTTTCATGCTGTCGTCATATGACAAATACTAGCATGAATTTTGATCTACATTCAAAATTTGTTTTTTAGTCTTTGAAACTGACATTTTAATACCCTTCCTATCTTTCATGTCTCTAATTAGAATGGAAAGATGCATACTGGCATTGTTTTGCAAATGTTTTCAGGTCTGCTAGCTGTCAGTAAGTTAACCATGTGCCAGTAGTATCAAACCTACAGACCTCAGTCAATTTAATTTAGTTGTGAAGGGCTGTCCTTATAGAGGTACTTACGGTATCAGATGTCCAATTTATTAATACAACACCTCCAATCACTGGCATATGTTCAGGGTTCCGCATTAAGGCCTGACCGAATGACATTCAGGCCAACATTTTTTTATTTTTTGTTTTATGGTTCAACAAAAGAAATAAATATGAAATAAAAAGTTGATGAATATTTTTTTATTTTTCATAAACTTACTCATATGAAGTTTTAAGGTCAGAAAAACCACTAGAACTTTTAGCATTGCAGTCTGAAAGAATCAAACTAGTTTAAACAATATAATGATATGCCAGTATTCAATTAGTTATTCTTACTGCAAACACTAACATTTTAACAAACTAAATTGTCACAAACAGACAGTCAGTCACTAGATTTGGGACGCATAAAGAGAGAAAAAAAGAACACAGAACTTTTTTCTAAGAGATAAATAGAATGCCAATGCTGACTAGAGCGTTAGGTAATAAAGACGATACAAATTCTGACAAACACACAACGATGTGTCAACATTTGAAGACTATTACCCAAATTATTGGCCATAATGAACATTAACGTAATAAAACAAATCGAATGTGGATACAAGTGTGTGAATAATGATCATTGCATGACTGACTTGCGGAAGCAGTAGAACCTTTTTACCTGCATGTAGATCGCAAAACACCTGTGGTTTAACAAAAAGGCAGCCTCTCGAAATACAAAGAATGGATGCGCATTATAGAAAGGAAATAGTTTTGAACCTTAAACTCCGGATGCACACTATACATGAGTGTTTACAGAAAATTTATGAATATTAATATAATAAATGTCGGGATTTTTTTAATTTTTGACAGAGGGTTTTGTATGGAGTTGGCACAGATTGTGAAAATAAAAATTTCAATTTGTTCTTTTATTTTTATTTCATTTTGGCGAAAATTCGGGTCAGCGCTTCCATAAAACAAAATATAAAACCTCACTAGCAGATCCATGGTCTGGTCTAGTAAAGTCCTAGACTAGCAAGACAGACTGGTCATGTTCTAAATCAGTCAAAGTTTGCCGAAATATCCACCTTTAAACAAAACAAAAGCACGGAAATAATTGTAACGGTCAGACTATTGATGCTTGTAGATACATTTCTTGACTTGGGAAACCCGTGTGTTATATTTAGCGGCATATTTAGTAACAACCTTGAGGTGCATTCACTCATTGGCTGAACAAGGCTATTCCCCTACAAACTTGCCAGATGTTTAATGTTGTACTACATATGGTTAAGCAGGCTAAGAATGCTTTTTTTTCATCTTACTTCTCATTTTATCTTGTTTATTAATGTGTGTATTTTTATTATTACTTAGCACTTATTTAAAAAATGCAAGTTCATGCATGAACTCTTATTTTGTTATGTTTGGGACCATAAGTATAATGACAACAGACCTTTTCATGTTTTTATGCACCCGAAGGTGGGCATATAGTAATTGCACTGTCTGTCCGTCCATCTGTCCGTTCGAATTAGTAAAAAGAATTCCCTGGTCTTTAGTTTCAAGATCAGGGTCACACTTAGAGTTCAAAGGTCAAAAATGGGGTCTATTTTTCTTTTCTGCTCCATAACTCTGACATTCTTTAATGGATTTTGAAATAACATGGCAGAAATGTTCACACAATCATTAGACGATGTGTTGGATGCAATCCCCTGGTCTATAGCTCCAAGGATATGAAATAACATGGCAGAAATGTTCACCTTCATGAGACGATGTGTTGCACACAATACCAAGGTCCGTAGCACCAAGGTCAGGATCACACTTAGAGTTCATTTAAAGGCCAAAAATGGGGTCTATTTTTTGTATCTGCTCCATAACTCTAACATTCCTTGATGAATTTTGAAATTACTTGGAAGGAATGTTCACCACCATAAGACACATTCTCCAGGTCTGTAGCTCCAAGGATAAAGTCACACTTAGAGTTCAAAGGTCAAAAATGGGTCTAATTTTTGTGTCTGCTCCATAACTCTGACATTCCTTGGTGGCTTTTTGAATTACAGGCAAAAATTTTCACCATCATGAAGGAATATGTCATGCAAATCCCAGGTCTGTAACTCCAAGGTCAAGGTCACATGTATAGTTCAAAGGTTTTGTTTTTCATGTATGCTCCATATCTTTGTCACTCCTCAACAGATTTTGAAATCTTTTTGCATAAATGTACACAGTAATGACACAATGTGTTGTGTACAATATCTGGGTTCATAGTTGTAAGGTTTATGGTCACACTAAGAGGTCAAGTGTCACAAGCCCTGATTATGCATTGGTTTGCCCTCTGTCCGACTGTCCAGGAATTGGGATACTGTGGTAACTTAAAAACCATATTATAAGCTAGCTCAGTGAAACTTGGTATATGATGGCAATATGGAGATTATGCATCTCACTTTGATATTTTTCTTGGATAAAAATACTAGTTACTATGGTAATTGAAATAATCAACATATGCATGACCAGCAGGGGACTTATGGTACAATTATTCATGTGATTCTTAGCTATTGTGTATTTCGTACATGCTTAATGCTGTAGTGATGTTACTGTTAAAAATGTCAGGGAAAAGTCAAATGAAATGTCAGAATTTTTTTTCCACAAAACCATGAATATGCACTTCGGGGGCATTCATCACATCCTGTGTGACATATCTTGTAGTTGTTTTTTAACGCAATGCACAGCCAATACAAAAATGTTTAATAGTCTTTCATCTGACAAAATGGCAACAGTAAGATACAAAAAGGCATAGAGGAATTAAAGAAAATCTATGAAAAGAAGACGTGAAACAAATCACTTTGCTCTAAATGAAATGCTTGATAAACATTAAGTAATAAAATATACCGGCAACTCATTAAGGGTGTTCTTGCAATGTTGCTGAAAAGCAGCAGCACAACAGTAATTCTTGCATTATTCTGTGTAGACCTTTAATCATTTCTAATGGTAAACATGTGTTTGTACCTACGTGGAACTTGAAAAATTTTAACACAGTTATTTTGACTAAGTATATTGATCTAAGTATGTGTATGATACACACCTTGGTCTAGTTCAGTACAGATCAGATCAAGTAGGTTTTCTAAGTTACTGGCCACTGGTCCAGCTCTAAAAAAGGGTTAACCCTTTGATTGATTATACAGCTCGGCTTATGTCAGAAACTGTTGAAACCAGTAAAATGTCACTTTGCTGCTAGTCTGGTATGGCACTCTCTGATTTAATGATAGCTGGTTACAAGTACAGATAGTCAGATGTCCAAGATCTTGGGATACAGCTTGATAAATGCACCACAGATTGCTCTTGCTGTATTGAGTACTGCACTGATAGTATTCTGTGCATTTCATAAGTATAATAAAATTTTCTCTAGTTTTCCTCCTGTCTTTAAAGATGGCAGATGGAATCAAATAGAGAAATATAGGGACATCTTTCTCTTAACTAGTGAGAGGAGTCTGTGACAGTGCTGCAAGTGCTTATATTTATGACTGATCACGATTGCTATAGCAACTGATGACAGAGGTAATATCATTACAATAGTGAGCCCACTAATTGTCCCCTGGGATCTTTCTATAGCTTATCCCGCTGTGTTGGAGATGAATTTTGAAACCATTTCTGACAATTTCTTTGAAGGCAGTAATAAATATATATGACGCGACGTTTGATTCTGTCAAAATTATTAATGAAACGAAATGAGTATTTAGTGATTAATAATTTAATACTTGTCAAAAAAAGTATTCAAATATAGAATTTAATGGACTGTTCTTCCATTAATGTTTGACATTTCATTGATGAATTAGCCAACCAACAATTTATCAGTCACTTTTGAATTAAAAAAATCACTATAAACTACAACTCTTGTTTCCCTTCCCTTGCAACGTCTGTAATTGATTTCAGGAAATTCCAATCAATCACTTTCATGCATTCATCGATTAGACATGCATGTTTCATTCAGTCATAAAATGTATCATCATGACAAAATGGGAAAGTCCTGCTATTGAAATTTTCAAATATACCCAAAACAAATCTGTTGAGAGAAAATCCTGAAGTTGCAGAAAATGTTGTAGAAATAGCTTTGTCAGTGATGAATTTGAGTAACGGTTTTACATTCATTTATTCCAGGTATACATGCAGATAAGGCAAACCTTCTCCCTTTCTGTAGTTATATGATGGATTGCATGTCCACCTGGAGATATCACAGACACATTATAATTCCAGTGCTTGTAGATATTTCAGGAAGCAGCACATTGTTCAGTAAAATTGCCCAATTGGTTGTACATCCTAGCTGTTTATGCATTGACCTTTAGAACCATAGCTATAAAAACAGTAATTTTGTTTTAGCTGTTTTTATAGCTATTCCTCTTAGCCAGAAAGTATATATATTATATATATGTGTGTGTGTGTGTTTCATGAAATCCCTGTATAAACATGCTCACAATTTTAAGGATGTTGTCACTCACTGAGTTACTTTACTCAGCTACACTACTTACTTCCCTGAGACCACTTTACAACCATCACCAATTTACTAAACCTTTTTATTAATCAGTTACAACACTAATTTTACCTCTCAATAAGGAACACTTTACCATTCAGTAATTTACTTTTCATATGTACCATGTACTACTCAGTTACACCATGATCGCTATACCACTGCCACAGTACTATTCTCATCACATTACTACTCATATGTACCACTTTATTACTCAGTTATACCACTTTACTACTCATATGTCCACTTTACTACTCAGTTACACAACATTACTACTCTCACCACTTTACTCCCCAGTTATGTCACTTTTCTACTCGGTTACACCACATTACCACTCATATGTCCACTTTAATACTCATTTATACTATATTACTACTCATATGTCCACTATAATACTCAGTAACACTACATAACTGCTCATAGTCCACTTTACTACTCAGTTACAATACATTACTACTCATATGTCCACTTTACTGCTCTTTTGCACCACATCACTACTTATGTGTCTACTTTACTGCTCAGTTACACTACATTACTACTCATATGTCCACTAAACTACTCAGTTACACCATATTACCACTCATATGTCTACTTTTGTGCTCTATTGCACCACATTATCACTCATATGTCCACTTTACTACTCTGTTACACCATATTACTACTCATATGTTTACTTTACTGCTCTGTTACACCACATTATTACTTATTTGTACACGTAACTACTCAGTTACACTACATTCCTTCTCATATGTCCACTTTATTACTCAGTTACACTACATTACAACTCATATGTCCACTTTATTGCTCCACTTATTTCCACCACTTTACTACTCATATGTAAGACTTGTCAGTTATGGCCACTTTACTTCTCATTTACACCATCCCTGGTGGCCGCGTGGTGAGAGCATCGGCCTCGGGAGCAGGAGGACATTGGTTCAATCCCCGACCGCGACATACCAAAGTCGTAAAAATGGTACTGTTATAGCTCCCTTGTTTGGTTCTCAGCATATAGGGTAGTTCCAGGACTGGTTAGCCTGGTGTCAGGATAATGTGACTGAGTGTGGTATCATGCCACATGTCTACAGTGTGATACTGCAATGTGACAGCACTATATCTGTCTCAAGCAGACATTGTCTCCAAATGACTGAAATACTGTCGTTGGGATGTTAAACCCAACAAACAAAAACACTACTCATTTACAACACATTGCCTCTCATTTACACCACCTAACTACTCAGTAATGCAATTTAACCATATTTGTTATGTCACCATACTGCTCATTTATACAATTTAATCTATCAGTTATACAACTGTTGCTACTCAACTAACTCACATTAAACAATAGAAGTAAACAGAAAAGCCAGATTAGACAGAAATCAATTTTCACACTGAACAAGTTTGATGGTGTTCCTCTTTATCTCCTTGGTACTGAAGAGCCACAAACAATATGGAACCTGATTAAAGTCTTTGGTTTGGTTTTAGGTCATTTTTTTGATAGCTCTTGAATGTTTTGATGCATTGTTACAATTATATAGCTATAAAGATATAGCAGATAAGCAGATATAGCTTTAAATTTTAAGCAAATTAGTTACCTGTCCAGGGCTCTCTCTCTGTTTTGTGAGAACAGTAGCTTTTCAGAACTTTGTGTCATTTTCCCATGTAGAGAATTTTAGACAATATTTGCTGCACATAAATGCAATTTTAATATTATTCAAATTTACAATAAAGTTTTGTATGAACTATTGGATGAAACAAGTGGAAATCAAATGGTATACAGTACAACCATTGAAGAGGGAATTTTTGCTTGGAAAATTGGGGGTGGGGGGGCATACATTTGGTTGGGAGGATGGTGAAAAAAGAAGATTGAGAGCCCTGCTGTCTGAAATACTAAAATATAATGGAGATTTTAATTATATGTTGTATGAAAAATTAAGTCTTGTGAAATCTCAAATTTAGAAATGTTTAGTCTTTTTTCCCAGGGTTAAAGAGGATACTAACAGAGAGAATTCTAATGGAGTTTAACCTTAAGTAGCTGGGAAGTTTAATAAATTGCAAAAAAATTTAACTTGATAATTTTTTTTGGCAATTTTAGAGTCTTAGGGTTATTTAAATAAATTGCATTTAAGATGGGAAAAAAAAATTAGGGACAAAGGACGCTCATGATGAAGAGGGGCAGAGGCCAGATGGAAAAAAAAAAAAAAAAAAATTGTAACCCCCTTCTTTCAGATCAACAACAAACCCCATGATTGCAAAATCTCTTTTTAGTTTTGCAACAGGGTGTGAAAACAAGGATTTGTCAAAATTTAACTTGCTAAATTTTTCATGAACTAAAACTCTTAGAACAAATAAGGGCCTTTTTAATATTGCATACTCCCCAAATTTTAAATCAAAATAGCGAAAATATTCGGGTTGTGCATATTGACTGCAGATCAATTTTGGAATGTCTTACAGATACAGTGAATTGTTCGATTCCAGGGGGGTTTGCTGGTTTTTTGGAAACTGAATATAGGGATTTTTACTGTCGCCTGAGGAAAAAGTAATAATGAATAGAGGTAATCAAAACTATTTTTATTAAATAATATGTAGTTTTTCCCAAAGGGGGAAATTAATGCATCGAAATTAAAATTTTTACCAAGTTTTTCCAAAACTTCCCTTTTGAAAAGGAAAAAACATAAATTTTAATTCCATACATTTTAAATTGTAAATGGCTTTAAAATCATTGATTATGTTTTCCCTTGAAAAAGGGAAAATTTGGCAAAAATTTGGAAATAGTCCCTTTTTATTGTATAAATTTATTTAGCTCACTTTGGGATTCTGTCTTGACAAAGCTCAAAAAAGGTGCTATATTGATCCATCACTCTGACAATATCACAAAATGCTTAATTACAAAGGCATTTTAAAGGATAATTAAGGCAGGAAATTTTGTGTCAGCCCAAACACAATCTTAAAATCACAAATTTAAGGACCCATTGATTTTTATTTAACTACCAGGCAAAGTGACAGAATTTTCCTTTCCGGTGTATGTCTTTTGTTTTTACATGTGTTTAACCCTTTCCCTCATAGAGGAAACCAAAAAAGACCTATCAACAGCAAAAACCAATCACCTGCGAGTAACTCGCGGTTTACAGGTTTAGCGTTCCTGCTCCTCAGTGGTCTGGAAATGGGGATTTTGAAAATAAATTTGGTAAGGTTTAACTGGGGGTTTTTCAATCAGGCTTTATATATACCTACGAGGGCGTAAAAATGGTATATATGGGGGAAAAGGGGTTAACAACCCCCAAAGGGGGGGAAAAAAAAAAAAAGAAGAGATGCATTAGTATACATCTCTGACACTTGAAAGATGTTGCTATGAAACTTAATGCTCTTTCAGTGTAGTCTGGGTCACTGAAAAAGGTCATAACTCAGAATTTAATTTTTGCTACTTACCTGCTTATACCACTTTTAGACTTTTAAACAAATTGGGTAAATTACTTTTTAAAGTACTTTTTTATTTTGGGAAAAAAAACTTATATACAAGACTTTTAAAAAAGTAAATAATTTGTCTTTTTTTGCCCCAAAAATTAATTATCTTCACAAAAAACCCTTTGTTTTTCACTACTGAAAAAATACATGTCTTACATAACATTCCCCGGGCCTTTTTTTTTTCTCAAATGTCACAATTATTTCTTGTTATTTGGGAAATTCACACAGGAATTCTTTTTATGGAAAGTAAAAGAAAAACCATGCACCAACGTACAAAATACATTTTACTGCACATGTATATGTCATTAATAACATTGAGTGCCTTTATTCAAGGGGAAATTTGTATGGCACTGTATCGATTCATAGCGGGACAGATTATGGAACTTTAATTGTTGGGTTTTAACCCCTTTTCCATAACCACTCAGGGGGAAACTGCTAGTCCCAACCCCCCGGAAACCCAAAAAAGGATTGATTTTAAATTTCAAGATTTTAACATAATATTTTTTTGGTCAAATTTTAGATACTTCAGAATCTTTAGTCATGTAAGGTATTACATACCATACTTGAAGCCCTACCCCATGGGTACTATTTGTACACCATGTCATAACCTAGAACCCCATTTGGGCTGCAAAAAAAAATATTTTCCTTTATAGCGTCCCAGCCCTTTCATAAGGGTAAACTTTTTAATCCCTTACATTTTTAATATCTATTTATTAATTGGTTCACTGACATGTGCTTGGGTCTTTCCACCAATTTCAGTTCTTTTTTTCTTAACTTTGCTTTGCCCAGTTTTGAAGACATTGGGCCCCACATGGAAGTATTGAAATTCTGGATTGTAACTGCGTTCAGATTGCATTACGGCTCTGAAAAAAGAGTCTGACCCAGCAAACTTAAAAAACTGCAACGATCTCCCATATCATGCTAAGTTTGGCTGTGATTTTTCACCTTTAGAAATTTAAAGGGGGGGGAAAACCCCATAGCTTTATGGGCACAAAAAATGAAACAAAGGAAAAAAATCAATTAATAATTATTAAATGATTTATTACCAATAAAACATGACATATGGATGGTAATCTATCATAATTTGTCTTTAACTGCTTTTTGCCAGATTTTCTCTTTTTTTCATAATTTAATTTTGGATATTTTTGGAAGAAAACAACTAACAAACATTTACTCATTTAAGTTTATGAAATTTCAAAAAAACTTAAAATTCTTACAGTGCAGTGATCACTTTTTTTTCCCTTTGAGAGATCACTCTCTTAAAATAAAATAAACCCCAAAAAAAAACATGGAAGGTTCAGAATATTTCATCATAACTAAAGCAATGTGCACAAAATTTAAATGTTTTTTCTCCTGCACTTTTTTTTCCCCCAGCCAAAAATGGCATAAATTGTTCAATTTTCACAGATTTTTTAGTGACTTATAATTATGTAACAGATTATAATTATATAAGGACAGTTTTTTTTATTTGTAGATGTACTAGCTATGATGAGTCCACTTACATTTCACTCCTCTTCATTCCTTTTGATAACATATACT
>CM037788.1:37828863-37862981 GCA_021229015.1 Solen grandis | reverse complement strand
TCAGGAAGCTTGTCTTGGTGATATCTTGAACCAGTTCTAAAATGGGTCAGGTTGGATCCAAAAGTAGGTCAGTAGGTCAAATCTTAGAAAAACCTTGTTTACACACTGGAGGCCACAATTTTGATTCAATCTTCCTCAAACTTGGTCAGCACAAATGTCCTCAGGTGAGCGTCTTTAGGGCCATCTTGGCCCTCTTGTTTTTTTGTTGTTATAATTTCAAATAACATCCTCTAAGATGATGTGCTACAAATGCTGAACAGCATTGTTTTGGTCATCGTGAATACCCATGGCTGATCGATAGATCATCAATAAGCCATGGGATATTACGGCTGAATTTGGTCATTATAGTGTGTGTCAAATTTCACCATATGATTGGTCGCATCACGTTTTTATGCCCCCACCAAAAATGGGGGAGGGGGGATATAGATTTGCCTTTGTCTGTATGTGCATACATCCGTCCCAAAACTTTGTGACATGCATAACTCTGAAAGTATTTGTATTACAGACTTGATACTTCATGGATATATTATTCAGGACATGAACTAAATGCGCACCTGGGTATTTTCATTGAACCACCTTTGAAGTTAACAGAGTTAAGGGCCTTTGTTTTTGAAAAATATGCAATTTTATGCTTGTGACACATGTAACTCTGAAAGTATTTGGATATGTTATCAAGACATGAACTTGTGCACCTGGGTATTTTATGCCCCCTACCAAAAATTGAGGCATATAGATTTGCCTTTGTCTGTCCGTCCATCCCAAAACTGTGACACAGGTAACTCTGAAGGTATTTGTGCTAGACTTAAAACTTCTTGGATATATTACTCAAGACATGACTTGCGCTCTTTGGTGTTGGCCTTTGTTTTGGAAAATGCGACGGTCGGGGGCATCTGTGTCCATTGGACACATTTCTAGTTAAAGCAAATCATAAAGGCCATTTGATACAGCAGCGGAACACAGTAAATTTTAGCTCACCTGAGCACAACGTGCTCATGGTGAGCTATTAGGATCACCCTGCATCCATCGTTGTGCATTGTCCATCGTGAGTCATTAACAATTTGCTTTAAACGACATCTCCTCTGAAACCACTGGACAGAATTTGGTTAAACTTGGCAGGGATGATTCTTGGTTGAGCCTTCACAAAAGTTACTAAAATAAACTTGATCCATGTAGAACTGTGGTAGCCATGGTAACTGAAAGAAAAACAAAAAAAGGAAACTTTAGAAATTATCTCCTTCAAAACTACTAACCAGATTTCAAAATGTTTTAGTACTGTTCCTTGGGTAACCCTCTACCAAGATTGCTAAAATTATTCCAATCCATAAAAAAACATGGCCCCCAAGGGCGGGGCTAATCTGCTTTATATGTATATAGTGAAAACTTTAAACAACATCTCTGAAACCACTGGACATAATTTGATTTAACTTGACAGAGATGGATGAACTTTCACAAAAGTTGCTCAAATACACTTGATCTATGTAGAACTCTGGTTACCATGGCAATGGATAGAAATGAATTATAAAATCTTTAAAAATCATCTCCTTCAAAACTACTGGCCAGATTTCAAAATGTTTTAATACAGATATTCCTTGGGTAACCTTATACTCAAATGAGCAATCCAGGGCTTCTGTGGCCCTCTTGTTTTATTGTTTCATATCACCAACATGACTTTCAAGCCTCCACGCGGAAGAGTAGTGCATTTGTAATCTCGTTTTCATTTGTTGATAATTTGATCAGTAACTACTGTATTATGACAGTTTGCTTGCCTTTTTCCCCACGGCATGATGTTAGGTAATGAAACGGAATAAGTCAGCCGGGGTATTCTACGATGTGTATTGGTATATTTATCTAGATTTGTTGGTTTGATTCCACTTGTAGCATTGGGTTACAACATCTTAGTCAGTTGATCACATACTCCCAATCCTGTTTTTCCTGATTAATGAGTTAAAGACATTAAACACTGACATTTTACCTGACCATGTATTTTCAGCTTCAGACTGTGTCAATATTTTATTGTTAGTTGTTGGTACATTCACACCAACTTCAGTTTGATTCATCAATAGGTTGATTTGATTTTGGAAGATTTCACTTGATTAATGAAATGAAAGACACTGTTTAAAGACTTGGTTACTCATATTGACATTTGACTCAGCGCTGCATGTGAGTATCAGGTGAGTGATGATGAATAAATGATAGCTGGCTTTAGCTGGAGTCATCCATTTTAAATAATTGAAATATATTGCCTGTCATACTGTTTAGTGCTATCATTGATAACTGTAAGGTCTCCACCTTCCCTGTGGACACAAAACATGCATCCATATATTAGGTCTGAAACATTGTCTGCCCTTCAAATTATTTATTACTCGCAGTTAGGGATAAAATAAAAAAAAAATCCCATTTTAAAATCAGTAAAAAAAAATGATTGGAAGTAATGTCGTTATAAACTTACTGTAGATGCCTACTCAGAGAGTTCACAGGAGTCAAATAAGAGTCATCACACACACTGTGATTGTTGTGTTCTGTCTGCAATGAAACTTAAGTTACTCATGTGAAGATCATTTAAGATATTGTAGAGTTTTGTGCCTTTAGACATGAATGTGTGTTCTGTCAGTGATATAACTAGTTACTCATTATCACTAGGAATTAAGTCTTCATTTGTGAAATGTAGTAAAGATGTTAAAGAGTTATGTGCCCCTGGACATGAATGGATTAATGGTGGTATGTCATGTGAATTTATTTCATTATTTTAAAGGATTTTCTATGAAACTTACAGATATTCATTATAACCATAAACTGAATACATGTTTGTTAGAGATTGTTAAAATTTTGCAGAGTTATGTGCCCTTGGTTACACTTCACTGCAGTGTTTGAAGCAACCATTAAAGGGACAATTTTCTTTCTTCCAGTATATATTCCAAAAAATTTTTGTTCAAATCTAGCCATGAGAAATGTTTTATTCTTTCATTTCAATTGCATAATAATGTAAGTTCTTGACCAAACAATGAGATCATAAGCAAGGCCAGGATTGATATAAGTTTTAATGAGTTTGTGCCACTATTTTCAAATTGAAAAGAACTACCAGCAAAATGATTTATATTATGTTATATATCGCAGTCAGATTCATGAGTGTTCTTATGTTGTAACAGAAAGGACATTTATGAGTTTGTGTTTAAATGATTCAATACGTGACTTAAATATATAACACAGCTTTGCTTCAACCATTTACTCCATGAACTATATCCTCTGGGAACTTCCTTGTGTCATCCTGAATTATTCCACTTAAGCATCGGATGTCAAGGAAGATGTTGTGTTGATGTCATCAATTGTAAAGCTATAAGTGTGTGTGTGTCAGCACTGTTAAACACAGGCTGTGTAATGTCTGGATTATATGTACACGCTGCTTAAACTTGCAAGTTAAATGATTTTTCGCATTTTATGTTGAGTGTTTTTTGTTGGTTGCATGCATCCGAAACCTTAAATTATCAGGAAGTTGTGCCCATCCTATAAACTGCTGTAAAGTTGTGCCCAGACTATTAACTGCTGTAAAGTTGTGCCCAGACTATTACCTGCTGTAAAGTTGTGCCCAGACTATTACCTGCTGTAAAGTTGTGCCCAGACTATTAACTACTGTAAAGTTGTGCCCAGACTATTACCTGCTGTTAAGTTGTGCCCAGACTATAAATTGTTGTAAGTTGTGCCAAGACTATTACCTGCTGTTAAGTTGTGCCCAGACTATTACCTGCTGTTAAGTTGTACATAGACTATTACCTGCTGTTAAGTTGTGCCCAGACTATAAACTGCTGTAAAGTTGTGCCAAGACTATTACCTGCTGTTAAGTTGTGCCCAGCCTATTACCTGCTGTTAAGTTGTGCCCAGACCATTAACTGCTGTTAAGTTGTGCCCAGCTTATTAACTACTGTGAAGTTGTGCCCAGCCTCAATCTCATTAAAATCATATCCTAATTTGCACTCCTCTACTATCCGTGACTAGGATCTGACATCGCATTAGGGATCACGCCAGATTGACCTTTTAAGTAATTTATATGCATAAACAAGTGCTCGATTTTAAACCAATTAAATAGCCCGTTTCTAACTGACTTCGGTAAAACATTTGTCACAGGGTGAGAAAATTGTGCAGCTTGACCTGGACTCGAACCCAGGGCCTTTTGCTGACAGGGCAAGTGCTCTACGGAATGAGCTACCCGGCCGCTTAGACATTTTTCTACCCTATTGTGAGATTGATGCGGTAACTTCCCCCTGATATACCCAATGATTCTGTAGCTGCCGATTTGATTGGCTTATACAAAGGTCAATCTGAGACGACCCTCTATACAATGTGGTCAGATCCAGTTAGCGTACTGAATCTGATTTTAATGAAGTTGTGCCCAGCCTATAAACTGCTGTAAATTTGTGCGCAGCCTATTAACTGCTGTAAAGTTGTGCCCAGCCTATAAACTATTTTGAAGTTGTACCCAGCCTATAAACTATTTTGAAGTTGTACCCAGCCTATAAACTAATTGTTCTGAAGTTGTACCTTTTTTTGAATTCCTTTTAATTGTTTTGAAGTTTTACTCAGTCATAACTTGTTCTGAAGTTGTACCCAGCCTATAAAATGTGAAATTTATCCAGCCTATAAATTATTGATTTTTAGTTGTTCACTAGACTGAAATGCACTTTTTCCAGATATAGGTTTAAGGGAATATATAGCTGTTGATATTGGTTGGAGACCAATATCACTTAGGATTATGGTCTATTCCATTGACATGTTTCCAAGAATTTTTTCAAGACTTTAAAATGTATCAAACTGGACAGGTGGCCCAGACATTGTGTCAGATATCAAGGCAGGAATTGGACATATTGATTTTAGAAAGAACTTTCCTTATTTCTAGACATCTTGAAGAAAATCTTGTGTGAAAAGTTGGAATATTCATGTAAAAATTTACAACTTGATGAATACTGATTTACTGAACTTTAAATGGAATAAATAAAAGTATAGAAAACAATGTTTATTTTTCCTTTTTTGTGTAGAATGTGAATATTGTATAAGCAGAGGACATCCTGATCAGATAGCTCCTCTGGAAGGAGCTGTGCAACAATTTGAGTCTGTAGGAGCAGTAAAAGGTTAAATTCTACCCTGGATATGTCAGCCACTTACAAGGGCATCAGTTTATATTGTAAACCTATATATATTTTTACAGACACAAATGTTTGCTTTATAATGATTCCCAGTATTTTGTGGCTTTTAAAGATAGGGTGCTTCATTTGTGGACATTTGGATTGAAAATGAATGGGCTTGGTACAATTTCACAAAACAAAAGTTGGCTGATTCATTCAAGTAGCAAAAATAAAGGCTTGATTCATTCCATCTACAAAGGCAACAACCATGACTTTGTAAAAACATGCAATTTGTAGTTTTGAAAACTTTTCTTATTAATAGAATTGGTTCAAGGCATAGTATTATAATGATAGAATTTTCACTTTCTTGAGCTGTTCAACTAACCTGGAATTCCTAAATTGTTAAATTTTGTAATGCTTACCATTAACTTTTTCTTGTAACTCATAAGGAATTCTTCAATACCCTATCCTGAACATCATCAATCTTGTTCACTTGACCTTTTTAGAAAGCTTCAGGACTAGTCCCTGGGGGAGCACTACCAACTGTAAAATGAGAATGTTGCTATTAAATAATCAAACTGACATTAATGGATCAAGCCTCCTCATCGCAATATATGTATATGTACATCTTGTCAAGGTGATTAACCCTTTCCCTCATATAGACTCATTTTGACGCACTCAATAGGTACCACATAAAGCCTGATCTGCAGAAAACAACAGTTAAACCTTACCAAATTTAATTACAAAATCCTCATTTCCAGACCACTGAGGAGCAGCGAACAGCATAAAACCTGATCAGCCTGCGAGTTACTCGCAGGCTGATCTGGTTTTATGCTGTTCGCATAGGTCTTTTCATGGTTTCCTCTATGAGGGAAAGGGTTAATTATCTGTTAACTATTCATTTACACCAGTTTACACCATGGTTTACCATAGAAAAGCTGGATCAGATTTGTCAAGGAGATGGGGGTACAAATTCATCCATATAAAATTTTGAAAGTTTTAACAGGTTCTACCACATTCTTTTCTGACCATTAGAACAGCATATAACATGATGGTCTAGCTGCAAGTCACTGGCATGTTGATGTAATGTTTTACAGGTCACATAGGTCACCCATTGATGGTTTTTGACTAGTAGAGGGTTCAAATCTCATGCCTAGAAATAATTGTTTTCTCAAAGGTGTATTTTCATTGAATTTTTATTGAGATAGACAGACTTTGAAGAATTCAGTGGGGGGAGGTATTATTCACACTCAGTGATGGCTCTTTTTGTTGAATATTAAAATCTGGCACCTCTACTTTACCTGAGAAAACTTTGTTGCAGATTTGTCTTGTCTTTCCTTTCCTTTTCAAAGCCTGGAGTGAAAAATTTGTTGGCAATTGACTGTAGTAAAAATGATATGGGGTTTACATCAAAAGAATAGATTCAAACCTAATTTCTTTGTGAGTTTGTATAGGCTGTAAGTTTTGTTGCCAAATTTTAATGTCAAGTGGTATCAGTGTTGATGATGAGAGCAGTTGTGGAGCATTAATTTAGTCAGATTTGACATATAGAGGAGATAACATATTGCTTTAAGTCTATGTCTTTTTATTTTTTTTTAATGATTGATTGCATTTTTAATGAAGAATCCCTGTTTCATGAAATATCTAAAACTGAGATATTCCTAGACTCAGTTGCTTTGAAGATCGAAAACTCCTACATTCCTTCAAACTATATATGCTGCAGAATTTAGTACATATGGTATTATTATTATGTTCTTACAGAATATGGACATCATTATGTTTATACTGAATATGGTCATCAGTTTCCTTAGAATTAAATAATTTGAGATACCAGTACTTAGTTCAGGAAAATCTCAATATGAGATGTTTTATGACTCTTAAGCAGTCTACAGAAGTAAATTTCCAGTTCTATAACACTTATGCTTAATTTCCATTCTATAATACTTTTGCTATATGTCCATGCTTTAACACTTATGCTTAATTTCCATTCTATAATACTTTTGCTAAATGTCCATGCTATAACACTAATGCTATATTTCTATTCTATAATACTTTTGCTATATTTCCATGCTATAACACTTATGCTATATTTCCATGCTATATGTCTGTGCTATAACACATTAGCTTCATTTTCATGCTTTAACACTTTTGCTATATTTCTTTGCCATCAAGCTTTAGCTACATATCCATGCCATAACACTTAAACCACATTTTTATGCTGTAACACTTAAGCTTAATGTCCATGCTATAACTGCATGTAATGTATTTTCCCCACATATTAAAAATTTAAAAAATGCCAGTCAGACTGCAAGTTGAATTCTCATTCTTATGAAAGAAATGGGTGTTAATTCTGTCCCAAGTTGACAGTTAGTCATTTGCTTGCTTGCCATCTGAAACATAATGGTAGATTGCCTAAAAAAATAACTTTCTGAATTCTACATAGTTTCGATATACAAGCAGCTGCTGCCTTCAGAAGTGCATAAAAATCAACGAACAATTCTCAGAAATAAAAACTGCATAAAAACAGATAGGATAATAGTTTTCTTGGAACAAATGGACAATTTATCAGTTAACACCACTATTCATGTTTTGTTCTTTACTGTCTAAAAATGTTGAATAGAAGAAATGGTTGCCTGTTCCAAGGTTTGTTTTCGTATGTCACAGCTAGTCATTGTACATAATTTTCCTTGACTTGAAATGTTACTAACACATGCAATATTTGTTAGTCTCGGCAAGAAGTCTAATAAGAACCTTACAATACAGGAAACTGCTGTTGAAGTCTGCTGTTCTATTAAGCACTGGTAGACTCATCATTCTTTGTTTTACTGACAACCAGAATCTACCAGTAACAAAGCCATAGGAAAAAAGACACAGGAATACAATGCAAATTATCTGTTATTAAACAACATGTAATTTTTGTAATGGGTCTTATGTCTATAATTATGTCTCCCCCCATATTTATATTGGGGAGACATATTGTTTTTGTCCGGTTGTCTGTTCGTCCGTATGTCTGTCTCACATTTTTGTCCGGAGCATAACACAGAAATTATCAAAGTTATTAACTTGAAACTTCACAGGTGGATAGATCTCATTAAGGAGAAGTGTTAGGCACAAGAACCGTAATTCTGCACATCATATTTTTGGAGTTTCTGCCCTTTATTAAATTACATTCTTATTTTATTTTTAGCTCGACTATTCGAAGAATATGAGAGCTATTGTAGTCACCCTTGCGTCAGCGTCGGCATTTTCGTTGCAGCTTTTGGTTAAAGTTTTGCATGCAAGTTGCTATCAACCCTATATCTCAATAACCATTCATGGTATTAACTTGAAAGTTTATGAATATGTTAAGGGGCATCAGACAACCAAGGTAGAAAACTCTTGATGGAATATTTTACAAATTATGGCACCTTTTTTAACTTAGAAATTTTGGTTAAAGTTTTGCATGCAAGGTACTTTCATGCTTATATCTCAGTATCCAGATATGCGATTGATTTGAAACATCTTTAATATGTGTAGGGGTATCATTCTATGATGGAAGATAACACTTGATGGAATATATTACAAATTATGGCCCCTTTTTAACTTAAAAAAAAATTCATGCTTATATTTCAGTAACCAGGCCTCGGTTTGATTTGAAACATCTTTAATATATTCAGTGTTATCAAATTTGCTAGAGAAAGTCTCACACTCAAGGTCCATAACTCAGAGCTGATAAATATAGTCAGCCATTTTACTACAGTCCATTTACGATAATTCGGAATGCGATTTTTCGTTTTTATGGCATTATTCGAATAAATGTCACGGTCCCGTCAAGTTCTCCTATATATCTCATATAAAATAAATGTAATAATTCGTTTTACAATTACTTGGATAAATGCGGCAATTCGAACTTTATTATAGGTCCAACAAACAATCAAGTTGTTGATCAATGACACAATAGTTCGGACGCTGTGTCACCGTAATTTACATGCGTGCGTATTCTTCACACCTATACGTACAAAAGCTAATTGGTTGGTGGTTATTTCAATTAAGGTGATGCAAACTGTTGACAGGTGTCACTTGATTGTCAAGAGTGTTAACAAATTGAGTGTTTTTTATTTATCTATACATATCAGTATGAGTAATCAAACCTCACTTTACTTTTTTTCGTATGCTCTGCAAGAGTAATATCACACCATCAATAACAACGATTTGTAGATTTACAGATGCATTTGAAAGTTACCATTTATTATTCGCGTAATTCATTGAAGGGCCCAGGTCAGCTAGGAGGATAGCTGAATCGGGATAGGTAATTTTCAATTTCCAAGTAATTCAGTGAAGGGCCCAGGCTACAAATAAGGCTTGTAAATAATTGTTTATCGTTGACAATGTTGTGCTTTTATATGTGATTTATGGTTTTTATGAAGAATAAAATAACACATAAGTCATAATTGGGTTCTATATTTTATATACATGTATATCATAAGCCAACTAATTGTCACGACGTGTATTTCTTACAAATACACAAATTGTCCACCGGTAGGTAAACACGGTAATTCGGATGACACGATTTTTCGAACATTTCAGTCAGTCCGCAGACCGTTTGAATTATCGTAAATGGACTGTATTTGCACATGTTATTGTGTGCCTTAGTGTATATGTGTGTGTGAGGGGAAGTGGGTAGGGGGGAGACATCAGTTTTCTATGAAAACAAATCTCTAGTTATGATCTGTTACAGCATTTAAGTCTTAAACAACATATCTCCTTTATCTGTCCTATAAAACACTCGGGTAATTGAAACATTTCTGGTGGAATTGAACATCCTATTTGAATGGCTGTTTCAAATAATGGCAAAGTAATTCTTTTTAATTCTTTTTGAAAATATAATTGTTAGTGGACAGTCTGTTAGGGAGGGAGGGGTTTAAAACATAGCCTTTCTATTCTGATAACTTATGAGTCTACCATTTGAGAAAATGTTGCAGAAGATTTGAATTGGGAAGGGGGGTGATTTCATAAGGAAATTGCCCTTTTAGTTTTATCAGTCTGGTGAATGATTTAAGACGCCATATAGAGAAGGTTAAAGTTCATATACTGAGAGTCTGTAGGTTGCCAGTCATTTTGGTTTGATGTATTTGAATATCATCTAATATAAATTACTATGTTAATTGCTTGATTTATTTTGGTCATTATTAAATATTATTTGTGCATAAGGAATTTGATAATTTGAATAAAATCCGTACAATTTCTAATGGTATAATACAACCTGCTGTATTGTTCATCAAGTTTGACACTTTACCCATGGTGACCTCTTTTAACATAATTAAATTACAAGAATGAATGAAAACATATCTTTACCTTCTGCTATCAACAGCTGACAAGCGGGAATTAATTATGCGAACAAAAAATAGTTAACAAAATTTTATTGATTTTGAACAAACAATTTTGCATGATGCAGAGATAGCTCAATGAACAAATTCTATAGCTGCCTCTTCTTTTTAGAATTTTATTTTTTAGCTGACCTGAGCACAATGTGCTCAAGGTGAGCTATTATGATCACCCTGCGTCTGTCGTCGTCCGTCGTCGTCCGTTGTGCAAGGTCAACAATTTGCTTTAAACAACATCTCCTCTGAAACTGCTGGACAGAATTTGATTACACTTGGCAGGGATGATCCACAAAAGTTTTTAAATAAACTTGATCCATGTTAAGAACTCTGTTCGCCATGGCAGCTGAAAGAAAAAAGTATGAAAAATTTAAAAATCATCTCCTTCAAAACTACAGGCCAGATTTCAAAATGTCTTAGTACAGATGTTCCTTGGGTAACCATCTTCCAAGATTGCTAAAATTATTCTGATCCATGAAAAAAACATGGCCGCCAGGGGCAGGGCCAATTTGCCTTGTAGGTATATAGTGAAAAATTTAAATGACATCTCCTCTGAAACCACTGGACAGAATTTGATTAAACTTGGCAGGGATGATCCTTGGGTGAACCTTCACAAAAGTTGCTAAAATAAACTTGATCCATGTAGAACTCTGGTTGCTATTACAACAGAGAGAAAAAAAAAGTGAAAACTTTAAAAATCAACTCCTTCAATACTATAGTGGCAGATATCAAAATGTTTTAGTACAGATGTTACTTGGGTAACCCTCTCTGCTAAAATTATTCCTTTCCGAAAAAATACATGGCCGCCAGGAGTGGGCCTTAATATGCCTTAAATGTATATAGTGAAAGTTTTAAAAGACTTCTGCTCCAAAACTTCTTGCCAGATTTTAAAATGTTTTTGCACTGATGTTCTGTGGGTAAACCTCTACCAGGATTGCTCCTTTAGAGCAGTGGTGCTCAGGTGAGCGATATAGGGCCATCATGTCCCTCTTGTTTGTTTTTTTATTGAATTTCATAGTTATTTTATGTAAAAAAAATTCATAATATTTTTCTATATTGTTTACTGGCAATGATGGCAATACTTTTCTCACAACATAAAACATGAAAATTTTGTTTTGAATGGCTGTCTTGTTAAAGTCGGTGTTAGCCTTGTAGGGCTCACTAGATGAAGGTCAAATAGTTGACTTCAGATCTACCATCTTTCCCTTCTCTGGTCTGATCAAAACTATGATTGGTTTACTAATTACTATACCATTCTGATGACTGAGTGATTAGAGTTAGGAGGTGGTGGATTCAGTTCTTAGCTGCGACACACCAAAGTCATAAAAAATTATACTGGTATGGCTTCCTTGCTTGGCGCTCAGCATATGAGGGTAGTTCCACAACTGGTTTGTCAAGTGTCAGGATAATGTGACTGGGTGTGGTATCATGCCACATGTCTATGGCGTGATACTACATTGGCAGCACTATATCTGTCTCAAGTAGACATCGTCTCCAAAAGACTGAAATACTGTCTTAGGGATGTTTAACTCAATAAACAAATTCCTGTTGCTTTAAATGTTTTATCTAAATAGGAGCCTTTTCCTTAGGATCTTATTTATTCAGTTGTGTCATGGTGAGCTTTTGTGATACTTGAATGTCCATGAAATGTGCGTCGTGCATTGTCTGTCAATAATTTTTAATATTTTCACTCTAGTATCTTCATTTTTTAAGCAATCATCTTCAAACTTTATGACAGTGTTTATAACCATGATATATTGATTGAGATCAATTATGGCTGAGATCGGCATATTAGGTCAGAAATTATGCCAGATTTCACTTTGTTTACATTCTAGCATCTTCATTTTTAGCTCACATGAGCACAACGTGCTCAAGGTGAGCTTTTCTGATCGCCTTTTGTCCGGCGTCCGTCGTCCGTCGTCCGTGCGTCCGTGCGTCCGTGCGTGCGTCCGTGCGTGCGTCCGGCGTCAACAATTGCTTCAAACAACATCTCCTCCTAAACGGCTTGGCCAATTTGAAAAATATTTTGCAGGAATGTTCCTTGGATGAAGCTCTACTAAAGTTGTATAAATGGTTCTGGTCCATTGCATAATTAGGTCACAGGAGCTAAAAATAGATTTTAAAAATGAAAATTTAAAAAATCTTCTTCTCTGAAACCACAAGGCCTAGCCTTTTGATTTTTGGTATGTAGCATGATCTTATGACTGTCTACCAGGATTGTACAAATTATGACCCTGGGGTCAAAATTGGCCCCGCCCCAGGGGTCACTTGATTTCACATAGGCTAATATAGGAAAAACTTGAAAAAATCTTCTTCTCTGAAACCACAAGGCCTAACCTTTTGATTTTTGGTATGTAGCATCATCTTATGGGCCACTACCAAGATTGTACAAATCATAGCCCTATGGTGATAAATGACCCCGCACCAGGGGTCACTTGTTTTACATAGAGTTATATAGAAAAATCTTAAAAAATCTTCTTCTATGAATCCATAAGGCCTAGAGCTTAGATATTTGGTATGTAGCATCATCTTATGGGCCACTACCAAGATTCTACAAATCATAGCCCTATGGATATAAATGACCCCGCACCAGGGGTCACTTGTTTTACATAGAGTTATATAGGAAAATCTTAAAAAATCTTCTTCCATGAATCCATAAGGCCTAGAGCTTAGATATTTGGTATGTAGCATCATCTTATGGGCCACTACCAAGATTCTACAAATCATAGCCCTATGGTGATAAATGACCCCGCACCAGGGGTCACTTGTTTTACACAGAGTTATATAGGAAAATCTTAAAAAATCTTCTTCTATGAATCCATAAGGCCTAGAGCTTAGATATTTGGTATGTAGCATCATCTTATGGGCCACTACCAAGATTTTCAAAGTCTTGGCCCTACGGTGATAAATGACCCTGCGCCCAAGTCTTCTCTGAAACCATATGGCCCATTGCTTAGGTATTTGGTGTGTAGTATTGTCAGGGGTAAAATGTTTTAGATTAAGTTATATCAGAATCCTTGTCTGTTTAAAAACCTTGACATCAGTTGAAGCAATGGTACTCAGGTGAGCGATTCAGGGCCATCATGGCCCTCTTGTTTTGAACAGTCTTCTTCAAACTTTATGACAATGCTTACAACCATAATTTTAATAGCATAAATACGTTACCTGTTATTACTTCAGGTATGTGTCTATTTGTGCACAGCTTCCAAAACAGAGTCCGCAAAATAAACCATTCCCTAAACCCCCTAGTTACCGGAAGTGTAACCCCCGTTCTCCAATTGTGTTTTGGAAGCCATCGAGTTTCAGTGGGTAACCTTGCGTGTCCCTTTCTTGATAGCTTCTGTGCGCTACAGCTCTCCTTTTCTTATCTTTTCATAGCCTCGGCTGTGTTGTTTATATTGTTCTTATTGGTTTTATTCTATATACGTGTAGAATTCCCAATCTCCGTCCCGTTTCGGGACCTTTTGCCTTGTGTCACGGGTTTCCGTGCTTCGGCTCCCGTGACACTGGTTTTATTATTTTGATTTTGTATATACTGTTGTCTCGTTTCGAGATTTTCTTTGTACGGGTTTTCTTCGGTCTTCCCGTTTTTTTATTTTGCATACATTGTTCTTTTGTATTGCTTTTTACTATGTCGCAGTCTCGGGGCTCCTGCGGACATGTCAAGGCGTCCTGGGATTCCCATCAGTCCTGCCTATCATGTTCAGGGTGCTCTAGGGTCGACACCTGCACCGTTTGTGCTTCGTGGACAGACGAGATATGGAAGAAAGCCTCCTCCCGTCGGTCTTACTCTTCCCGGAAAAGGAAGGCCTCATCTTCCTCCTCCTTCTCTGGGTTCAGCGCCCCCCCTCTCCGGAGAGGCCGCCTTCATCTCCTGGCTCCCTGCCCGGCTCTCCTTGTGTCAGCCCCAGGGGAGCAGTCAAGGAGACTACTCCCACCGGTCACCGGTCACCGGGCATGACCGGTCAATTACGTGATCGTAGTCATAGCAAAGCTCACGACCGGTCACCGGTCATCAATCACCGGTCACCGGTCATAGTCGAACATCTACTGTTCGCGATCGATCTCAAAGACCCAAGACCGGTCATCACCGGTCATCGGCAAGAGATCGCCACCGATCAACGGCCAGGTCGGCTCATCACTCTAGACGTGTGGGTCACCGGTCTTCGCCGATTTTGTCTGAGAATTCGGACTCGAGTTTTTCCTCAGGTAGCCCTGCGGTTTCTCCGCTTCGGCCACCTCCTCCTTCATGTTCAAGGGTGCCCAAGAAACGGTCCCACAACCGTTCCCCGGGTTTTTCCGGTCACCGGTCCCCTAGCTCTGCTACTCGGGACCGGTCCCCTTTACGCTCCACCACGTCTTCGAAGGTTCAAGGTGCGGATGTTTCAGCGCAACCTCAGACCTTTGACCCTTCCATATGGTGGTCCCACATGATGGGGGAATACGCCAGGCATTTCAGTTCTGCCTCCCCCCCCGTCATGCCGGGTGAGCCTTCATCTTCTAGGAGGGATCGGGTTTCTCTTCCACCAGAGACCCTTGATCACAGACTGTTCCTTCAGTCTCCTCCCTCCTCGGGTCCACAGGGCGCTTCTTCTGCACAGCCCCCTATGTGGCCCTTTTTCCCTCCATTTCCCTTTATGGGCTTTCCCCCTCAGGATGCTCCCCCATCTCGCCCTGAGGCTGGGTCTCCTCCCTCTACTCGCAATCCCCCTACTAGTGGGACTGCTCTGAGCGGACAATTGGAGGATGAAATCTCCCTTCATGCTCCGGAGGAGGACTCCTTATTTGCTGAGGACGTGCCTCTTTCGTCCACCTCGCGCCGATCCAGCGCTCATTCCGAACCTCGTACTGACAATCCTCTCTCTGACGAGGACGAGGAGTCAGACGACAGTCGGTTTTCCATGGACAGGGCTGTTCAGGAGGTCTTTGCTACCTTACCTGCATCAGTATGCAAACCGGCCCCTCCTCCCTCCCGGAAGAGGTGCGAAGGTTACCTTGACCTCGTCGGTAAGCCTAAGGAATCCAAATCAGTCGAACAGGAGTTGCTCCCTTTCTCTCCGGTCGTCCGTTCGGCTCTGGAGGATTTCGAATCTTCATCCTCCTCTAAGCCAGGACCGGGCTGGTTTATTCCAACTTCAGACCTTCGGCCTTTGGGTTTTAACCCCAAGACCTACAAGTTTCCGGAGGGTGATTTTTCTATCCACCCTCCGAAACTGGACCTAGATGCGAGTCGGCTCCGGCTCAAGGTCCCCTCCTCTTTACCGCTTCAGCAGAAGGTCCTGGATCGCTGGGAGCAACGCTCCCGCTTTCTTTCCGGCATCTCGTCGCATACTGACTCCTTCGTGGCCGCTCTTTCGGTCAAGCTACAACAAAAGGATGCCTTATCTGCTTCCGTCAGGCTTCTTTTAGAGGCCTTAGCAGCGACGGCAAAACATTCGATTTTGCTATCTCTCTCTCTCTCTTCCGAGATGACTCGCTGCAGGCGGGATGCCATCCTGGACGGCCCCAACAAGCTACTTCTCTCTTCTTCTCGAGAAAAGCTTAGGTCGGCCCCTCTTTCTTCTTCGTCCCTCTTTGGGGGCCGAATCAAGGAAGTAGCGGATGCCTCCAGGGAGGAGCAAATGCACGGCGCGGTGGCCTTCCAGCCCCGCACTCCTACTTCGGCTCCCCCTAAATTCCGGATACCGAAGAAACCTTCGGCTTCTACCGGTAAATCCCCGAAGGACTCGGAAAAGGGCAAGCCTCAATCTCCTTTCAGAGGCAATCCCTCTTCCAGGGGCGCTCGCCAATCTGGTCCTCAGCGACCACGATTTCCTCCTTCATCGCCCCCCACCCCTTCTTCTACCTCTACCAGTCAAAGGGGTAGGAGTAAGCCCTAGGGGTACGTCCTTTCTTCCGCTTCCTCTTCCAGACGTTCGATTAGGAGGAAGAGTGTTTCTGCCCCTTCCAGTAGGCGGCAGACTCACTCATTTCATTCATCATTGGGAGACAATCACCGACGACCAATGGGTCCTGTCTATCGTGAGACACGGGTATCGGGTTCCGTTCAGTCGTCCCCCTCCACTATCACGCTCTCCCATTCATCTCTCCTCCAATCATCCTCGTCTGGGACTCGCCATTTCAGATCTTCTATAAAAAGGAGCGGTAGAAAGGGTCTCGATTCCAACCTCTCCGGGGTTTTACAGCCGTCTCTTTCTGGTTCCCAAGAAGGACGGCGGGTTTCGACCGGTCATAGACCTATCTCATCTAAACTCCTTCATTCCGAAGGAACACTTCAAAATGGAAACAACTTCGTCGATCAGGGCAGCCGTCCTCCCCGGTCACTGGGCTGTTTCCCTGGATTTATCGGATGCCTACTTCCATGTATCTATCCATCCTCATTCCAGGAAATACCTTCGTTTTACGGATGGCCAAACTGTCTACCAGTTCAAGGCCCTTCCGTTCGGCCTGTCTTCGGCCCCCAGAATCTTCACCAAAATAGTTTCGGTTCTGGTCGCCAGGGTTCATTTTCGCGGCTCACGCCTCCTGGCGTATTTCGACGACTGGCTTCTTCTTCACATGGACCCAGTCGCTCTTCTCGACGAACTTCGATGGGTGACAGACCTAGCTCTCCGGCTAGGCTTCATCCTCAACTCCGAGAAATCGGAGTTGATCCCATCCCAGAACTTCACGTTTGTCGGGATGCAGTTTCTGACCGACCTAAACAGGATCAGAATTCCGGAACCCAGAATTATGTCTCTTCTAACTCTGGTTCGGGGGTTTTTGCGTCGGCAATCGATCTCAGCCCGCGAATTCCTATCGCTTCTCGGAGTACTCAATGCAGCAGCGGATCTTGTTCCGCTGGGCCGCCTTCACATGCGACCTCTTCAATTTATCCTACTCTCGATCTGGCGTCCCAGTCGAGACCATTTACAGACCATTCTTCCGGTTTCTCCGGAATTGGTTCATCATCTCAGTTGGTGGAATTCCCCCTCGTTTCTCCGAGAGGGTGTTCCTTTTTCTCCTCCTCAACCGGAACTGTTCCTCTTCTCGGATGCCAGTCTGTCAGGCTGGGGTGCTCATCTGGAACCTCTGGGTCTCACAACCTCGGGTCTTTGGTCCCCTCGGGACAGTTCTCTTCATATCAACAACCTCGAACTCAAAGCGGTTCTACTAGCCTTACGACAGTTTTCTCCTCTCATTCGAGGCAAATCTGTTCTAGTATCTACAGACAACACGACTGTTGTCTCTTACATCCGCAGACAAGGGGGGACGCACTCGCCTTCTCTGTGCATGGAAGCATGGCACCTTCTTCATTGGTGTCAGGTGTCTTCGGTACTCATTCATCTTCCGGGTCGTCTAAATGTTCTAGCGGACCAACTGTCCCGCAGGCATTCTCTTCTCCCCTCGGAATGGAAGTTACTTCCTCGGATCGCGACAACTCTGTTTGCGATTTTCGGGTCTCCGTCTGTCGATCTATTTGCTACCAGGCTGAACAACCAGCTTCCACTGTTTGTGTCACCGGTATCGGATCACCGGGCTTGGGCGATAGATGCTCTGTCTGTAAACTGGGATCATCTATTTGCTTATGCGTTTCCACCGTTTTCTCTGATTCCCTTAGTTCTAAGGAAAATCCTGCGATCTCAGTGCCGGATCCTCCTTGTAGCTCCACTTTGGCCAACGAGATCTTGGTTCGTGGATCTTCTGGATCTTCTGATAGACGATCCTGTAGAACTTCCCCAGGTTCCGGACCTTCTGTCACAAGGTCGGAACAGGGTCCTACACGACAATCCTTGCGCTCTTCGTCTTCACGCTTGGATGTTATCCAACAGCGAGTTAGACAGAAGAAATTTTCGGCAACAGTTGCCTCTATTATCTCTAAAGCCAGGAGACAATCTACTCGATCTGTCTACCAGGCAAAGTGGAAGGTCTTCCGTGATTGGTGTATCGCACGGCAGATTAATCCGGTCAAAGCTCCTGTTAGAGAAATCGCTAACTTTCTAGTTTTTCTTTTTAACGAGAAAAAACTTGCGGTCAGTTCTATCAAGGGTTATAGGTCTATGTTATCGAACACTCTTAAGTTTCACAGATCCTCTTCCCTTGGTTCGGATCCTTATCTTTCGGAAATTATTCGTTCGTTTGAACTGTCTAGGCCAGTTTCTCGTTCGTTAACTCCAAAGTGGGATCTTTCTTGTGTTTTACTGGCTCTTACTAAGGCACCTTTTGAACCTCTTTCTGAGGCTTCTCTCCTGCACGTAACATGGAAGACGGTCTTTCTCATAGCAATGGCGTCTTCTAAACGCCGTTGCGAAATTCATGCCTTTTCTACTGAGGAAGGCTATTTACGCTTTAACAAATCTGATGGCTCTGTATCTTTGAGCTTTCAACCTGGTTTCCTTGCGAAAACCCAGCTCCCTTCGGTCTGTCCCCCTCCGGTAGTTATTCCGAGCCTTGCTAGGTCTTGCGCCAGGGGAGATCCTGATCGGCTTCTTTGCCCGGTTAGAGCCTTGAAGTTTTACCTCCAGAAGGTTAAATCTTTACGGGGTCGTCGTCTTCGACTTTTCCTCCCAATAAAAGGGGGGGCGAAGTTTCGGCAGCATCAATATCTCGTTGGGTAGCCTCAACTATCAAGTTTGCCTATTCGGATCTTTCGGACAGGGATCTATCCTTTTTAAGAATTAGACCACATGAGCTCCGTGCTTTGTCTGCTTCTTGGGCTTTCTTGAATAAATCTCCCATGGATGATATTCTCAAAGCAGCCTCTTGGAAGTCTTCTACTACGTTTTCTTCCTTTTATCTCCGCTCACTGGCTAACCAATCACAAAACCTTGTGGATTTGGGTCCACTTGTAGTGGCTCAGACAATAGTTTAATCATCATGTCTGACGCCTCGGCGGCTTTGGTCGTTTCCTACTTCGGGTGTCGCTGCAATCAAGGTTCTTTGTTAGCAACCTCCCGCCTTAGCGACGAAGTCATACCTGAAGTAATAACAGGTAACGTATTTATGCTATTAAAATGAAATTTTTGAAGTAAAATTAATTTTAATTAGTAAATACTTACCTGTTATTACAGAGTCCCACCTCCCTCCCCGCTTGCTGGCGGTTGTATCCCTCGATGGCTTCATATACAATTGGAGAACGGGGGTTACACTTCCGGTAACTAGGGGGTTTAGGGAATGGTTTATTTTGCGGACTCTGTTTTGGAAGCTGTGCACAAATAGACACATACCTGAAGTAATAACAGGTAAGTATTTACTAATTAAAATTAATTTTACTTCAAAAATTTCATTTCTTAACCATGTTCGATTATGGCGGAGAATGGCCAATTAGGTCAGGTGTTATGCCCCTTTTGATATAAAAAAAATGCCAGATTTAACTTTGTTTACACTCTAGCTTCTTCATTTTTAAAAAATCATCTTCGAACTTTATGGCAATGTTTATGACCATAATCTCTTGGTCAAGTTTGATTGTAGCAGATATCTGTTCATTAGATCAGGACTAAATCTTGTATAATCCTGTTTACACTTGAGGGGCCACATTATTAGCTAACTCTTTCTTACATTTGTAGTCAAATCTTTGTCAAACTTTTTAGAAATGTTTGTCTTGATGATATCTTGGTCAAGTATGATTATAGGTTAGGCATCAGGTGAGCGATTAAGGGCCATCATGGCCCTCTTGTTAGCTCTGGAATTCAGTGGCCATTTGTTCTTTTTGTCAGTCATGTTTGAAATAAATCATCTATTTGAAAGATATTCATTTGCTTTCAAATTAAAGCAAGAAAATAAATTGTCAAAACAATAAAAGCAAGAAAACATTAATTTTGCATAATTTGGCATTGAGTAATATCAAAGCTGTTGAATAGGTTTATTTAAACTGAATTGTTTAATGTTGTCCTTTTAAATCTTATAGCGATTTAATGCCGACAACAATGATAATAGATAATCAAAAAAGGAAAAAAAAATCAGTTTTACTTTTAGGAAAAATATGAAAGTTGGTGGAATTTGAACTACAACCCTGGCACGACTATAGATGCATAGCATAGATACATCTTACCATTTGACAGTTGTGTTACTAGCTGTTATTTAGTCAAAATGACATTACAAAATCAACACATGGTTATGAAAACTTTCAAGCAGGCACATCTATGATCATAAATTATTCTGACGTGTTTTCATTCATTAACCCTTTCCCTCATATAGACTCATTTTGACGCACTCAGTAGGTACCACATAAAGCCTGATCTGCAGAAAACCACAGTTAAACTTTACCAAATTTAATTACAAAATCCTCATTTCCAGACCACTGAGGAGCAGTGAACAGCATAAAACCTGATCAGCCTGCGAGTTACTCGCAGGCTGATCTGGTTTTATGCTGTTCGCATAGATCTTTTCATGGTGTCCTCTATGAGGGAAAGGGTTAATAAAGGTCAAGTTAGATGTCAATACAAGGTGAAGTGAGGCAATATTGAAGTCACATATGTTGTGATATACTGATAGATCCTTTTGTAAAAAAAGTTCAATATCTTGTTGTATTGTTGAGTTGAGATGATATATTTGGGGTTTCATCACCTTCAGTGATAGCTCAAGTTGTTTTTTCCTTTGTTAATTAATTATGTATAAAATTCATCTGTATTTTGAGTTTAATATTTTTGTTGTACAGGTTTTGTTGAGGGTTGATAAATTTACTATTGAATTTTTACCCAAAAAGTTGTTTATGGATCGTTGGCTTCAACAATTCAGGTTGACAAAAACATATTGAAACAGAATCCAGTGAAAGCAAATTTAAGTTTCTCAAATAGCCTATGTAATAGGTTTATTTCAACTGTTGTGAAAGTCATTTAAATTGCAGATTTATTGTACAATCATCTGCTAAACCACTGTATTCCAACACAGTTCAGAATATAAATTGGTAAATTTATTTACCTAAATTTAAAAACATTTACTTGCTTTTCTTTGTATTGATTTAAGAGATTAAAGGAGTTATCAGTCCCCAGGGATTTCTAGATTCTTATGAGTGTGTAGATTATATGTCTTTCTGGAATGTAAGGTAGCTTAGTTGGTACCAGGTGCTTAATTCAGCTGACTTAGCCCTTTACTTCATAATACACTCATTCTAATTCACTGGCAAACAGAGCAGACCCAGATCAACCAGCTTTTGTTTGCTAGTCTGCATGGTCATTGAAAATCCATTGTTTCATATATCATTTAACCCTTTCCCTCATATAGACTCATTTTGACGCACTCAATAGGTACCACATAAAGCCTGATCTGCAGAAAACCACAGTTAAACCTTACCAAATTTAATTACAAAATCCTCATTTCCTGACCACTGAGGAGCAGCAAACAGCATAAAACCTGATCAGCCTGCGAGTGATCTGGTTTTATGCTGTTCGCATATTTCTTTTCATGGTTTCCTCTATGAGGGAAAGGGTTAAAGTATAGTGAGGCCATTTATTTGTACATGAGTATTTATAAGTTTTGGGTTTGATTCCTGGCTACAACACATCAAAATCAGTACAAAGTTCATGTGTACACCTTTCTTGATTAGCAATCAGTATGTAGATGATTGGTCCAGTTTCCAGGTAACTGACTGGGTGCTTTTTGGTGTCATTTTTGTGTGGCATGATATTATGGTGAGGTGTGTCTTGTAAGCAAAGTCTCCAAATGATGAAACACTGTCACTTGGACAGTAAGCAAACAAACAAGCAAATAATATTCACATTTATCAAGTACATAAATTCACAGTTGACTATATATTTTGTGACATATAGCTGTTAAGGTAAGATATGATTTGCAAACCATGTAACTCTCACATAAAGGGTTGATATATTTCTATTTTCAGAATCATTACCTTGATAGGGTATGAGCCAAACGAACTGATTGGGAAGACTGCTTACCATTTCCACAACCCGATCGATGCCCCAAAAGTTAGCGACTGCCATCAGAATTGTAAGTATCAATCCACACTAACAAGGTTGTTCATCTCCGTAGACATGGCAACTTAATGATCATTTCAACTTTGAAATAAATAGATATATCACCCTCTTTTTGTATGCTAGAAAGATTGTGCTATGTTGGTGGTAGTCCATCCATCCGTCTATCAGACCATCCATCCATCTATCAGTCCATCCATTAGCAAGGAATTTCAGTGACATCAGATAATTATGTGATCACCATTAACCCTTTCCCTCATGTAGACTCATTTTGACGCACTCAGTAGGTACCACATAAAGCCTGATCTGCAGAAAACCACAGTTAAACCTTACCAAATTTAATTACAAAATCCTCATTTCCAGACCACTGAGGAGCAGCGAACAGCATAAAACCTGATCAGCCTGCGAGTTACTCGCAGGCTGATCTGGTTTTATGCTGTTCGCATAGGTCTTTTCATGGTATCCTCCATGAGGGAAAGGGTTAAGATGAGATGTGCACAACTTTTTTGTCAGTTGGATGAGCAGAGTAACTGGCCCTTTGAACTAAGGCAAATCATAGTACTGACTATGTGATTAATACCTGGAAATGGGTTGAGTGCAAACAGTTGTATAGCCATGAGCCTACATTGGCTTTACTTTGCTCCCTTTCTGTTTTTTGCATGAATCACAAGTATCAGATAGCAAAACATTTTAAGTTTGCCAGTGGCTTTTTTGCACTAGTTTATTTTCTTTGATAAGAGGTAAATCTTTAAATTGTTCAGTTTAATCAGTTTTGTTAAGAAAGAGTCAAAACCTTAGATGAGGTTAGAATAAAGAGGTCATTGAGTAAATATCATCGTTCCTGCTTATTTTTTTCATGATAATCTTTCAAGATAGGGAAAAAAATGTTATGGAATCTGAAGATACAGATTATATTTTTTACATGAGGAAGGAATCAATTTTGTTAGTTCCACAGAATTAGTGATAAACAATTTGTGATCCAGTGGAGAATTTTAGCATCATCACGGAAGAGAAGCATGAGAAAGCTTGGCACATCATTGAATTTTCATATTCACGTCTGGTGATGAATCAAGCATTCTTTATTTGTGATTGTTCCTCACACTGTAGCCTGCAGTAATCCATTATTCATGGATTGAATGATTTGGTTTAGGTGATCTTGGCCCTCAGATCCAGTTTGGAATATCAGGGTTTCATGCAATGCCAATTATGATGGAAAATAGTCTTTCACTCTGTGAAACATGATGAGGAAAAAATTCAATCAGTTGATTTTTTACATTATAAGCTTTGTCTTCTCTAAATTTTCTTTTATTAATTCATGTTGATTTATTATAACCAAGTAATCAGCAGTGCCTCGGAAGGGGCTCTATGACATAGTAACATTTTAACAGAAGATGTCTCCACATTTGTTATTTTGAATACCACTAGCTTACATTTTTGTAAATTTACTAATAGTTTTTGGTTTAGGGTTTTCTAGGTTTTTTATTCCCTGTACTTTTGTATGTATGACAAAATAATATTTCTTAGCCATCCTGCATGGTGTACTGAGTTACTTCCCTTACACTATTTTTTAGATAAGAATCTGTGAGAGCATAAATCAGACATATTATGTAGTAGTTTATGTATGTTTCTGGTTTCATATATTAATGGCTGTCTTATCTTGCTGCAAAAATGCCGTAAAAAAATTAAGATTTTTTTTAAAATGCTGTTGCTTTTGAGACGTAAACCAACATTTTCTGTAATATTTTACATATAAAAGCAACATAAAAAGGTGTGAATCCTTAAAGTATATGGATCTATTTAAATATTTGAGATGCTATAAGAGAATCATAATTAATGCAGAACTGAAGTATCAGAGACAGCAATTTGTTCACACAGAATTAATAATTAAAATGCGAATTACCAGGGTTTAATCTGGGTAATACAATATTTAATATGTCATCCAAAAAAGATATTTTGTCTGAGTTTTGAACTTTTTGATATTCCTACTGATAATTCTTATTTATTCAGAAGTTCCCCATGACTATTATATGGAAGATATGTTATCAAGTTTCATAAAGTAGACAGTTATTTTGTAGACTTTGCCTACAGGAGCTTATTAAGAAAAAAAAAAAATTTTTTTTTCCACACAAAGTATTAGTGTTTCAAGTTTTGAAAAGATTGCACAACAGGCATTTTATCAGAGAAAAATAGTGTAAAAGAAAAGAACAGAAGAGTAAAGTTACTTTCCTGGAGATGTTTATCTGACATAAAACAGAGCAAAATAATATTTAGTTTTGTCACATTGCTAATATATTTGCCAATATATATTTTCTTAAGCTTGTTGTGCAGTAATTTGAGTAATTTATAGTTTTAACATTAATAAATGCAAACATGGAGAGAGGTTTATTCCCCCCTCGGTTACAGAATGCTGCAGATGAAGCTTAGAATGCAGCAATCTGTACCACTGTCCGTGTTAATTAATCATCCTGCACCCAGGTGGGTTCTGTCATATTTGCCAAGTCTCTACACATGACTTGAATGTAGACAGTTTATTGTACTAATGTCATGTGGCGTTTATTTCATTTTTAGCTGGTCCCCAGCCAAGCTGGTCTGTTAAATCTTTCTTGCAAAATAGCTTTCAAAGTATTGACCTAAACAACAGGCAAACCATGATGGGTGTAATTCACAGGCTGAACAGGTTTTATACTGTTTGCTACTTATTAGAACCTTTGAGATAAGAAAGTAATGACTCACTATATTGTTGTGTATGGTTATTTTTCTGTTAATAGATTGATAATGTAAGCACCGCTGTCTGGAATGGTTGCTAATTATTTTCTTTATGAAACAGAAAGCCTCAGGATCAATCTAGAGACCTGTCTATTCTTATTGACTTTGCTAATATAATATCTATAGCTGTATTGTTATATCACTATTCTATATAAATATTTCTCGTATTTTGACAGTTTTCCTCCACCAGTGGGATTTTCTTCTTGTCATCATTCTTGTGAAATATTTTTGGGATGAGGCAGAAAAGAATTGATTTTTGACTTAATATGTCTGATGCCTTTACTGGTTTGCTAGTCAACTCACTTGGTTATATTGCTGATATATCAAGCATTATGTCCCTGGTTTGAAGCCTGCCTTGTCCTCTGATTTTTTTTTTAAGTTTATCTTGTCTGATTTATGTTGGAAAGTTGTCAGTTGCTTGTAGATGCTTCTTCTTATAACCTGTGACTGGTTCATCCTTCAGCAGAGGATGATTAAAAACTGACAGTTGTCCAGTTATCTCTCTCAGAGACTTTGGGAAACAATGGCTGATATAAACTATGATTTATGACAATAATAATGGAGAAGTTATATGAACGTTTATATTCATAAGGACTAAGGACACATTGACCTTTCATCAATACAACACATTTTCCATCCTATTTCTCTAAGTCAGTCCATCACTTCAGTCTCTCACACTGTTGTCCCTGCATCATGGACCATCAATACAAGCAAGAAGACTGTCACCAGGAAGCATGTTGAAGTCAAGAATAATACTACCTTTTCATTCTAGATTATTGCTCCTATTATAATGCCCAACCTTTCGTCAGAATTTGAAAGTTATCAGTTGTGTTTGCTATCAATTTCATTTTCAGATTGCCTGAATTGTATTGGTTTCTGTATTGTGTGCTAATGGAAAAATCATGCAAATAGTGCTGTGGGTATTTTGTATTGTATGGTTGAGATGAGATTGTAAACTAAACTGATCCAGAATGTAGCCATGTTGATTGGACATCAACGCGGTTGTAGATTAATGAATTTAATGCAGACATCATTTCATTAATTTTGAGGTCTAGGCAAGCCAGAAGGTAGAAGTATTTGAATGATATCACACATGATACTTGTCTTTTTCATTAGAGATTTTGTTAGTAGTCTGAACAAAAATTAATATTATCAAGATATTATCAAGTTATACTCTCTGTTAGTGTAGTATATGAAGTATGTTAATTCTCTGTAAATAGCCATCTGGATTCAGCAGATAATCTATTTTAAGGGATCATTTATTTATGATAGAGGATATTTCTGCTTTATTGTCCCCATGTCTATCATGGTAGACATTTGATGTTCCCTATTGGTAAATTTGCAATTTCAGTTGAGATTTAAATATCACAGAAACTATAGGATTTTTATGCTCTCATCCTAAAATGGTGACATGCATATTTTTACATAGGCTTATATAAGAAAAAAATAGAAAAATATTCTTGTCTTAAACCACAAGGCCCGGAGTTTATATAATTGATTTGTAACATGGCTTTGTGGACCTGAACCAAGCTTATGGCTCTTGGGTATAAATTGGTCCAACCCTAGGGATCACTTGATTTTATGACCATCAGAATTTGGACCACAGGTACAGGATTTGTGGGAAATTACAAATATTTTGCTGTACTTCTGCATGGATTTTGTATTCAGTATGACTGTTTCATAAAAGGCAATGAAGGCAGTATTTTTCAGGTGAGTGATTTAGGGCCATCTTGGCCCTCTTGTTTATTGGATCACTTTAAAAATCTAATTATCTGTTCTTTGTTGAGTGCTCACCCCCATTATGAAATTGTATGACAATTTGTCACGTTTCATGTGAGAAATATTACTTGTGCATTGATATACATACAAGTCATAGTGCAAACTTGAATTTTATCTTGGCAGATGTAAAAAGAAGAAGAAAAAAAAAGAAAACTTTTCATTACAGTTTTATGAATGGTGGTAAAATGTCAGCCTTAATTAGACATTATGTAAAATCATTTGGAAATTACATCACAGAGGGTAATTGGGATGTTATTTGCATGGCTCACAGCAATCATTAAATTTTCCAAAATTTTCAACATCTTTTTTTCTAAAAATAATTCTGAAAAAGATTTAAATGTTAGAGAAATTCTCTTAATGTGCAGTAAATTGTACTCTTGAAATGAAGAAAGAGTGTATGTCTATTATAGAGATATATTGGGTCCAAGTCTAGGTACCAGTACATCACGATGAACCATGTTATAACTACAGTAGAACCAGGCCAAATTAAACTCCTTTAAACTGAATTCCTTGCCATTTTGAAGTTGTTTTTTTTGGTCCTGATTTCTTCATTTATTATTGTAACTAAATATGAAATGCTTAATCCAAATTTTGCTCTTTTGTTTTTTAGCTATTTCATAGTAAAAATCACGGTCTGGAGGTTTAAAACATTTTTCAATTTTTTTTTAAATCTATTTTCATAAATTTTCATTAGCTTATTATGGTCCTTAACATCAATCATACCAGAATCAGTGAGCAAGTTTATCAGTTTATCAGTGAGCAAGTTTATCAGTTTATCAGCTGAATTATTTCAAAACCCGATTTGGAATTAAGCATTCTGTGCATGCATTCTTTACTGCTCAGTGCCATAAAATTTGCTATGTTACAAATATTTAAGCAGAAGTCTGGGTGCTGCTGACACATGTGCATATAGCTTAACCTGTCAAACATCAATAAACAATAATCAACCATATAAAGGTTGTTCTAGGAGTACAAATTATGTAACTGGATATGGTATCATGCCACAAGTTTACAGTGTTATCCTGCAGTGTGGCAGCACTACGTCAGCCTCCAACTGACTGGAATACTGTCAGTGTGATGTTTAAAAAACAACAAGTTTGAAATAAAGAGGAATTTGGTATAGTGATTTTTGAAGTGTCATAGTTCTATTGTAGTTACTTAACATATAGGACAAGCAATAGCAATCTCAGTTGAATCTTAAATCATATATATCATTCAGAGATGATCATTGACCTATGCTTCTAAGATTCTAATTACAAAACCTTTATTTTAGTATTTATTTTAGTATTTGTCATTCCATGTGCTATCACATGACTGATCCCATATTAACTAGGAGTCCAGAAGTGCATCTACGAAAAATAACATTATCCCTTGCAATGTGACCTACACTTGCTGATTTTTTTTGTCAGGAAACAATATAAACAAGGGAGAGGGAGAGTTGAAAAAAACAACAACAAAAAAACTGATCAACACTGTAAATGAACTGTTTTAAATTAAAGAAATTAAGTAATTTTTAATCTTAATGAAAGTTCTCATTGTGTTAGGAATAAAAGGCCCATTGAAACCATATCTGAATTGTTTGATCAAGGATTCTACTTGTGAACTTGAAGAAATGAATGGAATTAGCTAAAGAGAATGACAAGTAAATTTCTGTAAATGTTTATCTTGGCATTGCATGGTAAAAGTTGATCTGGCAATGTTAATCATCCCACAGATAATGATGTAACATGGGCAGATAAGTGATGATGCTGTTGTTTGGAATAAAGGTTGGGAGTTAAATATACAGTCTGAAATACGGAAATCAATATGTAGTCGTTATCAGGTCTGGCATGTGTCTAAAAACATTTACACATTAAATGTTAAAATATAATGATTTGTTAATACAGTTAAAAATAGCTGCACACTTGCAGCTCGATATTTAAAGGATCACACTGCTGGCAGTTCATCAATTATTTACCAACCACAAGGCACGGCCACAATATTTTACCAACCACAAGGCACGGCCACAATATTTTACCAACCACAAGGCACAGCTACAATATTTTACCAACCACAAGGCATGGCCACAATATTTTACCAACCACAAGGCACGGACACAATATTTTAATAACCACAAGTCACAGCCACAATATTTTACTGACCACAAGGCACGGCCACAATATTTTACTGACCAATATTTTACTGACCACAAGGCACGGCCACAATATTTTACTGACCACAAGGCACGGCAACAAGCAGAAGACTATCTTTGAGATTGATAGGGATCCTTCACTGTTCTCACACAGCATTCAACATGTAACTTGGATACAGTGTAGATCTATTGATATAATGACTAAGCATGCTCTGTTAAAGATTAAGCCTGCTCTGTTAATGATTAAGCATGCTCTGTTAATGATTAAACATGCTCTGTTAATGACTTAGCCTGCTCTGTAAATGACTTTCTCTTTGAATGACTTAGCATGCTCTGTTAATGACTTGGGGTTTTCTGTTAATGGCTGAAAGATTAAGTCTGCTCTGTTAATGATTTAGCATTCTCTGTTTATAACTTAACATTCACTGTTTATGACTTAGACTAAGTGTTCTCTGTATAATGCAAATGCCATTATAACTTGGGTTATGGATCTTAAATCATTAATTGTTATTGTTGTTATATAATGAGGTCCAATATAGTGCAGCAACTAGGTCTGACCCTAGAAATGACATTACTAATGGATTAGTGGCTATATTCTTAAAACATCTTGAAGTATTGCTTATTTTTGGTGAAATTTTATATGTTTGATATTTTCCAAGATACTTAACTCTCAGACAAAACAGCTAAATTTCCAAATGAAGGGAAGAATATCTACAATTTTTATCAAAAGTTAAATATGGTAAAGATGAAAATAAATTGAACTTTAGTTGCTATGCGAGTACAGCCCCTGGACTGTATTAGCACAGGAGGAGAAGTTGTTGACAAGTCCATGGTTACAGTTGTGGTTGGTACCATGGTGTTAATTGGCTTTCACAATTCCTACAGTTCTTGTTTCCTAGGAGATTTTCCAGGAACCTGAAACTTTCAGACATGCAGTGTCAAGTTTCAATTTATCATTATTCTGTCACTGACAATAGAAGCATTGTCTGTTGTTTATAAATATATACATTCTAGGAACTGCAAAAATCAAATTTAGAATGTATAAATAAATGCCAACATAAAATGCTCTGTATGTGGAGAGGAAACTTGGATAAAAAAAGTTGATCAATATTTGTATACAGGTGTACAACTTACAAGTTATTTGATTACAGGTGAGACTTTTAAAGTTTCAAATGCCAAGAAATGTTTGTAGATGATGCAGATCAGTTCTGCAATAATTTTCACTCTGTATCAAAATATTTCCAAAGAATATTTGTTATTACTTATCTAATAAATGCATCACATAAATGTTTAAATAAATGTTAGGATAACTGTTTTTCTAAATTGTATTGTTGGTGTGGAATGCAGAGGTCTTTTTGTACTCCCTGGTGCTTATAGTAAGATATGAAATGTGTAAACCTCAATTTCCAAGCAGGGAAAAAAGCCCCCCTCACATGCAGTGTTTTCAAAGTGAAACAGTCCCCTTTAAAACAGAACTGAGTAGATTATAATGACAAGCATGAAAATGATGTAATCATTTGAGACACTTTTTCAAGGTTTTTGAAACAAACCCACATACAGAAATAAAACTTATTTTCTTAAATTACAACTTACTGGAAAATAATCAGAAATTCAAACAATAAACTTTAAAAAAAAAAGTCAGGGGATTTTTACAGGTCACCCGACCTCAAAGGTTTTGTAAAATGTAATGTAAAGGTTGTGAACCAGTACAGTGTCACTGCCTGTTGACACCATTTCAATGTTTTTTTGTTTAATATTTCCAGTGATCGTAAAGGGGACATCAGTAAGCAAGTACTACCGGTTCCTTGGCAAGACAAACAACTGGGTGTGGCTGCAGACCCGGGCCACCATCATCTACAACACCAACAACAAGCCTCAGTATATTGTGTGCATGAACTATGTCATCAGGTATGTACTGCCACCTGTTCACATCCAAACTCCGCCGCAGTAGTTACTTCCCCTTACAGTTGTCGATAACCACTGCCATCACAAGTAGATTTCGGCTGATACAGGCCGGATTTACTATTTCACTTTTGACTTCAGTTTTGAATATATCATATCAGTTTCATCATATTCTACAAAAACAACATGCGTGATTATGAGATAAGTAAAAAATAAGATCAAATAATATTGATTTTATAAAATTATTAGTGTTGACCACATGGTTTCACTATCATCACGTGACTTGTGTGGTGGCAGTGGTTAAAGTAGCGTAGCGTGACGTAACCGGTGCGCGGAGTTTGGTTCACATCCCCTAAGCCTTCTGTACATGCCTAAAACTAAACGAATGAATTATATAAAATTATTATTTACTGAACAATATCATAAAAAAAAAAAACTTTTATTATAGTAACGTCATAAATATACATACATGTACGATTTGGTTCTTGCTTGCCATTCAGTAAACCAATTTGCACATGACTATATATCTATGGCATTAATATTTAAGAAAAAAATAATATATAAATAAAATGTATGACTGAATTATTTTTTTCAGTATATTTTGTAACATTTAACATAGCTAGCATTACCACCATATGCATCTTTTCAAAGTCCACTATGATTTACCATTATCAATTTTTCCCCATTGACTGGACTGCAAAATCTTTCAGTTCAAACATTTACTAATCCCTGCTGATGGTACTGTGGCTGAACCAGTACTTGTGATCTTTATATATATTGAAATCCAATTCTCCTAAACCCGATAAATTCCCATAGTTTTGACGCAAATAGGTACCACATAAAGCCAAAACCTTAAACCTTCCAATTTAATTATAAAGTCCTCATTTCCAGACCACTGAGGAGCAGCGAACAGCATAAAACCTGATCAGCCTGCGAGTTACTCGCAGGCTGATCTGGTTTTATGTTGTTCGCATAGGTCTTTTCATGGTTTCCTCTATAAGGGAAAGGGTTAAAGATTTTTTTTTTCATTATGTGAAGTCATATCCAAATATTTCCATCAAGATTTGTTACATACTCCACTATGTCAGTAAGGATCAAAATGGCGATGTCTTTCTTTGACCAGGACTATCATCTGATATGTCCGGGGAATGTTCTATTTCCTTTGTCCCATGATCAGGTTCCAAACCATGTTCATCAAAGTCCATGTGTATTGTAGTGCAGTGGGTATTTCAGCTGTTTTCACTTAAATTTGTATTATTTCTATTCAGACATTACTCAATTAATTTATATGATAGATATATAGTTCCATCTTATCATGGTTTCCTCATAAAATTCTCCATCACTAATATCATTCCCTTGTATTCAGTTCTCAGACATTTTTCTAATATTGTGTGAGTTATTTATTTTGGGAAATGCCAGAATGGTTGGGATGTCTGTGCCAATTATACAATAAAGACTGTGGGTATGTTGATAAATGCTGGAATCTCATCATCAGTCTGTTCTCCTGTCTCCTGTCATATACTTCCCAGCAGGCATCAGGCTAGCTTTGCATCTTTTCCTCAATGTATACCGTTGAGATATTTAAGTGACACAAGGTGTGTTGTGGAAATTTTGAACACAAAAATGGTTCTCTGTTATATTGTTAATAGCCCCAGAATGGTTCTCTGTTGTAACATGGAGGTTAATATAGCATTGTTCAAACCTGTAATTTGTTTATGTCATATACGGTTTAAAATGTAGCTCAAATGGTTCTCTGTTGTAACATGGAGGTTAATATAGCATTGTTCAAACCTGTAATTTGTTTATTGGTTGACAATTACTTAATTTTACTGGTATCAATGATGTAAAATAAAACAAAAAAGATAGAATATGGTTATTTTAGAGTTTTTGACACTTTTATGTTATTTACATTAGATGATGGAAATGAATGAATGAATATGGGCCCGGTCATCTGTAAAGATTTGTGACTGTTTTCATAGATTTAATAAAGAAAACTTCACTATCAAGAAGACTTTATGTATGGAAGCAGATAAAAGGATTTGTTATGTATGTACATTATCTGAAAGGTTCTAGAATCTGGATTCTTTAAAATGAAAAATAGGTTTGTACATGCCTGATGTTTGACTATGAGAATGAGGGGGCTATGAGATAAAGGAATATTTTGCTTCCTTGCAGAATTTCTTTTTCTTTGATTTGACAAATGTTTCAGCTCAGGGAAGGCCTTTCATAAAACTGAAGAAAAAAATATCTATGTAGCTATCCCTTTTATAGATTAGTCTTACATGTTTGAAAAATTAGATAAAATAATATTTTGTGATAGATGAGCACCATGCGTTGGCCACTGTGCACTGTGGATCAAGTATTACTGTTGCTAGGCTGGATTGGGGTATTTTGAGTAAGATTTCGAAATAATTTACAGATTCCGCCCACTACTGAGGTTAGCGTTGTTAAGCACAAATAATACCTCAAACAAATGTCAGAAGTCAGGCAGGTTTGTTTGGCAGTATTTTATTCACTTGTGCTCTGCAATGCAATGTAGAAATCTTGCTTTCTTGGAAGTACCATTACCTGTACTGAATTGAGGGATGTTCATAAGTAATTATCTACAAGTCTGTTGTGCAGGCGGTACCTTAATTTATGTTTAAATGTCAACAGTGTTTGCAGGAGATTATTTTGTTACCACCTCTGGATAAGAAAATTTATTTTGATCTGCAGATACAGCTATTGCTCCGTGAAACAAAAAAACAACAACTTGAAATGCAGCAAGCAATATTTTGAAAAGGTAGCAAAAATACATGTGATAAAAGAGAAACTGTTTTCTGTGTAGAAATAAAATGGATTACTAACAGGGCAGTGCATGTATATTGTTATATGATGGATAGAATGATTGTTATATAAAGGATGGAATGATTGTTACGAGGGTTGATCCTCGTTCATAGACTTCTTCAATATTTTTAATACTTCATCAAATATATGTATGATAAACATATATTCATAATCTGTTAACTTTCCTTTATCTCAACAGAAATTTTATAAAAATCAATGCAGGTATATAGGAGTACTGTCCATTACAAACACACATTTTTGCACTATCACCCCACGTCAACATCCCGATAATGAGTAGTTGACATCACAGAAATCATATTGTTCTCTAAGG